>JAFBJS010000894.1:45114-96199 GCA_016785265.1 Paraplagusia blochii
TGTGTATAAGAGACAGCCTGTAGTCATCGTAGGGCGTTATAAAGTATAAAGTTACAAAGTTCGCCATGTCTGTGTTGGTCCTCGGTCATGGCATATAAATAGAATAAAATGGGCTAAGTCTTATGTTATTGTGATACTATAACGTTATCTGGGATAGTATCACGTTATCTTGAGATACGTTTTACGTTATAACGTGATAGTTTCACGTTATAAGGTGATAGTTTCATGTTATTTTGTGATGTTATCACATTATTTGGTGATAGGTATTACGTTAGCCAGTAGTAGGTTTTACATTATCCTGTAGAAGTATCACGTTACTTTAATATAGTATCACGTTAACTTGATAGTATCATGTTATTTCATGATTGGCTTTATTGACGTTATATATATTTATGTTTTTTTGTGATAGTTTCACGGTATTTTATGATAGTTTCACGTTATTTTGTGATATCATCACGTTATTTGGTAATAGGTATTACGTTATCCTGTGATAGGTTTAACATTATCCTGTAAAAGTATCACATTATTTCGGTATAGTATCTCGTTATCTTGTGATAAGTTTAACGTTATCTTGTGATAGTGTCATGTTATTTGGGGATAGTATCACATTATTTCATGATAGTTTCACGTTATTTTGTGATGTTATCACGGTATTTTAATATAGATTGATAGTATCATGTTATTTCATGATTGGCTTTACATTAGTTTGGGATAGTAACATGTTTTTTTCTTGATTAGTTCCACGTTATTTCATGATAAGTTTTGGGTTTTTCAGGATAGTATAACGTTATTCTGTGATGAGTTTAACGTTATATATATATATATATATATATATATATATACAGTATATACGTTATAATATATATACGTTATAAACATAATATATATTTATGTTTTTTCGTGATAGTTTCACAGTATTTTATGATAGTTTCACGTTATTTTGTGATGGTATTACGTTATCCTGTGATAGGTTTAACATTATCCTGTAAAAGTATCACATTATTTCGGTATGGTATCTCGTTATCTTGTGATAGTATCATGTTATTTGGGGATAGTATCACATTATTTCGTGATAGCTTTTACGTTATCCTGTGATCACGTTATTTCGGCTGTCCTGTAAACCTGTCCCTTCACCTTAGCTGACTCTCATCTATCACAGATCACTCCTGACTCTTTTTTTCAGTTGTTCCGTGAAACTGATATAAATGAGAAAACCACAGTGATTTCAATTTTTGTTCATACCTTCCAGCTCTATTCCAAAGATTTGATCAGAAAACGTGTCAAAGCTTTTGGTGAGTTTAAAATCAAACACCTTCATGTAGGGGGGACGCTTGAGGACAAGGCAAGCTGGGGATTTGCCTTGAGCTCCGGCCACTAGGGGGCCCTGGCCAAAAAAGATTTTTTTTATACTGAGTGCACTAATAGGATTTGGGCCCCACTGGTATCTCGCTTGAAACCTCTTGCACCAACCTTGCTTTTTTGGAAGTATATCATCCTGTTGAAAGTTTTGGACCTGCCTTAGTAGTACCTTCACGATGGCACGAGTGAGAACGGTCCCTCCTGGGTGACTGGAAGATCCAGCAGTAATACCAGGATCTACCTCTTAAGTCTTTCCTCCTCGAACCTGCTCACATCGTTCTTCCCGTGGGACGGTCGGCTCAATCAGCGTAATCCTCTCTCAGCTCCCCTCTCCCCTTTGATTCGGTCCATTCCGTGGCACGGCGCCCGGCTCTGAGCCGATCTGGCTGCTTGTTTACTCTTCCAACTTCTCGTGAAATGACAACGCGGAGCCCAGGCCTTCAAAGAACAAGTATAAACAGCGGGTATTTTAAGTACAGTGGGTAGAGGATGACATTTCGCTTCTCCGTGTGCCGTCAGTTCTTCAATTACCCTCCGAGGAAATGGATTTAATGGAAAAAAATAATAAAAAAAATAAACATTTGTCAGAGAACACATGTGAGAAGCCGCTCGTAAAGTTGAAATACAACGTTGCGCGCGATATGGCGCCATCCAGTGTTTCTGCCACTGCTCCCAGATGAATTTGATTGCGCAGGAACTTATAAACCCCAACATATTTATGGAGAATGAAGGGTCCATTCCAGCGGCGCGTTCACGCCGCAGTCGACTTGAAGTGGTATCACGTCGATGTTAGTTATAATCCAGAATTTACGCGCTTTTTGGCAAACGGAATTAACGGCGTCTTTGAAGTAGAATTTATTTGGAGTGCGCCAACTCAACTCTGTTTCCACTTTCCCCTGGTAATTGGTTCCACGTTACATGGTTTTTACACAGAGTGTCATCAGAAATTGTGGCAATTATTTTTCCGTTTCTCTGTAGGAAATTACAAGGGAAGTGACACATTTATGATGAAACACCGAGGAAGGAAAAAAAAAAAAAGGGCAGGATTTCGTAACCGGTGTTTGTTCAGGCTGTGTTTGCCTTTCACTCACTTCACACACAGACACCGCTCCATGCTGTGAACTGATGGTTTATTTACTTATGGTCAGACACTGATTATCCCATTAGTGGCTTAAACATTAGTGAGGGACCCCCCCCCCCAAATTGATTATCCCATTAGTGGCTTAAACATTAGTGAGGGCCCCCCCCCCCCCAAATTACCCCTGCTCCTTGTTCTGCACTCCCACTGGCTCGTGTTGTGTGGAATCGGGGCAACACTTTAAATAGAAACAGATTCAATAATGTAAAATACACCAAGGGCGGACCCCTCCTTCAACCCCCACCCTCCCCGTAACAGTGAAGACGCTAATTAAGGGACATACAAATGGATTTTGAGAGAAAGATGCTGAGATTCTCTTTAGGAGGGACAAGGATGGACAGGATCAGGGATGAGGTGATTAGAGGGACAACAAAGACAGGAAGGTTTGGGGAAAAAGCTAGAGAAGACAGATTGAGATGGTTTGGACATGTCCAGAGGAGGGACAGTGGATACATTGGGAGAAGAATGATCCTAGAGATGGAGCTACCAGGTAGGAGACAAAGAGGAGATTGATGGATGCAGTGAGGGAGGACATGGAGGTAGTTGGAGTTAGAGAAGCTGGGGAGGATGGGGGAGATGGAACAGGATGATTCGTTGTGGAAACCCCTGAAAAAGCAATAAGCCGAAAGGAGAAGAAGAAGAAGGTATCGGTGTCACGGTATTTTGACGGTACTTTTTCTTACTGCATGGCTAGGTGTTAACCCCCTTATAATTTAGACAATAATTTCTGCTGTGAATTGTCTTGTAACAATCAGACAAGTACAAACACAGGTTTGAATTCTCCTAGATTGTTGTAACAACCTTGTGGCCTAGTGGTTAAAGGGGCAGACTTGGGTTTGCAAGGGTTCAGGTTCAAGTCCACCAGCTGCCAGGTTGCCACTGAGGTGCTATGATCATAGAGGACCCAGAGAATATCCAGTGGGCAGTGTGATTTGGATGGTTGTGAGAATGCTTTATTGTGCAAGTTTTACAATCTAAACCTAGTCTTAGAACCTAGAACCCTAGTCTTAGAACCTAGAACTTGGCCAGAAATTTGGCCAGATTACAAAGTCGAACGTGCCACATCTGATCCCCGGGCCTTATTTTGCCAAGGTCTGCTCTGGACCCTAGTCCGTTTCCTTAACCACTAGGCCACCACTGCCGACTGTCTGTGACCTTTTGTCCTTTCTTGCACCACTCAACACACACTGTGTTTCCACCTCCGTCATGCAAAACAGTCCCCCCCTCAGACAATGTCCCACGGCTTGACGTTCCGACGCTCCGCGTTCCTGATGTTTTGCACGCACAGGAAAATAATAGGATACCTGTTAAACCGGCCTGACATTTTGACCGAAGTCAAACCGATGGTAAAAAAACCATGGCTCTGGTTCGTCTCTGTTTCCAAAATCTCAACATTCCAGCCAAACTATTTCAATCATTAGACGAGGAAAGGACAGACAATCTGCAGAATTACCAAAAAAAAAAAAACGTAGCTAAAAATGGAAGCACTGGGAACGGGAGGGAAAAATGTAAAAGGAACGAGCAGAGGAAGGAGAAAGAAAGAAAAAAAAAATTGTTGTCACTTCCTTGTCACTCCTCTGCGTTGGTGCGGAGAGAGATCTGCTAAAAAGGCAGATGACCTACATTTTCTCAGAGACACACTCCAGCGGTGAGGCCTCCCCGAAATTCAGAGAAACAGAGAGACAGAAAAATTTGGGAGGCAGAGAGAAGACAAAGCGAGAGAAGGTCTCAGGAGAAGGAAGGAAGGAAGGAAGGAGAAGAGAGAGGGAGGGAGAGACGACGCATATGTGAAACAGACGAGACGTGAATATAGACAGAAGGGAAGAAAAGAGATACGGGAGAAAAGTTTGGACGTCTCTCCTCCTCCTCCACTCCTCGCTCCTTCCCTCTGGAGCAGTTACATAAAACACATCTAATATTCTTTTGTATGCACATATCAAAGAGTCGGCAGCCAAACGCCAACTGCATCCACAATGTAGGCAGGGAACAGCGAAGGTGATGCATCTGCATGAGTGAGAGTGTGAGGAACTGTTACCTCCTCTGACCCTTCCTGTCAGGCAACCTGGCTACAGTTTATCTCCGCAAGACCAAAGTCCTGGTCCTGGAGCAGCAGGGTTTTAGTTCTGACGTTTGGTGTGAAGGTGTAAACAGAGTCTGAGTGACCACAGAAGGTGAGGTCAGCTGAGGGCCTGAGATAATGAAGGTAGACAACCACTCTGAAAGGGTTAAAAACAAACGTACCTGGAGATACAACGTATCTAGGAATGTATCTGTAGATACCTACAGATACATTGGTTTTACACCACACCATAGTTGGTAAACTCACCTTTCTTCTGGCCTAGTGGTTAAGGAACTGGGGTCCAGAGGGTTCCAGGTTAGAATCCACCAACTGCCAGGTTACCACTGAGCAGGGCAGCGCCCCCTCTCGCTGCTGGTTTAAACGTAGAGGTAACATTTCGTTGAGTGCACAATGACAAGGAGTTTGTTTTCCCTCCACTTGAATCCATATGTTTTTTTCTTCTTGCAGCTGTGCTGGCAGCTCAGCAACACTGGAGTAGCTTTACTGCCCCCTAGAGGAGGGGAGTCAAACTCAATTTCACACCGACATCATGGGCCATACTCAATATTTATTGAGAAATTAACCATAAATGTGCATGTTTTCCTTTGTCTTCAATATTATTATGAAATAAAGATTTTCTTTTCCATATAAAAACATCAAATCTGGAAACAAAAACTTCAATAAAGTAGTCAATAAAGTTTTTTATTATCATTAGTTTCCACAACTGCCACCCAAATCTCACCGCACCATACTGTGAGATCACTGCTGCAGCACAATACATGGCAGCTGGTGGATTTGAACCTGAAACCCTTGTTATGTAAATCTGCAACAAAAAAAAGTTGGGCTGACAGTCTGGTGCAGTGTAATTTGGGTGACAGTGCTGGAGATCGCTGCCTCTGAGACCAGATAACAGATGAAGATGCATGAGTGGTTATCTAGGTTTATAAATACTAAGTTAATAAGACCAGATCAATTTCATTCACTAATCTGTGAAGTAGAATAAATATTATTAAAATAAAATCGACGTATACTACAGAATGAATACAAAGAATAGTATTACAGTACTTTAAACCTGGCCATTATCTGCATCATCAAGCGACGCTTGGCCTCAAATATATGTGAAACACTGCCATCTAGTGATAATAAATATGCATTTTCATACGATGAGGAATTCCTGATCGTCAATTAAACCAACTTAAAAGAAGTCGAATAAGAAAATCGATTCAGAAGGAAAATCTGTTTAAATCATTAAAAACGTTTTAATAAAAATAATGTTTATTTTTTTAAACTCACAAATAATAATAGTAATAATAATACATTTTATTTATAATGCACTTTCCATCAGTGGAAGTACAGTATATACATATATTTACAAATATATGTAACAATTCATACGTGCATGTATATATGTATATGGATATATGCATATATATAATATACAGTATACCGATATACTTATACAGTATATGTAAATGAATATATATACATATATTTTAAAATATATATAACACATTTATACATTATACTATACATATCTTATACATATAAACATATACAACAAATGTATATACATGGATATACATTTAGATATATGTAATACTTAGTTGTATACATATACACATTTACAAATATACAATGTATGTATATATATACATATATACACATGTATACAGTATATGTAAATGTGTATATACATATATTTGAATATAAGTAACACTTAATTATGTACATATAGGTATGTATATATATATATTTACATATATACACTTTTTGTATAAACACATACATTTTGATATATGTAACACTTAATTATATACATGTAAGTATATATATATAAATATATGTATGTTTGTTTATATATATAGTATATGTATGTTTATATATATATATATACTGTATATATTTATATATATACATTCATTTACATATATGTATCACTTAATTTTCCAATATTGATAATTGCCAGTGTTTGACCCCAAAACAGAGGTAAACGTCTAGGGTGTCCACACCTGAAGGCAGCACAACAGAAAAAATGATGGAGGATAAAATGATGAATGAATAAATCAGAATACTGTGTATTAGTGTATGATTATTGATGGTAAATATATTGGAAAATAAGCCTGTGATTTGTGTTGCTGTCAGTGGAGAAATAACCTGTTTATTTGAATGGACTTGATCAAAGTCTGAGGCCAAAGCAGCTCTGCTGACATTTAGAACAACATTAATGAAAAAGTCTGAAGGTAAAAAGAAGAAGTGAAGAACTGTGGAATATTGGGATTGACCTGTTTCAATAGTTGACACTTCTCAAATTGTCAAAAGACACAAAAAAATTAAGTAGCTATGAAAAGGAAAAAAAAATCTGAGATTGGTTGCAAATACTAAAATCACACCGTGAAAATGTGACATGGGTAAAAAAAAAAAAATTTTTTTCTCACAAAAGCAAATGCTATTCTTTACTCGGACTTCGCAAAAGCAAATCTTTGACTTAATATTTCCTTTTTTTCTGTCCCGTTCACTCAGCTCCTTAAGAGCGGAAAAATTATTCCCCTTCTTTATCAGATTGTGACATCATCACCCCCAGAGCCAATCAAATCGCGTGCTGCTCCTCGGGGTGGATTTCCCGCTGCAGCTGGCGACTTTACTTTAAAACAAAGAAGGCATCGGTGATTGTGAGGTTTTTATCAAACCCAAACATGACAACAGTCGGTCTTATCATCATCCGGCCGTGCTTTCATTCACAGACACAGCAACTGCAGCCATCACAGAGATGGACATTTGTCTCCGTCAAACCATGAACGTCTTGTTGTCCACATGTCTGGTCCCCTTCTGCTTGTGTCCAGAACTGGAGACCCTGCGGTTGCTCCTCACTGACCCTGCTTTCAGTTTCACGCTGCTGGGTGCGTCCTCCACAATCATGGCTCCTTTCTCCTGCTTTCCGTCATCGGGTCTGATGTCGTGGAGGTGGTGCTGCTCGGAGTGAAGAGACGGCGGGCTACGATCCCAGCCGCAAAACCACTTAAAGGAGTGGAAGAAAAGCTCGATGCAGCTGGAGAAGGCCGCTATGGCGCCGATGATGAAGTAGAAGCAGAGGAAGATGGTTTTCTCCGCCGGGCGGGAGGTGAAGCAGTCCACGGTGTAGGGGCAAGGGAATCGGCTGCAGGGGAACTGGGCCTCCACCTTGAAGCCATACAGGAGCCACTGACCCGACAGGAAGCCCACCTCCGCAACCATCCGGAAGGCCACGTTGATGATGTAGAACCTCTTCATTCGCACGTACTCCACGTACTGCTGGCGGCTGGACTTGGGCTGCTCCATCCTTTTTCTATTCTGGTGCATGGCAAACATGAGGAAGACCAGGGACGGCGTAGCGATGAGGACGATGTGGAAGACCCAGAACCGGTACTGTGAGATGGGGAAGGCCATGTCGTAGCACACCTGTTTGCAGCCGGGCTGCAGGGTGTTGCAGGCGAACTCGGCCTGCTCGTCCTGGAACAAATCACTGGCCACCGTGCTCAGAATCAGAATCCTGAAGACGAGCATGATCAGGAGCCAGAAACGTCCAAGCATCGGCGAGTGCATCTGCAGGGCGTCAAAGAGACCGCTGAGGAGACTCCACTCTCCCATGATGGCAGCAGTCGTCCTGTTTCCCTAAAAGACCTGAACCTTCTTGTCCTTCGCTGAGGAAAAACCTCCCTGGACTGGAAGGAGAAGCGGATCCGTGTCCACTGGACGTCAGGGACTTATCTTCAGGTCAAAGTTTGCTCCAAGGTTTTAGTGTCAGAATCAATACCCGGGGAGGAGGTACTTCACACCACAGCGGTCACCTGCGAAAACCCAGAAAATATGGTTTGTTTACCAATATAAGAACATGAAAATGTTTCTTGTTCCTTCTTTCAGGGGTTGCCACAGCGAGTCAACAATTTCCATCTCTGTCCTCTATATGCTCAACTCTAACTCCAACTACCTCCATGTCCTCCCTGACTGCATCCATCAATCTCCTCTTTGTCTCCTACCTGGTAGCTCCATCTCTAGAATCAGTCTTCTACCAATGTCTCCACTGTCCCTCCTCTGAACATGTCCAAAACATCTCAATCTGGCGTCTCTAGCTCTTTCTCCAAACCTTCCTGTCTGTGTTGTCCATCTAATCACCTCATTCCTGATCTTGTCCATCCTTGTCTCCCCTTAAGATGCCCCAGTGGCCTAATGGATAAGGCACTGGCCTCCTAAGCCAGGGATTGTGGGTTCAAGTCCAATTTGGGGTGGTTGTTTTTAAAGCAGTTTCCCTAACAGGTCCAACGAGGCACTTGTTGGTGTCTTCTCAGGAGCAGTTGGTGGCCTAGTGGTGAAGGAAAGGGACTTGGGTCCGCAAGCTTGAATCCCCCTAACCTCCAATGAATCTCAGCATCTTTAACTCCTCCACCTCCAGCTCTGTCCCCTGTCTTCTACCTATTCCTAGTGTCTCTAATCCATCCATCATGGCTGGTCTCACCACTGTCCTGTAATCCTGTCCCTCCACCTTAGCTGACTCTCTTCTATCACAGATCACTCCTGACTCTTTCCTCCAGTTGCTCCATCCTGACTCCACTCTATTCTCCACCTCATGCAATAAAAGTCCGTCAAAGATCTTTGGAAATGAAAGAGTCTTCAGTCAGATTCAAAAGGTTCTTCCGAAGGTTCAATCCAACAGTAGTGCAAAGGTTGAATCAATAACTGTTGCAAACAAGTTCCTACATGTTGCCGGTTGAACTCTCCCCAGCTATGACTTATATGATGACAGATAAAAAAGCCGGTTGAGCAAAATTCTTGAGTTCATTCTGCAGTTCAGATTAAAAAAATCCACCCACCTGATAAGACTTCGACTCCACTTACAGCTCCAGGCTCTGGCCTCACGTCCATTCTGACTTGTCCACCTCTCCGGCTCTTTCACTCCACTCCGAGTGACCGGTCATTAAGGTTCGCCGGTGCCTATGATTGAGGGCGGCGACAGTTGAAGGAAATTCCTAACCATTTAAAGGTCCCAGATTGCGGTGATGTTTACTCTTCATCTTGATGAGCGTCTGTACCAGAGCTTCCTCAGCGGCAGGAAGGATGTGGTGGTGGTGGTGGTGGAGGTTTGGACTCTGTGGTCAAATTCAACAGCAGTTACACCATCACTGTTGTCAAGATCCAAAATCTCTGACTGAGATTTGTATTTATCTACTGTCGCTACACAAGGAATTTAACCCACACCCTTCATTGTTCAGTTCATTCTTAAAGTTTTAACATTTATCTTTTTTAGATTCTCTTCTTTGCTACCGAGAAATTATCTTCAGAAAATATCTATATTAATTATAATCTATATATAATCTATATTAGTCGTTATAATATCTCCATTACAGTAACATTACCTAGTTACAAATTCACATATACAGCTTATGTATATATGTATATACATGTATGTATTTATATATATACTTAAACAGTATTTGTAAATGTATATATACATATATAAAATATATGGAACACTTAATTACATTCGTATTTACGTGTGTATATATATATATTTATATGTAAATGTCTATATATACATATATTTAGGTATAAGTAACACTTAAATGATATACATATATACATAAAATGTATATGTATATACGTGTATGCATATATGTATATATACAGTATATGTAAATGTATGTATACAAATATATTATGTGTTACATATATTTGCAACATATGTAAAACTTAATATACATATACTTAAAACCTAATTATATACATATTTAAATATAAAGTATATGTAATTGTCTATATGTGTAAATATATATGTATATATACACACATACATATATTTAAATATAACACTCATTAATATATTGAAGGCAATGCATATATTATATTGTAGTGGACACTGACAGATGGACATATTATGTGGTCATAATTCACCATAGTGTTATTACGACATCCCTTTAAGAGTTGGGGGTATTGTGGGTATGTTTTCGTTCTAGCAAGTTCTGTCGTTTATTTAGCGAGCTAAATAAACAACACGCTGTTGCGTGCTCTGATCTGGAAATTGTCTCTTTGTTGCTCTTGCACCACAATTCCTACAATATATACAGTACATATATGTATGTACACTTATACAGTGTATGTAATTGGGTATATACATATATTTAGATATAGGTAACACAACACAGTCATTCTTAGAGTTTTAACCTTTATCTTTTTTTAGGTTCTCTTCTTTGCTCGTGTGAAATCCAAATTCAATGCTTTTACAGAATCTAACCTTCATTACAGTTGCATTACACAGTTACATTACAGTTCTTGTATCCGTACATGTGACTAATAAACTCCCAAGCCACTCAATCATCAGTCCAATAAAAAGGAAAACTTTGATAAATAAATATTACAAAAAAAAGGAATAATTAAAACATTTCTGTGAAAATAATATTCTTACCAGGTCAGATTTCCCAGGGAATATGTTCTGCTGTGACTTTACTCCGTGTGAATCCGTCACTCTACCCTGTCATTGAAATCCCTCTCACCTGAAACTGCAAAGTACCAACTTGTTAAGACAAAAATCACTGACGTGAGCCGTCGAGCGAGATTTTCACGTTTTAAGTCAATGCACGACACCATTTTTTTCAACAACAAAAGATTTATTTGGATATATAACATAAACAACCATTGAAATATTTACAGGACAAGAGACAGAACGATTTAAAACAGACGTCGCTTTTTTAAGCTTAAAAAAAAAAAATTGTGACTCTAATAAAACTTTTTTTTTTTTAGTTCAGGTACATACACAGGAGTCTAAAGCACACGTTTAAAATGTTATGTGCAAACATTTAACACCTACAACATTTATCATTCCTCATCGGAATCTGAATCCAAGTTGTAGGTGATTGGTTTGCGGGCGCGGGAAGGTTTTTCACGTGGCGCCACAGGAGTCACCGTTTCTGGGATCTCCAAGCTGTCATCCTCTTCCCACTTTTTGATTTTCTGCAGCAGAGAGATACATAGAAAAATGGTTAAATTAATTTCCCAGATGATACGAGTTAAAATGTAAAGTCCTTCAACTGACCTTGGCGCCGCCTGTGGTTTTGGATTTGATGCGCGACATCAGGTCGTCGGAGCTGCTGTCCGAGTCCTCGGTGACGATCTGCTTTCGCTTGGCGGTGGGTTTGGCCTTGGGGGCCGGCTTAGCTTTGACTTCGTCCTCGGAGTCGCTCAGCTCCAACGAGAGCATCTTCTTCTGTTCAGTTTTGGATGAAGGTTTGGACTTGGCCAGAGACGCCATGATGGAAGGCTGCTTGGCATCTGAAAGAACCAAAACAAGATCAATCTGAGGATCTAGAACGGAGGTGAAAGTGAAAACAAAATCAGTCCGTTTCGTAGCGCCACACACGCCCGGCGCTGATGAAGTAAAAACTACATCAAAAGCATGTAGCACCAGAATTCCAGAAGGTTAAGAAAAGCGGACAGGTTTCCAGAGGGTTTTAAGTTTGAGTCCGCCTGCTGAGTCCACACTCCACTGATCACCTCAGTGATGGGTTATCACACAACTTGGTGAGCCCACAGGAAGGCTCGCAGTATGGAACAGTGTGATTTGAGTGGCAGCCGTGGAGAATGGACGGACAGATGAAGATAAATAAATGTCTGACATTTGTGGTGTGCATTGTGGGCTTTTTCATGATGACTTCAGTAAAACCTTTTTTTTTTTTAGACAAGAGACTTCCTTCAACCAGGGGACTCAAACTCAATAAGTTGAGGGCCACAACCCACACTATCATTTCACCAAAGAACCATGTTAGCTTTTAGTGTTCAATACATATGAAAAAAAAAAATCAGTTTTCCCATAGATTCTCTGTAATACCACACTGATCCAGAAGGAGACTGTGGATCAGGGTTTGGAGAACTATAGGATTGACCATCAAATGTGGGAAACAAATCTATAAAATATTCTAAATTCAACATTCACATCAAGGTGGAGGCCGCAAAATATCGTTTCATGGGCCGCAAATGGCCCACGGGCCGTGAGTTTGTGATCCCTGGTATATATGATATGTTAAATGCTATTTCGTTCCAAGGGCTGCAAGTTTGAGACCCCTGATCTAAATGATTACCTTGAAAATTAAAAAAAAACACATTTAGTTGTATTCAGATTTTTTAAATAGTACTGCATGATTCTCACAGAACTATATTCTTGTAAACATGTGACTATTAAGGAACCTGATCTAAAACATTTGGATTTCCTGACTTTTCGCTGCTTGTGTTTAAATGTCGTTTCTTTTGATTTTTAACAACCACTGTATAATGTTGTGTGTGCGTGTGTGGGTTTCTGCGTCTGCCTCCTGGTGGACAATCGAGGTTATTTCGTTAAATTGAATCCCTTCTTGTTAGAAAGGCCTTCAGTGAATGTCGCCCCCTGGCGGGCTATGACCGTTATAAATTCACAACTTTGACTTAAAAAGAAGAAATGTTTCCCACCTGCTGTCGTTTTCTTGGTTGCTGCTGTTCTCTTGGCTCCGGCCGCGGCGGAGGTTTTCTTGGTGGCTTTCGGTTTAACTGGAGCCTTGGCTGCAGGTTCCTGCTCATCTGACTGACCTACGGAGATCCATCAAATCTGTCAAGAGCTCAAGCTTTGTTTCAACCAGGTTTCTTTAAAAATATATATTTATTGAAACATTAATGAATAAATAAGTATTTATTCACTCACTGCTGGATTTGACTGTTGGCCTTTTCACAGTAGCTTTCTTCTTGGTCACCTTAGCCCTGCACAGGAATAACCAAAGTCATATAATAGAACAAGTGTGTATGTAAATGCATACATAAATATACACACACATATATATGTGTGTAAGAAAATGTGTTTACACTTACGTAGGTTTTAGATCAAAACTCATATTGTCGTCAGTACTTTTCTCAGCGTCTTTCTTCATCCAGTCGTTGAACTCTTCATCGCTGTCACTCTTGTATTGGACAGCAGCTGGAATAATTAGAGACAAGTGGACAGAGTCAACGCTTCTGTCAGGGATTCATCGTCACCATGAGATGAAGACATTTGCAGACTGCGAGGACAAGACTGGAGTGTGTTCAGATTCTACCTTTATTTTTCAGCTCCCTCTTCTCCCTCGGTGCCGCCGGCGCCAGTGTCTCCATGTCAATGTCGGCGTTGCTGTCAGACGCTCCGTCATCGGACTCTTTCTTCACCTTTTTGGTGACAGGCTTGAACTGGAGTGTGGTCTGTTTGGCTGACGCTGTGGCAGAAAAGTGAGTTAATTGAGCCGAGTGAGGAAAAAAAAGAAAAGAAAAAAAACTTTTTTTTCTTCACTTCAGACTAACCCTTTTTCAGGGAATTTTATCTCACCTTGTCCTCTATATCTTCTAACTGACTCCAACAACCTCCATCAATCTCCTAGTTGTCTCCTATCTGGTGGCTCCATCTCTAGGATCATTCTTCCATAACCACTGTCCCTCCTCTGAACATGTCCAAACCATCTCAATCTGTCTTCTCTAGCTTTTTCTACAAACCCTCCTGTGTTGTCCCTCTAATCACCTCATTCATGATCCTGTCCATCCTTGTCTCTCCTAAAGCAAATTCTCAGCATCTTTAACTCCTCCACCTCCAGCTCTGTCTCCTGTCTTCTACCTATTCCTAGTGTCTCTAATTCATCCATCATGGCTGGTCTCAACACCGTCCTGTGAACCTTTCCCTTCACCGTAGCTGACTCTCCTATCACAGATCTTTCCTGTAGATGTTCCATCCTGTCTCCACTCTATTCTTCATCTTTCTTGTATAAACAAATAGAACCAGATCTGTTCCTAACTTCTGTAATTCTCCACCTAAATATCCAACGACACAAATTTTACGCGCTTCACGTCTCTGTCCCACCTTTTTCTTTTGCCTGAGTTTTACTCTTCTTGCTCAGTCGTGCAGCCAGGCTCTGTTCCTCGCTTGGAACCTCGTTCTCGCAGTCATCCTCAAATTCCATCTTCACTACGATCTTTTCCTCCTGTCAAATTAAAAAGGTAGAGGAATTATTTCTTCTGCAAATCAAATTAATAATTATATTAAAAAAAAAAATCAAATAATGTATGAGAACTTTGACAACAATTACACAAAGTCAAAACCTTAGGCTTCTTTATCTTCTTCTTCGCTTCAGCTTTCATGGTGCTGGTGATTCTGGGGACGACCCGTCGTCCCTGAGGGGTGGGCAGAGTCTCCTGCTTCACCTTTAAGGCTTTGCCTTTTCCCTTCACAGCAGGCATGGCGTTCAACTCTTTTTCTTTGGCCTCCAAGCGCTTGAGAACGAGGACAGACATAATCAGTGGTTGTATTTGACAGAAAGGTCTCCACCAGGACAGTCTGTCTTAACTCTACCTCCAACTCCTCAGTGAATAGAACCAGGTCTTCTTTCCATAAGTCAGATGGCGTCTTCTTCCTCAGGGTCTCCAGCTCTGACAACTAGAAACCAACAAAGGGGTCAAAAATTTGTTGTCACATTATCGCCACCAGGTGGCACACGTTATGACGGTCGACCCCACCTTGGTGTCCCTCTGTTTGCACAGCTCCTCCTTCTTTTCTTTGGTGAGGTACCACATGGGCATGTTGAGGAGGTAGTTGTAGTCTGGACCACTGGTGTCCTCCTTCTCTTCCTCCTGCTCCTCACCATCAGCTGGCTCATCGTTCTTAAATCAAAGGAGATTAGTTTCATCAGTCAAGTCTGGTCCGTGGACGTGCTGCGGTTAAAAGTCCATCCATTTCAGGGGGTCCAACCTTTTCCTGGGATTCTTTCCAGGCCTTGACTGGGTCGGAGTCGTAGCCCATCTGCTGCAGCATCTTGATCAGCTCCTTCTTTGGTTTGTTCTCTGAGAGGTGACGACAACAACAAGACGTATTCGTTGTCATTGGGATGAACAGAAAACAATGACAGGGAATTTCACCACTGTTTGGAACAGATATGTCTCAGGAGCCACTGACCGATGACCAGCTTTCCCTCAATCTTCTCCAGGATGAAACGAGCCTGGTTGGAGAGCTTGAGGCTCTCTGCGGTCAGCATGCCCAACAACCAGTCCTTCCGCAGAACGTAGTACTTCATCCTCAGCTCGAAGAATTCCTTCATGATCTCCTGGACACACTGGTACTTCCTCAGGCTGCCGACGTGGTCAAACAGGACCTGAGGGTGGAGATAAGTTACTGCATGGAGTAGAAGGTGGAGATTCTCCATACTGTATATCTGTGTATATATAGCTATAAATTAATATAATCATACACACATATATGTGTGTGTGTGTGTGTGTATATAAAGTATGTATTTATATATGTGTGTATACTGTATATATTTATACACACACACACTCACAGTATATACACATAAATATATATGTACATACACACATTTATACCGTATATACACATACATACATATATACCTATAAATATATATATACATATATATACACACACACACATATACTGGAGATATATACACACATATATATACAGTATTATACATATAAACACACATACAGTATATATACACATACATACATACTGTATATATACACACACATATATATGTATATATATATATATATATATATATATATACACACACACATATATATATATACACACACACACACACACACTAGTCATATCCACGTACCATAGAGTTACACGTGAGTGAACTCTGGAGCTTGAAGACCTTATGGAGACCGGCAGCTTCAGCCTCCCTCAGTTTCTCCTCCGTCATTTTTACCACGAAGCGGACGGTGGTGTCTGTGTGGTACTCCTTGTAGTCTGTGATCAGGGCCGGGGCCTTGTCTGTGCCATTCAACATGGGCTCCAGCACATTCTCTTTGTAGACCTGTGTCCAGGAGACGTGGTCATATCACAACATGCTCACACGAGGGAACAAACCTGCCACCATGCAGGACTTGAAGGACTGACCTGTGTCCACACTCTGACGGGCAATTCAGAGATCTCAATGGTGGTGGAGTCAATGATGGCCACTTCTCCGCTGTTCAAGTACTGGTTGTCCAGCACTTGGTCAATTGTGCCCTTAAAGCCCTTGTAGCTTGGAAGCTGGACAAGATGTCAATGGTTAGACAACCGAAAGAGTCAACCTGGTTTTTAGTGACTTTTTTTTCCCCTCACCATTGGCAGAGGTTCCTCCCCGTTGAGCATGCGGTTGATGTTGGCGATGATCTCTCGGACGTCGAAGTTGGGGATTTTGCTGGCCCAACCGGTGCCGATGCCTTCAGAGCCGTTCACCAACACAATGGGGATGATGGGAATGTACCACTCCGGCTCCACGCGCTGGTTGTCATCATAGTTGTACTTGAGCAGGTTGTCGTCCAAGGCCGGGAAGACGAGACGGGTCAGAGTACTGTCGGAACAAACATCCAAAATGGTTTCGATGCGTCCAGCGCTAGTTGTTGTTCCCTTCGCAGAGACCAGAGGCGGACAACTCACCTGAGCATGGTGAAGATGTATCGAGGGCTGGCAGAGTCCTTACCACCGTGCAGCCTGGTACCAAACTGACCGAGAGGCTGTAGCAGGTTCAAGTTGTTGCTTCCCACAAAGTTCTGGGCTAAACCCACGATAGTCATCATAAGTGATATCTGGAAATGACCAGTTACAGAGATAATTCCATTATAATTCTGATTATAACGGCTCTGAAAACAGGTGGACGCAAATACTGTGAATGAACCTCACACCTCTCCATGATGGTAGGCCGACATTTCAGCCACTGAACCAGCCAACTGTGCCACCTTCACTTCACGCTTGTCGTTTCTTTTGAAGCAGCAGAACAACACTTTCCTTTGACCGGGCTTAAGACCTTTGACAAAAAAAATATACAGAAGACATTTGTAGAATTACTGAAATTCACATTAGAATTAAAATCTCAGTTGGAGCGGCTAATACAGTTTTTTTAATGAAGACTAAATACAAACGTAAATCAATTAACCCAGTGTTCCTCAACCTAATTTGTGCCACAAACCGGTGTCGTACTATTTTCACAGACCGGTCATCAAGTTGTGGCAGATAAATACCCCTTAATAAAATAAAATTTCTGGTGTTCTGAAATTTTTTCCTACCTATAAAATCTTCCTACCCAAATTAACTGTGCATGGTCACAACAAGGATTTCTCAAGTGCACACAGCCTATAGTTTTCTGCTACCAGAGCAGTATAAAAAGTTAGAATCTTGTATCAATGACTCTGCGTCATTTTGCGTTTATTGTTGTGAGAAAATATTTCCTAATCAAATATAGTTGAATTATTGATGATGGAATCCTAGCCATTCTATTGGTCAGTTCTTTTGTTGATATGGGTATGGATCAAGTGGAAGTAATAGACAGATGGAACCAAAAGGAAACATTATTTCTCTGCGGCCCAGCACCAATTCACCCACAGAGCCTTACCGGTCCCCGACCCAGTGGTTGGGCACCAGTGAATTAATCAATGCACTCACCATCCACTAGGCAGGGAATGGACCTCTCATTGTCAGAGTTGGAGAACAGGATCAGCTCCTTGTTGACAAAGTCATTGTAGGAAAGGGACCTTGTGCTTTGTCCATAGAGGTAGTCCTGCAAACAGAGAAAAAATACATATAAAAATACACATAAAAAAGAAAGAAAGAAAGACGCTTGATGAGCATCAGAAGATCCAGCAGGAGCAGCACCTCTGGAATGTTGTGCTCCCTTCGCTGGCGTCTGTCCGTCATAAAGTTGCTCAGCCATTCTTTTCGCTCCTCA
The DNA here is from genome assembly GCA_016785265.1 of Paraplagusia blochii. Classification (NCBI taxonomy): domain Eukaryota; kingdom Metazoa; phylum Chordata; class Actinopteri; order Pleuronectiformes; family Cynoglossidae; genus Paraplagusia; species Paraplagusia blochii. Next base: position 63,413 of record JAFBJS010000894.1, read on the forward strand.
ATCTTCTTCTTACTAAAGGCCTGGTGATAAAAAGAAAACAGGAAAAAAAAGAGAATTGGTTGTTTTATTAAATTCTAATATTTCAAAGTGCAGTGAGGGAGAAATCAAATCTTAAAAACATAGCGAATGCTTACAAGGGTTATAGCTTCGTCATCTTGGGGTCCAGAGTACTTGAATGGGATTCTGTGCCTCTGCATGTCAGAGAAGTACTCTTTGGCCTCCTGGGACGTGCTGGTTCCCAAACCTGTGGGACAAAATGGACACAAGGAGAGTTTTTTGTGAGACAATGCACCTGGAAGACGACAACGTGACAAGAGTCGAGCATGAAGTGGCTGCTTACTTGGCCTTTTTGTACTACCACACAGGGGTTTACAACAAACCTTTGTAGTATTTGATTTTCCAAGATCTGTAGTTGGCCTGAGATTCTTTCCAGGAATTGAATTCAGGGATACTGTAGAAGGAGTGCTGGGTTTTCTTTAGAGACACCTGAAGAAAAAGCAAAACCGATTGACAAACAACTCTTTCTCACGCTGGCCACAAGATGGCAGTGTGGTTGCAAAGGACAGTGTATCAGGGTTATAAATCTATTCCATTCCAATACAATAAACTGCTAGAGACCGGGGGTTCTTTGTTTGCAAACCTTGATGATGGGAGTGATGAACTCCTCCAGGAAGTTGTGACGTAGCAGCGACGGCCAATTGTGGTGGATGAAGTTGATCAACAAGCCTTTAATGTGGGAACCATCTTGATCCTGATGCAAATACAGAAATGAAGCAGTGACCATAAAAAAAAAAAAAAAGCTAAACAATGAAATAAATGTGTCAAGTGATACTAACTCACCTGATCTGTCATGATCATGATCTTGCCATAACGCAGGGTCTTGAGGGAATCCGGATCGCTGTAGTTCTTCTTGTACTGGAGACCAAGGATCTTGATGATGTTGTTGATCTCGGCGTTCTCCATGATCTTAAGAGGAAAACAGTTTTTTTGGTATCGTTGTTCTGATTTCCTTCTTCCAACTGGATCGACATTTGTCTAACGCCCAACCTGTTTGTGTGAGGCCTCCCTAACGTTGAGTATTTTTCCCCTGAGAGGGAAGACGCCGTAGCGGTCTCTGCCCACGACACCCAGCCCAGACACAGCCAGTGTCTTGGCCGAGTCTCCCTCAGTGAGGATGAGCGTGCAGCCGATGGAGTTCTTACCACCTGCAGAACAACATGATTAGAGGGCAAATAACACTGAACAGAATGATGCGGTAGCTGCTGCGTCTTCGGACGCAGTACCTGCGTCGTTGGCGTCATCAAGTTTGGGCACTCCCTTGATTTTTGTGTGTTTGACAGCCGAGCATTTCTTGTTCAGCATCGTCTGAGCTTTAAACTTCACCCAGTTCATGATCCCTTCCACAATTCCACAGCTTGTAGCCTTGGGGAAAAAAAAAACCAAACAAACCCAAAGGTTTTCAATGAACCTGTGTTCCATTTAGGACACCTGGCATTGATGCATTGAAAAGGTTTTTATCGGCACCTTTTTCATAAACTGAGGGCTGAGGGGACACGTGGACCCGAAGCTCTTCTGCTGCAGAGTCATGTTCTCTTTGGTCTGAGAGTCAAAGGTTGGGTTCTCAATCAGACAGTTGACAAAGATCCACATATGGTTCTTCACCTGCAGGGTGAGAGAAAGGAGATACGCACTCAGCTCCAAATATATAAATATACGATTTCTCCAGAGATCAGATCACATTTGTAATTCAGAATCCTGTACCTGGAAAGGTTTCACTACCACACCCGCTTTGTTCTTCTTCTTGACTATGTCAACCAGGTTGGTGACCACCTGGTCAGCCACGTAATCAACGTGCCTCCCTCCCTGGGTTTTAGAAAAATAAAAATTAGCAAAATATGACTGGAGAAGCAGCCAAACTTTTAAGATTCGATACCACTGAATGTTCCAACACACTGACAGTGATCAGTTACCTTAGTCGTAGCGATGCTGTTGACAAAGCTGACTTGCTGGAAACCCTTCTCACTCATGGTGAGACAGACCTCCCAGCGTTCACTGACCACCTCGTGAACCACAGTCAGGGCACCACCGAGCTCATCCGTCTTGTCCTTCAGGTACATGTCCACATAACTGCGGAAACCGTCGATCTGAAAATGAGAGAATTCAGATAACACGCACAAAAAAAGGTCAAGATAATCAAACACTCCTGATTGCTGATCGTAGTGGAACTGACCGGAAGCCTTTTGCCATTAAAGAAGACACGGATGCCCTTGGTGGACCCGGCCACGTCGTAGGCTCGCCTGGTCATCAAAGCCACGGTGTCTTTGTCCAGGATACTCATCTTAAACTTGGGGAGGTCTGGTTTGAAGGTCACACAGGTGTATTCTTCCCCTTCAAAAGGCCTGATGTGAGCTTCTCCAGCTCGGCCCATGTTGTCGTACCACGTCTAGAGGAAGTACAGACTTGGTTAAAACAGAGAGAGGAAAAAAATAGTGCAAGTCTCATTGTCTCTGCTTATGTTCTTACCTGCTTGAAGAACTTTCTTGATTCCTTACAGGAGGTTTCTACAGTGAACTTTGTGCTGAAGATGTTGCACAGCTTGGCACCGTAACCGTTACGTCCACCTAAATAATGTAGTGGTGCAAAAATAGAAGTTTTGTCAAAATATATTGATTTTTTTTTTGTTTCCTGTTAATCAGGGGTCTCAAACTCGTGGCCCGTGGAACAATATTTTGCGCCCCCCGCCTTGATGTGACAGTTAGATTGATAATAATAATTTATAGATTTGTTCTCCACGTTTTATGGTAGATCCTAAAGTTCTCAAAACCCTGATCCACAGTCTCCTTCTGATTCAGTGCACTGAACATGCAGGTTCAAATACACCATTTACAATATATTATTTTTACATGATTATAATTCAACAGTGAAATGACTGGAAATAGCCCAAAATCAAGGGAAGCTTATGCAACTACGTCCAATGCGAGGCACAATCAGAGCACATGTTTTCAGACTGACCTGTGACTTTTTTCTCGTCGTCGTCATAGTTACTGGATGTGAGGAGTTGCCCAAAGATGAGAGCAGGTACGTAGACCTTCTCTACTTTGTGCTCCACAACAGGGATACCTTTTCCATTATTCCAAATACTGATGGTGTTGTTTTCACTAAAATTGACATTAAAAGACAAAATAAGAATCTTGATTTATTTTCTTCTCGAGTCACCAGAAAAGAAAACACACAATACTACGAAAGAAGAGAGTCAGCTAAGGTGAAGGGACAGGTTTACAGGACGGTTGTGAGACCAACCATGAGGGTTGGGTTAGAGACACCAGGAATAGACAAGAGACAGAGCCGGAGGTGGAGAAGTTAAAGATGTTGAGATTCTCTTTAGGAGAGACAAGGATGGACAGGATCAGGAATGAGGTGATTAAAGGGACAACACAGACAGGAAGGTTTGGAGGAAAAGCTAGAGTAGACAGATTGAGATGGTTTGGACACGTTCAGAGGAGGGACAGTGGATACATTGGTAGAAGAATGAAGAATGAAGATCCTAGAGATGGAGCTACCAGGTAGGAGACAAAGAGGAGAAGACAGGGGGAGATGGAAATTGTTGACACACAGTTGGCAACCCCTGAAAAAGGGACAAGCTGAAAGGAGAAGAAGGAAAACTTGGTTTGTGGTACTCACACATCAATGTTGACCTTGATGCAGGTCATGCTCTTGTCCCTTTGTTTGTTGTCAGCTGCATTCACTATAGGGAGGAAATATAATATATATTTATATACAAAAGAAATAGACACTGAAGGAGGCTTTTAATCTTGGCTGAAGTTCGCAAACTCACCAAGGATCTCGTCAAAAATCTTGTAAAGCCCAGGAACAAACGTCACGTCGCGGCAGTTCAGTCCAACCTCCTCATCAAACACCCACATTTGCTGAGTCGGGGAAAGGCGACAATAAAGTCGACATTTTTAGAACAATGACCATTAATGTGTTATGCTCTCCTTAAAGACACCCAGCAACATTCTACGGAATATATGCAGTATATGTGTGTGTGTGTGTATATATATACATACATACATAGATACATACATACATACATACATATATATACATACAGTATATACACACACACACATTATATACTGTGTGTGTGTGTATATATGTATGTATATATACACACACACACACACACATTATATACTGTGTGTGTGTGTATATATATATATATATATACATACATACATACAAATACATACACACATATATACATACATATATCTAAAAATATATAGATACATACACATACATACACATATTGTATATTTATATGTACATACATACATACATACATAAACAGTACATTCGCGCGCACACACATTCCTGTGTGACGAACTGGAGATCCTGAAATCAATACACTGTCTACAGAGGCCATCAGATTAAAAAGCCGAGCCACTGCTGTGTGACTTACTTGGGTGACAGTCTCCACAGAGCCTATGTAGGAGTCTGGTCGAAGTAAAATGTGCTCCAACTGTGTCTTTTTCTGATAGATCCGCTCCACCGACAGCCTTTTGGGATCTTTCTTTGTCTTTTCAATCGGCTTGTTTTCCAAGAACGCTTGCTGCAAATGTCACAACAGAGTTATTCTCCAGGTTTTTTTTTACTGTACTGTAACCTCTACAGAAGAAACACAAAATGCTAATGTTCTGAATTATTAAATATTAGAAGGATGTGTCTTTTGGAGAAAAGTGTCAGGAGTGATCTGTGATAGAGGAGAGTCAGCTGAGGTGAAGGGACAGATTTACTGGACAGTGGTGAGACCAGCCATGATGGATGGATTAGAGACACTACGGATAGGAAGAGGACAGGAGCCAGAGTTGGAGGAGATAAAGATGCTGAGATTCTCTTCAGGAGAGACAAGGATGGACAGGATCAGGAATGAGGTGATTAGAGGGACAACACAGACAGGAAGGTTTGGAGAAAGAGTGAGATGGTTTGGACATGTTCAGAAGAGGGACAGTGGTACACTGGTAGAAGAATGATCCTAGAGATGGAGCTAGAGATGGAAATGGTTGACTCGCTGTGATTTCAAACATACAGCACAGTATGTAGGAAAACAAAAGAGAGGCTGCAAAAACAATGGCATCAGTTCTTTATATACTATTTGTATGTTCAATTATTTAAGTTATTGTAATACTACCACATTGGGAATTACATTATTTAAGTACAGAATGTCTTCTGGTAGTGTAGCTCTCAAATAATTGGATGCTACACAGGGGAAATTAACTCTTTTTTAGGGAAATCATTGAATATTACACTTTTGTTTACATTTTGTTTGCATTAATAAAGTAACATTGATTAATAAAGTTAAAACAAAATTAGACAATACACAGAATGTCGATGCAGTCAGAATTTACATGACAGATTTAACAAATACGTATTTAATAATGGCAACAACAGCAGTTTAACGTAAAGAACTTTGTATTTTTATATTGTTCATTCCTTGTGTAAGTCGCATCTCTTATGCAGCATTTTTGCGTAAAACTTGTTTTTTTATCGTTGCCCAAAGTAATTGTCCAACCATAATTAGTCATTACAACAATAGTCAATATTAAAAAAAATGGATAATAGCTACGTCGACATTTTGAGCCATGTTGTTGTATTAAAAATATAACAACATGGCGGTGCCACAATGAAGTGGCAAACGGCCACAGAGCTGGGTTTGTCTTTGGAGCATCGGAATAACAACAGCGAAATACACATTTTTTTTTTTACATTTGCCTCATTTCTTCACAGTCGGGAAGTAACACTAAGGAATAATTCTGTTCGGACCACGGGACCGTCATAGCACAGCCACATTAAAAACACAGAAAACACGGTGAATTTACCTTCAGTGGTTCCGCCATTTTGTTTCTTTAATATTCGTTATTACGATGCAAAAAACAAATAAACTCCACAGTACGTTTACATGTAGCTAACTAGTGAACACAACGGCTGCCTGACGGAACACAAATGTAGCGAATGGAGACCGCCTCTGGTTTGAAAATTTAAAAACTCAACTGAAGCTTCTCCCGCCAGTCGTTGGAACCAATGAATCGAAGGACTGTGTGAAGAAAATACCCACATCCGGAAGTTAAACATCACTAGCCAATGACAGGCTGCAGAAGGGTTGATGCACCGCCTACCATGTGTTACTTGTCCAATCACCACTCAGGCAACATTATTCACCGATTCACTGCAGACGATAGAACACTAGCAACACGATTTCTTTAACTGTGATTATAATTATATTATATTCAATTATATATAATTATATAATATAATTATATTCCATATTACATTAATATTAATAATAGCCATTATAATTGTTTTCAAATTATTAGTATAGTTGTTTTTATTGATAGTATCATTAATAATAATACTTTACCAGTAAAATGTATTCAAATCTGGCTTAAGATATTAAAATTAAACACGATGTTCCATGAAGATGTGGCATAAAATGAGAATAATAAATCACAAAAGTTCACAAAAATGCAACCATGCAAAGAAATGAACCGCAGATAATGGCTGGAAAGTTAGGTTTGGTTTGTATTGTCAAATGTTAAAAAATTGACCACCGTTTACCATAAAAAAAACAATTTTAAAACAGCATTTTTAAATTAAATGCAAAGGAAAATAAATTCGGCTGGACACTTTTATGCAGATAAGATGTAGATCCTCTATTATATATATATATATATATATATACATACATATATAAAATTATCATTGTTATATAATTGACTCTAGGTCCACAGTCAATGTCGCAGTTGGCTCAACACCTGGAGGGAGACTCACAGTATGGGGCAGTCTGATTTTGGCGGCAGTCGTGGAGACTACTGCCCTCGCTACCGGGCAATTAATAAGCAGGAGAAAATAGAAGAGGAAAAGTATAATACTACTATAAAAGTGGACACTGTTGACGTCTCCAATGTGTACTGTCACACACTCTGCTGTCTCAAACTTTGTAATGTAATCATTTAAATGTACTGTTCCTCACTGGACACAGTGTGTGGTCCTAAAGTGCTGACTTGAAGCTTTAAGGGAGTTGGGGGATGTTTAATGGGCGAACAGTGTCAGAATCCCAGTGCATTTACCCTGGAGGAGGTTACAGAGGTTATTGATTTAAACACCATTAGAGCTGCAAGTTCTTGTTCTAACTTTCTTGATGCCGTGCCATATGCTACACTGTGCTGTTGTGCATAATGTACAGTATTTACAACAGTTAGTTTTGTGTATAGGCTGTCTTTAAAACATTGTTTTACAAAGAGACGTTTGCCATTTAGAACCTATTAAATTATCTTTCACTCTGTTTTTGTACCATAACAGGAAGACTGTTAGTATTTGTTTTTTGTTAAGAAAACTAGGAAGTGGCATTTATATAATGTTGTTGTTTGTTTCATCCATCCGTTTTCACCTGCTGCTCCATTGCTGGGTCATGGGGGCGGCAGTCTCCACAGCTGCCACCCAAACATTGCACTAGTTACTCTAAAGGCAACTGGACAAAGTAGGTTTCTTGAAGATGTTTCAGCTCTAATCCAAGAGGCTTCTTCAGTTCCTAAGTTCAGTGATGGCCTGTTTGACTTTATTGGCAAAGTAATTACCATTCATGTGTAAATATATAGTATAAACACCGAAATATATACATATATACATATATATATACACGTACAGTATATATGTATATATATACATGTACAGTATACATACTGTATATATAAAAAGATGATACATTGTGTCATATACAGCATAATATATATATATATATACAATATACAGATATAGAGATCATATGTGTATATATAGAGATAGATAGATGGATGGATGGATAGAAGAAGAAAGAAAGAAATTTATTAGGCCAGATAGATAGATGGATGGATGGATGGATGGATGGATGGATGGATGGATAGATAGATAGATAGATAGATAGATAGATAGATAGATAGATAGATGTATTGGGTTTCATTCAAAGCGTAACAACAAGCTTGATAATATCAATAATATTAATTCAACTCTGCAGGTCATATATATGTTACATATACAGTATATGCTGTACATGCAAGCAAAGTTTTACTCCACACTCAAATAAAAAGAATTAACCTCTCAGGATCTATTTAACATTTTCCAGAGATGCACTACTCAATTTCATTCTGCCTCAGTTATCAAAACCCAGCCATCTCTCATTTCCTCCAATCTCCCTGTCACACATGCATAATCAGTGTACTTGATAGCTGCCTAAAAGCTATTTAGTGGTTAATGGCTTTATCTCTGCAGACGTGGGTTGTTGTACTTTATAAAAGTGCTTTGCTGATGCCTTCGTGCAGCACTGTGTCATGATGCAGAGCCCTGTTTCCTGTCTTACAGCCATGTTAACCTGATGTAAAGTAATTGAAAGAAACACATTAATGGAAACAACAGTACTTTTTCGCAGTACAAAGCAATCTCCGTCTGTCCAGGTCTCTGTATCTAGAGCTATCAGTCAATGGAAATGCAATGTCCTGAGTTATCTCAACAATCTGTCCTTCTTATCGACCTTCATCTGCTGTGTTGCCCACTCATCTGACCTTGGCCTGATGATAATAACAGGGCTGGAGAGCCAGAGAGGGAGTGCATGATGTATTGCATTGTGCTGCGTCTACACAAGTGATGGTGGAAGCATGAGTTTTTGTTGCTTAACGAATAAGATATTTCTGTGAATAGGCACTAAATGAGCTGCATCAGTAAAACACCACACAGTGGTTTTAATAGGTCCTATTCACAGCAGACAATGTCCACCTTATTGTCTACTTAAACACGGACCATTCAGAACAAAGATGTGGTTTACCTGGACACTGTGTGAACACTGCCAGCACACAGCCACAGATGTAGGGATAGCTGGAAAATGGACTACTTACTGATATGCAGAGTCTTGTGTCATTCAAGGACAGATGGTTCTCCAATTATTTCAAGTGGTTTGCAGTAGGTAGAGAAATGGCCTTCATATCTTGTTGCCGTATAGTTACAAAGAAATAATTATTAAATACAGGTGCCAGGTTGAAAGCAACAGTTGAAAAAGACTGCTGTTACACAACCCGCAACATAGGAAAACCCTGAGATTGTTGTTATCTAAGATATGCTTTGCAGAAGTAGCTAAATGGCAGCAAAAAATAAATCCAGAGCAAAGCAATAAGGTAACTAGTATCCAATAAAAAGGGATACAGCTTTACAAGTAAGGAAATGTGGGCTTTGGTTCATCGGCAACATCTATCATTGAGTATACCTACTGTCTACTATTGATTGCTGCTAGTGTAGGAAGGAAGCAGGAAACACCTGAAACACACATATAATACCCAAAGGCCTTGTGGTCCTCCCCTGGTATACACATTTAGATAGGATGACTCCCAACAACATTTTCATCTGGAACGTATAACCCCAACTAAGCCTCAAAATATATCCCCCAACTATACCTGAACACACACCTACCATATAACCCCAACAACACCTCAACATATACCCCAAATATAAGCCAACATATAACCCCAACTATACCCCAATGTATACCACCAACAATTCCTCAACATATACCCTAAGTAAGCCTCAAAATATAGCCCCAACTATACCTGAACACCTACCCCCAAATATACCCCAACAACACCTCAACATGTACCCCAAATGTAAGCCAACATATAACCCCAACAATATCCCAATATATACCCCCAACTATTCCTCAACAATATACCCCAACTATACCTCAGCATACAGCCCAACTATACCCCTACATATTCTCCCAACTATATCCCAACATACTGTATGCCTTCAACTACGCCCCAACATATTCCACCAACTATACCTCAAAATATACCCACAATTATACCCCCACCTATACCCCAAACTATACACCTAGGAACAATGACAACCCCCCAATCCACATTTTTCCAAAGTACCACAATAATACATATCTGAGTCCCATTGCTTAATCACACTGTATGAGTTCCACTTTGTGGCAACTATGGCAACAAGTATGGGCAGCAACCAGGACAATAACAATTATATGACTGGCTGTTAGATGCCCAACCTTTCTTGCACCACGTCTTTCGTTTCAGCATCATATTTAGCACCCGAAAAGCTACGATGAAGACGTGACGTTTTGGTACTATATTTTGAATATATGAAGTGTATGAAGTTACCCTTGCGTTGACTGTTGTACGAGATTTTCTTGGACAAGATTTTTCCTGCTTCTGCTAACTGTTTAACCAATCGACCTTTCAACTTGGAAACATATATATATATATACTGTATATATGCATACACACCACTGCCTTTTCTTTGAGGGACTCTTTTCCCCAACACACTCCCAGCAGTGTCCATGACTCCCAATAACATGACCTTTATGGTGAACAGCCCTCCCCCTACCTGTCATTGTGAAAATGCCGGAGACACAATGCAGGAATAAGAAGCATTAATTATTTTAAAAGGCCAGTGGGAGGGACACTTCCATCCTGTTACTGGAAGTCCACAATCTTTGCTTAACGCTGAAAATATTGCAGCGTAAGTGAACAGCGCCACCTGTAGGGTCGTTGCACATTGAAAAGTTGTGAGGACCTAGACATTAGTTGGGCAAAATATGCATTAATACAACTCCTGACTTAGTGCATTGCATTTTTTTTTTTTCAAGAGCAATATTTCTTGAGCGAGGTCACACCTGATATGGATTCAGCAAAACAAGCAGACGGAGTGAATAGTATTTCACTCTTGGTCCAGATAGGTGGAGGGAAATATAGCACCGTGGCTGGAATGCTATTGATTGAGATAATCAATAGAAGTCAATAGATGTATAAACAGCTGTGTGCTTCTGCTGGGGTAAAACATCATTAGGTCACCTTTCAGTTTGATTGTATTTATACCGGCTCAAAGCAGTGTGGCGGTGGTTGGTAAAAACAACTGCTGCCCTGTTTTCTCCCTGTGACCCCTTCATAGATCCACTATCTGGAATTTGGACCAAATCATTCTTTTGAGGCTTTTTATACAGAGTTGGCATTCTAGTATGGATGGGTGGATGATAGGTCATGTCATCTCAGATGCAGCACTCTCCACGACTGCCCACCAAATCACATTGTGCCATACTGTGAAACCTGTGAACCTCCACCTGTGGGTGGGGAAGCGGTGCTATATTCAGAGCACCTCAGTGGCGAAACATGGCTAGACCTGGGAGGATTCAAAGACAAAGCCTTGCAGACTATAGTCTGCTTCCCTAATCGCCAAACCACTACTGCCGCCAAGAGGAAGGAAAGAAACAAGATTGATGGATGCAGTAAGGGAGGACAAGAAGGTAGTTGGAGTCAGAGTGGAAGATGGAGAGAACAGGGGGAGTTCTAAATAGGTAACTATATTTGGTATAACGCAGTGGTTCTTAACCGTGTTGAAGCTACCGAACCCCACCAGTTTCATGTTCGCATTCACCAAACCTTTTAGTAGGGTGAGTCGTGTACCTTGACCTCCACGATGTCTTGACCTCCGCGGCAAAGGCTCCACCGAACCCCTGAGACCTACTCATCGAATCCCTATAGTCTGATCGAACCCAGGTTAAGAACTTGGGTTTGATAGTGGTCAAAATGGGTAAACCTCATCAGTTTATGGCAGACCTGGGCAAACTAAGGCCCGTGGGCCAGATGCGGCCCGTTTGGTGTTATAATCCGGCCTGCCAGACTTGTCCAAATTATACTTTTGATTTATATTATCATTATCTTTCTACCTTGTCTCTGCAAAGCCAGTATTTCCCCAATAAATAGTCTAAAGAGGCATTACTTTACTTTACTTTACTTTACTCATCATTTATCTTAGTTCATGGAAATACTCAGTCTTTCTGATCCTGACCTGGCCCGTAACTCAAATTTTTGTACCACCTGTAGCCCGCGAGTCAAAAATAATTGCCCAGGACTGGTATAGGGCAAACTTGGGTCCTCAAGGCAACTGAGGTAGTGTTTGAGCAATCGATGTAGCGTGGAAGGTGCAATACTTAGACATGCTCACAATACAGTGCAGTGTGATTTGGGTGGCAGTCATGGAGACCGCTGCCCCACAAACAACAACAGATAAGAAGGTGAATGGATGAATGTTTCCGTGTCATGATTGTTTGTCGTGGAAATGTTAAAACACTTGTATTTTTTCATGAAAGCATTCGTTTAAAACCAAAGTGTAAACAACATCAGTCATTTTGATCAATGGGCGAAACATCACATTATTGTTATTCATAATCACTGTTTTTGAGGCAGCAGCTCCAAAGCTGGAGACTCTTTGACAACACTCAGTCAGCAACGATGGCGCTGCCAGCGGGGATTCGACGGGGATCAATGGACCTCGGCAGCAATTTTATATTCATGCTCCGCACTTTCCTTAATGTCAGACTTCAAAGCCAAGGCTCCTCACGGAGGCTAAGATAAGGTGAGGCGACCTCCCTCACCGCTGGCCGTAACAGGAAAATCCTTTCAGCACATTCTCTTCTAAACTTTTGATTAGAAAGGAACGAGGAAATAAATAAATAAAACAGTGCGAGGAGTGTCGTGTTCTCAAAGACGAAGCAAGACTTTGATCTGGTTCAGGTACGAGAAGGAGGCTCGGGTAGAGAGACGAGGAGCCAGGAACAACAGTGTGTGTGTCTGTGCGTGTGTCTGTGTGTGTGCATGTGTGTGTGTCTTATAAATCGGAAAGAAAATGTCACAGGAAGGAAGATGTGTCATTATCATGAAACCTTTGTCTTCATCTCATAACAAAACCCTTCTGTCATGGATGACATAAAGGTCCACCGTGACATTAAAGATAGTTTTACAAGGAGAATTGATTTATTTTGATTTATCCCTTTTTTATGTTTTATGTGTTTTTTATTAATGTCACAGAAAAAAAAACACAAGACAAATGGTATTTGTGATTTAATGAAATCAGATTCAATTTGATTAAATACAATGATGATAAATATGTATTTCCTGTAGGACACTAAACCAGTTCAAGGAACCAAAAACGAAAACCAGAAACTGTTTTCATCTGTTCCATGCCGGACTGCTTAATCTAAGACCTGGTAAAACAAAGGCTCGGGGGCCAGATGTGGCACGTTTGGCTTTTTAATCCGGCCCGCCAAACTCGCCCAAATTATACTATTAATTTTTATTTTAATTTCCCCCAAAAATACTCATTATTAATAAGTTGTAGAAGTCTATGGTAGTCTACAATGAGCATTTGAGGTTGACTTCCTGTGACGTTCACTGACTGAGTGGAAAGAGTGGGTGGAACCTAAGACTTTATGGGGAGAACTGACTACCAACTACTGTCACATCTCAAAGGCAACAATAAGAGGTCAATATTGTAGCCTGTCAGGGTGAGATGGAAGTTGTTGACTCGCTGTGGCAACCCCTGAAAAATGGGATAAGCCAAAAGAAAAAGAAGAAGATTGTAGTCTGTCAATAAGGAAAATGCTAGTTGAAGACATGATGATGTCTATGTTCATGATGGTTTCGTCAACATTATATATTGGAAATGGGTGGCAATGTATTATCACGCCTTGTCTAGTTAGACTACAGTATTTTTTTTTTTTTGGTAAAATACAAACAAACTAATTCTATATATTTGCCACTTCTTGTGTTCAGATGGGAAGACAGTCTGAGAATCCTGTGCGAAAACATTTTCCGTTTCTCTAAATGCAGTGTCGAGGGATGTGGAACCGAAGTTAAGGGAAACCACGGGGGGAATTTGCGGAGACATATCCAACAGAGGGACCTGGACATATTCAAAAACTATATATGTGGCCATCCATCTTCACCCCCTTCAGAGAGGCAGCAGTCTCCACAACTGCCAGCCAAATCACATTACACCACAGTGGACCGTCCTGCAGGTGATGAGCCCATGGGAAGCTAACCGCCCTAACTGGGATTCAAACAGGCCTAGGAAGTGATATTTTTTTTAGGTCAATGTCTTTGGGGGCAACTGGACATAGTAGGACCTACTATGCCTACTCTGTCCAGTTGCTCTTCAAGTAACTATTTGTGGACTGAATGACCTGGAAGACCGGGAACCAACTTTGGATATGACGCCTTACGACTACGGGGGTGTTGTGGAAATGCTGGCTATAAGAACAATCTGCGCTTTAACCCAGTGCTTCTCAATTATTTTCTGTGACACCCCCTAGCAAGATGAAATCAATTCGCGCCACCACCACCCAGTCTCCGCCGCAACTATAAATAACAGCATTTGTCTATAAAATAGTTCTAGCTACACCTCTGCATAACATCGTGTCCTTGTTAACATAAAGAAAACAGAAAGAAAGAGATATAGTTCAACTTGCAAGGATGTGCAATCACACTTTATTGTGGTACAACAGAAAAAAAGCATGTTCCCTAGGTCGCCCCCAGTTAGCATCGTACCGCGCTCCCCCAGGGGGCCCCGCCCCACTATTTGAGAAGCACTGCTTTAACCTGATATTTAGACAACAGAACAGCCTTTTTATTATGTTTGTCGGTAAAGGGACATCATGCTTTAAAGAATCCTTGAGACACATGTCCATTTTCCCTCAAAGTACGTTTTTAAACGTTAAAATATCGTTTCTGATCGAAACAAAGCAATCGGCAAAGATTCCGGTTCATAGCCTGGATTCTTAGATGGATACCTGGATGCATTTGCATTTTTATCCAAGAGATGGAATTATCAATGTGGAATAATATCATGAATAATATACAAAACAATTAATATATTTGCTTCGTGGAGTTGGCGGATTCTGGTCATTAGTCATGCCTTAGTCTACTCTTGACAGCTTGTTCCCATGAGTCTTTTTGCAAATTTCCTAAAAAAGATCTATTTTACTTAGCTAAAGAAAAGTATTGCAAGGTTTTCAGGGGAGTTACAGCCTAAAAAGGTAGCAATGGAAAAGCAGATGCTTGATTCTGCCCTATAGCACTTGGCGTTCTGACTGAAGGGTTGAGGGAAAAGACAGACAGAAACCATAATCCATTCAAAAGTGTTATTTGTCAGGACTAATGCTCGGTTGATAATGCATACAGCATTCAGTCTACGCTGCTGACCACAGTGGAACATTTGAGGTAATCCGATAAAACTGGGGAAGACTGACTGTCAGTGCACTCTCCTCTGTCGATGGGCAGCGTAATCCCATTTTCTGCTGCTACGCTGTCATACGTTCATCCACCTATCAGATCTGCCGCTAATTGGTGCTGTAAGAGCAGGGGAATCGTGGTGTGTTGTTTCTAATAGTGAGAAACTGCCACAAACTATTGTTTTACACGTGATACGATGACAGTTTTATCGCTTGATGACAGGCAAAAAAAAAACTACACACACAAAAAACAAACAAACCAATAAAGGTTATTTTTTTCTTATCGGCAGCATCTTTTTGTTATTGCTTTAGCAAAAAAAAAACAAAAAAAAAAACGCAGCACCTGAGGCATAGATCAGGCAACTCCGCCACAAAATTTACTGGAGCGAAGAGATACGAGGCTCTCTGGTGCGACCCTTAACGTAATTACGGATGCAGTTATTTGGAGGAGACGCATAAAAGCAAACGCAGACGCATTTTACTGTTTCTGCAAAGTTAAAACACTGCAGGCCTGCAGGGTTAACTGAGAGGTATTCTCTCCTTTTGCGTAGAGACACAGGAACGGGAGCTGTTATAAAAATATGCTACCACCTTTAAAACAAAGGGTAGGAAAACATTCAAGATATGGCTATTCATTTTTCGCTCTGGGTAGTAAATTATCATGGGTAGGAAAATACTTTGGAACACTGGCAAACACACATTATGTTAACACACAGTCAACATAAAAATGAAACAAATTACTACTACTACTTATTACGTGTACTTATAGTAATTTTAATCTACTTCAAACACCTGTGATATCCACCTACCTTCTCTTTTAAAGGTCTTGGCTAGGTGATTAACATCTATAAAAAAATATGCTAACACCTTCAAAAAAGAGGGTAGGAAAATATTATGGGTAGGAAAACACTTCAGATATGGCTTTTTTTTTCCTTTCAGTAGTAAATTATTATGGGTAGGAAAATACTTTGGAACATCCACATATTATGTTAACACACAGTCAACATAAAAATGAAACAAATTACTACTTACTTATTACGTGTACTTATAGTAATTTTAATCTACTTCAAACACCCATGACATCCACCTACCCTCTCTTTTAAAGGTCTCAGATAGATATTATAGGTGTTACACATTTATAAAAATATGCTACCACCTTTAAACAGAGGGTAGCAAAATACTATGGGTAGTAAAAAACTTTGGCTACTAGTTTTCACCATAGGTAGTAAATTATTATGGGTTG
The DNA here is from genome assembly GCA_016785265.1 of Paraplagusia blochii. Taxonomy (NCBI): domain Eukaryota; kingdom Metazoa; phylum Chordata; class Actinopteri; order Pleuronectiformes; family Cynoglossidae; genus Paraplagusia; species Paraplagusia blochii. Next base: position 79,759 of record JAFBJS010000894.1, read on the forward strand.
GAAAATACTTTGGAACAATGACACCAACACATTATATTAACACACAGTCAACATAAAAATGAAACAACTTGAAATGACTTACTTATTACGTGTACTTATAGTAATTTCAATCTACTTCAAACACCGATGATATTCACCTACCCTCTCTTTTAAATGTCTATCATAGATAGATAGGTATTATAGGTGTTTGACATCTATAAAAATGTTCTACCACCTTTAAACAGAGGGTAGCAAAATATTATGGGTAGGAAAAAACTTAAGATATGGCTACAAGTTTTCACCATAGGTAGTAAATTATTATGGGTGGGAAAATACTTTGGAACAACAACACCAACACATTATTTTGACGCACAGTCAACATAAAAAAGAAATGTTGACTTCCTGTGTCTGTCACTTGTCCGTCTGATCCTGTCCATCCTTGTCTCTCCTAAAGAGAATCTCAGCATCTTTAACTCCTCCACCTCCAGCTCTGCCTCCTGTCTTCTGCCTCCTGTCTGTGTCTTCAATCCATCCATCATGGCTGCTCCAACCAACAGCTGGAATTTGATGATTTTTGGGAGCTGTTGAAATGTGTCTGGGAGACATTCTGGATTGGGTTTGGTCAATTTTGCACAGTAATTATTTATATAACTAGAAAAAAGCATCAAATATCCATTGTTGGTCTTTTAAATTATAATTGCATGTGGAAAAAAGTTACAGATACGTCAACGTTTTTTTTCCAACCTACCACTTCTGCAAACAAAGAAATATTTCTGTTACTTTTCTGCTGCCTCATAATAAAACCTTACACTCCAGCCAGAGAATAAAGCATTAAATGTCAAATTAAAGTACTTTCTCTTCTTTTTCTGTGACACAGAAATTCAGCTGTGCTGGCCAGTTTCAGTTTGAGGCAGGTAGGAATCCGGCTTGCCGTGAGGAGGGTTCCATTTTTAGTCCCAAAGTCCCAGGTTGGAATGTGCCAGGAAGGACATTGAGTGTGAAACCTGTGCAAGTTTTCACCTATAGCTCCAAGGACCCCGGATATACTGTAAGGACAATCTGAGAGGAAGTTAGTCAACAAACGAGGCAAAACAAGACATTACCGTATTTTCATGACTATAAGGCGCACACAAAAGTCTTAGATTTTTCTTCAAAATGTGTGGCTCTCCCTATAGTGCAGTGCACCCTATATGTGTTGTTTTTGTAAGGCGGACGTAGTAGAGAACGCCATGAGAACGTTAAAGGGGGAAGTGTGGGCGTTCTTTTTTTAAATGCACACTTGTATGCTTGTGTATTGTTGTTGTAAGGTGGATGTGGTAGAGCAGTGGTCCCCAACCACAGGGCCGTGGACCGGTACCGGTCCGTGGGGCAATTGGTACCGGGCCGCAGAGAGATGATGCTCAGCGTAACACAATTTATGTTTTATTTATTATTAGACGCTAAAAAGTGTTTTGATAAAGGACCAGATCCCCTCGTGTTTGAGTGTCCAGGAGTGTGGTGTTTATCAGCTACACCTCAAAGACCGATCCGCGAAAAAAATTTCTAGATGTTTGACCGGTGCATGGTGCAAATAGTGTTGGGGAACACTGTGGTAGAGGACACCATGAGAACTTTAAAGGGGGAAGTGTGGGCGTGGATTGTACATAAAACCGCGCCCTATGATCAGGTAGCCTTATGTGTGTGTTAAATATGGTAATGGCACACAAAACTGAGACTGCGCTTTTTAGTACGGTGCGCATTATGGTCAAGAAAATACGGTTAAATACGCGAAAAACGCTGGCATTTCTAGTTGCGCAGATATGAAACAACATTTGGAATTTCCTGTTTATTGGCAAACTGGCAAATACTGAAGTTTTAAAGAATGTAGAGATATCCCACTTTTATTTCTGTTTGGGAATCCTAAGCCTGAGAAACAAACCTCGGTTGCAGCCGTGTACAGCACAGAGGGCACCAGTATAGGTGGAGCATTCCACTGGATTGATTTTAATTCCATTAATTCTTATGACGGCTGTAGCGGCACTCCCAGGACAGTGGGCAGAACACATACACTCCTGTTTTCATAGTGGATTTGAGCTGGGTTGAGGTTTCTTATCAGCCGCCAGCAGAGCAGGAACAGGACGTAGGGTCTGCCAACGATCCCCCGCCCTGGAAGTTACAGGCTACTACAAACACAATTAATGAACGTTTTCTTCTCCATCACTACACTTCCTCTGAGATCACATCTGCGTTAGGGTGAGGGTTCGCCTGCAAAAATCCTTTGTTGTGACCGAAACTCTTACACAATTAGGCAGATCATGCCTGAAGACGCAGTAAAAACAGAGTTGGGTTTTTTTTTCCCCAATCAGACAGATTGATACACAGGTGACTATTTTGTCACTGACCTCTACTTACTAAGTCCAGCCATCCTCTTATCTGTGGCTGAGTCGCTGAGGCAACAGTTGTAGCAGGGATACTAAGACCTCCCACTCCCTAGACCAGTTCTGGGCAGCTATTTTGAGTGGTGGGCCGCAGATGGCACCTTAATTTGAATGACAGTCCAGGTCGGAATCTGAATAATTGTGTAGTTGTGTGAACTAAGACAGAGGATGAGTAAAGTATTGAAAAAAGGCCAAAAAACCTCAATTGCTTTTAGCCTCGTCTAAACTATCTATGGGGAAAATCTTGGCTCTGGAGGGAAAAGGCAGAAGGATAGTGATATTATAAATGAACAGTTTAATTTGGACAAGTTTGGCGGACCGGATTAGAAGCCAAATGGGTTACATCCGGCCCCGGAGCCTTAGTTTGTCCAGGTCTGCCCTGGACTTTTCCTCCAGCTCCTCTGGGGGGTATCCCGAGGCATTCCCAGGCCAGCCTGCCAACATAGTTGTTCCAGCATCCCCTAGGTCTGCCTCTGGGTCTTTGTAGATGCCCAAGCTATCTCCACTTAGCAACGGATCTACTCCTAGCTCCTAACACAGCTCCTCATCCTACCAAGGGAGCGTCCCTCAAACCTTTCTCAAAATAAGAATGCTCATTTCGTTACGCTTGTATCTAGGGTTGTGTTCCTTTGTCAGTACACATAGCCCTGGTAGGGTCTCTTCACCATATTTGGAGGCTGTAGTCCACCTGTAGTCGAGCTTCGTCCGAAACTTACTATGAAATATTTTTAGCTTAAAGTAGACTGAGACGAACACATCTACACATCTAAGGTTTGGGACTGATTACCACGAGGAGGCCCTTTATGTTGTGCCCCGATTACGACAGATGTACTGACAAAGGTCCCTTCAAGAGTCAAATTTTTTTTCATTTTTATGTTGACTGTGCTTCAACATAATGTATGGGTGCGATTGTTCTGAAGTATTTTACTACCCATAATAATTTACTACCCATAGTAAAAAATGAATAGCCATATCAAGTGGTTTCTTTCCCAAAAATTATTTCCTACCATCTGTTTTAAAGGTGGTAGTATATTTTTATAGATGTTAAATACCTACCTAAGACCTTTAAAAGAGAGGGTCGGTGGATATCATGGATGTTTCAAGTAGATAAAAATTAACATAATGTGTGGGTGTCGTTTCAAAGTATTTTCCTACCTATAGTACTTTACTACCCATGGTGAAAACTAGTAGCTATATCTTAAGTGTTTTCCTACCCATAATATTTTGCTACCCTCTGTTTTAAAGGTGGCGGCATATTTTTATAGATGTGTAACACCTATAATATCTATCTACGGCCTTTAAAAGAGAGGGTAGGTTTGAAGCAGAATAAAATTACTATAAGTACACGTAATAAGTAAGTAGTAATTTGTTTCATTTCTATGTTGACTGTGTGTTAACATAATGTGTGGGTGTTCCAAAGTATTTTCCTACCCATAATAATTTACTACCCATAGCAAAAAATAAATAGCCATATCTGAAGTGTTTTCCTATCCATAATATTTTCCTACCCTCTTTTTTAAAGGTGTTAGCATATTTTTATGAATGTTAAACACCTAGCTAAGACCTTTAAAAGAGAGGATAGGTGGATACCGTGGGTGTTTGAAGTATAGAATTTTTATAGTACACGTAATAAGTAAGTCGTAATTTGTTTCATTTTTACGTTGACTGTGTGTTAACATAATGTGTCGTTGTCCCAAAGTATTTTCCTACCCATAATATTTTACTACCCACAGCAAAAAATTAATAGCCATATCTGAAATGCCCTTAAATAAAATGTCTTACTATTTGTATTGTTATCCATTTTACAAATAGTAATAATAATAATACCCTCTGTTTTTTAAAGGTGGTAGCATATTTTTATAGATGTTAAACACCTATAATATCTAGCTAAGACCTTTAGAAGAGAGGGTAGGTGGATATCATGGATGTTTGAACTAGATAAGAAATTACTATAAGTACACTACTACTACTAATTTTAGACATTTGACATCAACAACCTGAGCCCCCCCCTGGTGGCTAGGCTTGGAGCTGCAGCCCCTTTAGCAAATTCTGTTAATCCGGCCTTGAAGGTAGCGGGTAAAAAAAGTAAAGCATCCCTTGTGAAATTCTATTCCATTTTCAAGAAATTAGTGCAACATTTACAAATGTTTTTGCTCCACCGTCAACTTGATTTGAGAAATGAACGTTTTTGCAGCCAGATTTCATCAAGTGGGAAAAGAATCTTTGGTGTTCAAGGTTGCAGGCTTCTGTGCTTGCAGTATCACTGTGTATTAGTAAAAGAAAACTGGTTCCAGTTAGTCAGTCATAAAGTATCCACGGGTATAAGTAAGTTTGTATTGATTACCTGGATACGGGGTTAGCTTCAGTAACTATGGTTGTGGTTCTAGACAATGCAGTAAAGAGGCCTGTATTTAGATTTTAACAAAACCAGTGTGTTTGTGTCAATTCTAATAAACCCCAGTCATTAAGGTTACCAGGTTACAATTCAACAACATCTCCAAGCTTGTTACCATGATCGACGAATACAAGTAACCAGGTGAAGTTATGGAGGTTTCTCTACACCACTGTCACACATTCCTTTTGCTAAGGCCAAGCTCCAAGGAGACATTCATTCATTAATTCTTGCGTTGCCAGGTTTCAGGGACAGCAGTCTCCACGACTGCCACCCAAATCACACTACTGGGCCTTCCTGCGGGTGATAAGCCCTCTAGAAGTTATGTGGGTCAGGACGGTGCTATGATCGGAGCACCTCAGTGGCAACCTGGCAACTGGTGGAATCTAACTCCCTTGCGAACTGAAGAGTCTCAGCTAAGGTGACGGTAATGGTGGTGAGACCAGCCATGATGGATGGATTAGAGACACTAGAAATAGACAGAAGACAGGAGACAGAGCTGGAGGTGGACGATGCTGAGGTTCTCTATAGGAGAGACAAGGATGGACAGGATCAGGAATGAGGACATTAGAGGGACAACACAGACAGGAAGGTTTAGAGAAAAAGCTAGAGAAGACAGATTGAGATGGTTTGGACATGTTCAGAGGAGGGACAGTGATTATATTGGTAGAAGAATGATCCTAGAGATGGAGCTACCAGGTAGGAAACAAAGAGGAGATTGATGGATGCAGTGATGGAGGACATGGAGGAGGTTGGAGTTGAAGATGGAGGGAACAGGGGCAATCCTGGATGACTGAGAATCTGCATCGACCAGGAATGGGCAAACTTTTTGACTCCTGAGCCACACATAGGCGTAGCCACGGGTTGGCCCGGGCTGGCTTGGGCCCGCCCACTTGTCAGTCAGGCCCACCCCATCCAACGAGAAGGCTGACTTTGTCATAACGAGGGATGATGTCATTATCAAACTTAGGCTATAATACTTTGGGGTTGGGCCCTGCTGATTTTTTGGGGGACCCACCCATTTTATGGGTTCTGGCTACGCCCCTGGACCCGAAATTGGTCCTAAAATTGGACACAAGGGCCAAGTCCAGTGCAGGAAGATGGATTGTTTTTTTGAACTAAGATGAATGGCATGAAATAGTCATGTATAAAACCTAAAATCCTTATAATACCCTTAATGACGCCCTCTACTGGAGAAATGGATGATTTCGGTGAAATAACAGAAATAAAATGATAATATTAGTAAGTAATTTAATTTGGACAAGGTCGGCAGGGCCACATTTAAAAGGTCAACGAGCCGCATCTGGCCCCCGGGCCTTAGTTTGCCCATGCCTGGACAAGACCAAAGAAAGAAGTAGTGGTAGAAGAAGAATGGTTGTCCACGACTCGAGTTACAGTTGGAATTTACTTTAAACATTATTCAAGAGTCCACTTCCTTAACCACTGGTCCACCACTGCCGCCCACTAGAATATTTGTTAGTTTTATTCCAATTTTTGACAATGAACAATACGTCATGGTTCTTCGTTATTTTTTTTATTTATTTATTTATTTTGTCTTTTTGTTTTTATTGTCCTGATCTGCGCCGCATCAGATCATCAAATCTGCAACGTTGTCTGTTCCCAGCAACCAGTCGTCACAGCAGAGTGAAAAACAAACCGCTCCATCTTTAAATTGCCCCCGTGCGTAAAAAGCTGCGCGCACTGAATTTCCCTGATCCGGGATCAGTATCGTCAGCCATCAGTGACGCTCCTTCCTCCTGCCTCCTCTCCACTTCACCCCGGCTCCTCCACCAGTGTTGCCTGGTTTTCTTGTTGCGTGGAAACTAACAGAGGCTGCACAGAGCGAGCCCTGAACTGAAGCACCAGCCGCTGCAGCAGCAGGAGTCGCAGCAGCGGCAGCAGAAAGCAGCGGCATTTCCACACTGGCGCACCGTGCCCCATTAGGAGCGCCTCTGACTGGCACAAGTTTATCAAGCTGCCGGAACACACTAATGGAAGGTAACCGCGTCCTGCAGCGACGCGCGGACAGCTGTCACCCAGTGGGGCACCTCAACGTGGACCCTCGCTGATGCATCGCACCATGGAAAGCAGAGGGAAAGCTGCAAATACGTGAGTGCGTCTTTCTTAGTTCACGTTTTCCCTGCGTGGATGCATGTGACTTCACTCCGTTTACTACCTCGGTGAAAGAAACGTCTCATAAAAACGCAAGATTTATGTTTGTTGTGATTGAAATAGGCTGTTTGGTCCTGGCCCCTTAATTAGAAGTGACACCAGCACTTTATTGACAATATATTTATCATAAACCGAAATGAATTTTACCCCAAGCAAATGTGAATTAAAAGGAATCTTTTCATTTCTTAAGGATTATGTAACTGGAAAAAATGTTTTTTTTTTCTTTTTATTATTTGGAGCTGCAAAGATTGAGCTGATTACTTCATGGATGAATTAGGGAATAAAATTAAAACTAAATTAGATTAAGAGCTACATTCATCTGGATTTATTCTGTCGCCGTCTATCACCCAGCCAATGACTAATCCAAATATTTAGATTTGATTAGCAAAAAAAGAACAAAAACAAGTTGCGTTTTAATGTTGTATATTTTTATACTTAGCCCTTGCAAACAAAGGTTCCAAACATGGGGTCCACAGGCCCTGTGGGGGGTCACTGAGATAGCGGCCCCAATAGTCGCAATAGTCTGTAAAATATTAAAGTTAAAAGAATTGGATATGATGGGATTTGTTACAGTACTAAACCATGTGATACCCGTCATCCACCTAAAGACCGAGAAACTATTCTGATGCTAACTTTAGCCGGTATCCGATTTTGCTCGATTTCGTCCAAACCCTTCATTATCCAATAACAATAGCAACCCATACCGGTATACGCCACCCTTTGCCTCCAAAACTAAGGTAAAGGTCTCAGAACCCTATGTGTGATGTAGTAAATTTGGCAAAACCCAGGGATTGTGGTATGGGAGTTTCATTATCGCAGAAAAAACGATATCAATCTTACGATATTAGTCGTACACCTAAAAATAACCAACCGAGTTAATAAGGCAAGTACTTTAAAAACGTCAATTCAGCAACACATGCTCCCCCTCTGCATCAGTTTGGGGTTCCATGACCTGAAAAATCCTGGAGACCCCGGCTTTACAATAGTGTTTTGTGTTTGAGAGAGAGTGAGCTATACCGGAGACCAAGAGAGAGAGACAGAGGAAGAGGGAGATGTTATGGTACAGTGGAAATCTTCCAAGCACACTGTTTTCTCTAGGGTATAAAAAAAGAACATCTTTATTATTGAGACCGGCGTCAGGAGAGGAGGAGAACGAAGAGGAATAAAAAAAAAAAAAGAAGCAAAAACGCGACCGCACTCACATTCACAAACACAGGGTTTTCCGAGATCGGGATGCTTTTATTTTCCTGATTCCCTCTCTGTCATCCACACCTCTCATTGATAACCAGTAAGTCCGGGCAAGGGCTTATCCCCCATTCATGCTTTTTTGCCACCCTGTCGGGATGCAGTGCGATGGAAAGGTCAGAATCATGTGAGGAAAAAAAGAAGAAAAAAAACAGCATATCACCTCAGAAAGTGTTGGCGTGGTGATAAAATATTGTTGCAGTTCCAATGCCGTGACTTGAGACCCAATTACCGCAGCTCACATAATTGGCGCCAGAGACTTGTCAGTGGCGTGAATTTACAGAGAGGGAGGCTGACCTTTGGTTTGCCTGAGTGTTGTGGTAATCTATTGTTTAAATTAAAAGCAGGAGCTATTTATCACGTAGGTAGACGATGAGTTTATGAACTCTGTAACTGCTGCTCTCTGTTAATTGCTATTGATTTATTGCATTTGTGCCGTTTTGCGTACGGCGTTGAGAGGAAGCATTAGGAAAATGACTAATTTTTTTGGCCAGGGAAGTCCTTAAGAAGCATATTTAGGTTTGAAGACCTTAAAAAAATCTAAGCGTCCCACCCTACCTTTTATCATCACCCTACTCCCCCATCCTCCCCCGTCTCTCTCCCTGTTATTCTTTCACTACCGCCTGCCTTCATCAGCTGTTGCTAGTGTTGGGACTATTGCGTTACTTGTAACGTCGTTAAGTAACAAAACTGCTTTTCTCTGTAACTAATAACGTAACGCAGTTATTGTTACTGTGGTGAAAGGGCGCGCGTTACTCGTTACTATCTGTGGTCCAAATAAACGGTGTCTCCCGACCACGGAGAGAGGACTGTGTGGTAGCGGAATCTAGCGTGGTGTGGCCGTGCACGCTAACTGAACCCATGCGTTGAAAGGAAGCCATGATTGGTTGACATAGGTTAACATTTCAGGCTAAGCTAATCAGAAAGAGACCTGGGTGGGTCTTCTCGCCTTATAGGGAAATAAACAGTCTCACACACACAGGCGACGCGGTACAGCAGCGCACACCCACAAGCAAGACGACGGCAAGTTGCAAGTTGAGGTTACAATAAAGATGTCTGTCAAAATGTCTGAACATCTATTTTTAATGTGTTTTTATTATTTTTATTTCAAGTAAAGTAACTACTTATTAGTTACTTTTATAATTTAGTAACTAGTAACGTAACTAGTTACGTTTTCAAACCAGTAACTAGTCAAGTAATAAGTTACTTCTTTAAAGTAACTTGCCCAACACTGGCTGTTGCCGACTCTTACAAACACTTGGGTCTCTCCACGTCTCATTATCATGTTGTGATGTTGTCCCCCTCCTGAAATTGTCTCCAGATCCGTTCCGTGTCCTCGTAAGTTTGTGTCTACATTCTCTCCTACCGGCCTAACCACACTCCCCACCTCCTCCTCTGCTTCCTCTTCCCCCAATCACCCTCTTCTCACCCCCATTATCTCTCACCAAAATACCAGGGTGGCACGCTTGTTTGACAGGAAAAGTGCAGCCTTTGCGGGAGCGTTGTGTTACACAGTTGAGTTGAAACCAGATCCTTTATTTCCTTGTGTTGAGCTGCATCTGTGTTACGTGCTGTGTTACTTTCTCATACGCTCCGTTGACACAGGGATGCACAGGGAAATCTTTCAGATGTCGGCCCTAATGAAGATGTATAGATAAGCATCTCCCGGCCGAGGAAGGCTTCAGACAGCTGCAGTCGGGGCTTAGATACAAAGGCTTCATCGGGGCTATGCTCCTCTTCATCTGTCCGTCAATTCTTCCTCTGGTGGCTTATTATTTGGGTTGCTGGGAGAGCGTCCTTTAAATTGGCATTACAACAAGAAGTGTTATTAACTGTGTCCAAACCTGATGTCGTCCCTAACCCACTGTGTACGCAGACACGGCACGATTACCACTACATCTACCCTCCGAATGTCATGTGATACACAGAGGTACTTAGAGATCGGTTTCATTTTTTAATCTTGGTAAGCGGATCTTGGCCAGTCTCTGGGCATTTAGACGAAATCAAGACATTTGCGTCATCTCTCTAGTTTCCTCTTTGTCTCAGTGAGGACAGAGCAACACATTGTCAGATTTGTTGGTCTGGATGTGGTTTGAAGCATTGACATTACCCCCAACTAAAGAGATTGGGTGATTGGCTAGAACTGATACACTGACTTGAGGAGTTGAGTTAAGCCCCGAGGAGGATTAGTAACCAGATAGGAGCTTGCCCTGCTGATCAGCTATTAATGAAGTATGTTCAGGTGGGTAGACCTGCCGATTTCGAGGATAAGGCAGAAGAAGACAAGACAGAATAAGACAAAAAGTGTCGTTTATAAAACCTGTCTATAGATAGATCATGAAGGACCTTTATAGTAGACCACCAATGTCCATGTAGTAGTTACAAGGGTCCATTTTGGTCCATCTTAGATAGATAGATAGACAAATAAAAAGATGGATGGGTGGGTGGGTGTGTAGTTAGGTAGGTAGGTAGGTAAATAGATAGCTAGCTAGCTAGATAGATAGATAGATAGATAGATAGATAGATAGATAGATAGATAGATAGATAGATAGATAGATAGATAGATAGATAGATAGATACCATTGTGTGGTGATGTTGATTTTATTTCACTATGTCAATGTTACTACTGAGTTGAGTTTGTATTGTTTGTATTCTTATATTACTGTCGATTATAGTGTGCATTTTATATTATCTTAATGTATATATATGTGTATGTATATATATAAGTATATATATATAAATATATATATATATACATAAGCATACCCACATACAGTACTGCATATACATACACATATATCTACAAATATACATGCATGTACACATAGAGATACCTACACATGTACACATGTACATACACATTTCACATCTTGGAGTTGTTCTTATCTTACTTGCTAACAGCAAAGTACATAAATGACCCAAGGCCACATTGGCAATTGAATTGAACACAAATAGGATGATGCTATAAAGGTATTTCCTTTAGCAGATTTTTAACCTGTAACTGCAATTTGTGTAGTGAAAATGTTGAATCAGATGGAGGCACACACACGAGTCCAGAGTTGATGTCACGTGATCAGTAATTCTGTTCCTCACTGTGTCATATCACTTTGTTGGACTGAAATAGCTCAGCACTGCAGGGACATCAATTACAGGGGACTGTGACACCAAAGGTTTTTCCCGCTTATTTATTGTGCTGGCTTAAAGAGAATGTTTTGATCATTAGACGGTCCAGGAAATACAGAATATATATTAGTGTGTTTGGAAGAAGACCAACAGCAATAGTGTATGCCATTTTACTACTGTGTCCTCAGCAATTAGACAAGATACTGTATTGTTACATAACAACATGGAGTCTATAGACCAGCGCCAATTACCCATGATTTCTGGGGGAAGATTCAATAGCCCACATCCAATTAGGAGTCACAAAAGTCAAGCAGTTTCTCCACCAGCCAAACATGGGATTTTTTGTGCAGTGGTACAAAAAATTCTACTTTAGAGTTTTTTATAAAAATACCTCCCACCACTGGGACCAGAAGAGCCGTTCAAATAATGACTCTCGCTGCTTCATCTCCAGCACTAATGCCAGTTTCTGTTGTTCTTCTACAGCTCCTGCAGAGCCTGATGTGGACGTCAACCTTCGCGTCCAGGTGGTCCTTCCTGGAGCGAGCTCATGTCCCACCATGCCATTACTTGCAGACTGGCTACTGCGCCACTCGGTGGTCATGTGTCTGCTGCTGCACAGCTTGGTGCTAATCTCCTTCTGCTTCCAGCATGCAGACACCAGTTGCTCCAAGAGCTGCTACTGCTCCGAGAATGAGAGCAGCGGCAAGATGATGCGCTGCAGCAACCTGCAGCTCACGGAGATCCCACAAGACATTCCCAATGACACGCAACGCATCTACTTGGACTATAACCTCTTTACCAGAGTCCCGACGAATGCTTTCGCAGGTCTGCCTCACCTGGTGGAACTGGATTTATCACACAATGAGCTTAGTCGACTGGACCCAGGAGCCTTCAGGGGCCTGGGACCCTCACTGAAGTTCCTGGACATTTCTTCCAACAAATTAGTCAACTTTAGTGCTGAGGCGTTTGAGGGCCTGAGGTCTCGCGCCAATCTAACAAACAATCCGTGGCATTGTGACTGCAACCTGCAGAGAGCCCTGCTTCGAGTCGACCTGGAGGCTACGTCACTGACGGGGATTGTGTGCAACACATCGGAACCCAAGGACATCGGAGTTCAAGGACACGCCATTCTCTTAAAACAAGACGTAGACTTGTGCTTAGTGATGAAGAGGACTACAGACGTGGCCATGCTGGTCGTAATGTTCGGCTGGTTTGCCATGGTCATCTCCTACCTGGTGTACTACGTCAGGGCAAACCAGGAGGACGCCCGCAGGCATCTAGAGTACCTGAAGTCGTTGCCCAGCAGACAAGGAAAGTCTGAGGAATCTTCGACCATTAGTACTGTTGTATAGGGGGAACGGAGCTACACGGGGGAGCTGACATTGTTACCCACACTAAACTGGACGGAGATTAAGTTTGCAGCTACATAGCAGTCATTCATCTCAGACACGTTAGGCCATCTGTCACCGAGCTAATTTGAGCAAGTAGACATAAGCCAGCACAAGAAACAGGGCAGATGCAACCTAGCTCAGATAAATAATTCATCTTTCAGCAGCCCATTAGGAGTTACTGTCAATGGTCCAGACTGGGCACTGTAAAAAGGATATGAACTCCAAATATGGGATATAAATGGGATTTATCCACTGGTGCATGCACCCACCTCTCTCTCTCTCTCTATCTCTATCTATCTATCTATCCCTCACACACAAATACACAGAATATATACACAGAAGAGAGAGACGCCATCAGACAGCAATATGACGCAACGGCAAAGCAACACCGAGGAACATTGTGTTCTGTATTACATTAAATTCTGACAGTATTCATAATTAAAACAAAGTAAAATGGCCTTTTTTCACTGAAAGTTGTTTGTTGGGAGGTTTTTATCGTCTCTAACTGACGGTATAGCTGAGTATTTTTCATTCACGGAATCTAGCGTCTCTAGACATTCTCTGTTACTAATAAGTGTCAAAGTCATTCAAGTCCAAGGCTTATTAACTATATATATATATATATATATATATATATATATAGTATATAATAGAGCATTTTTTGACATCTAGTATCCGCTTATCTGGAGCCGGGTCGCGGGGGCAACATTTGGAGGAGGGATACCCAAACTTCCCTCTCCCTAGACACTTCCTTCAGCTCATCTGGGGGGATCCCAAGGCGTTCCCAGGGCAGCCGGGCAACATAGTCGCTCCAGCGTGTCCTAGGTTGATATCAATAGATTTTGTGGCTAATCAAAAGTCAAATTTTGCCATAGTTCAAATTTGGATTGTAAACTACTAGCTTTAAATTGGAACCTTTGCTGTGTCTTTTGGGAAAGAACGAAAACTCCCTGCTACCCAGTCAAAATTAGTCACTTCGACATAAGTGTATATTCTTCCTTTTAATGACATTTGTTCATGATATTATTGTGTCTGTAGGTCAAAATATTAAAAAATTAAATACAGAATTAGTCCTAGTACTAGCCCCTGAGGCACTCCAAATCAGCCTTACTTTCTAACGGACAGAGTTAGAATGCGTCTCCACGCTATAGCTCATTCATCTTCATCTACTTCTCTGCTGCCAGGTCACAGGGGCAGCAGTCTCCACCACAGTCACCCAAATCACACTGCTCCATACTGTGAGTTTATATGAGCATAGTATCTTCCATGCTATACCCTTTGGTCAATAAGCATCTCAGTGGCAACCTGGCAGCTGGTGGATTCAAACCTGAAGCCTTCCGGACCCAAGTTGCATTCCTTAACGACTAGGCAACCACTGTTGCCCACTCTAAAGTACATACAATTTTATTGAATTGTCTATGTTTCTAAAGATTTCCATGTTGGACACAAACAATTTCTACTATTCCAAAAGTAGTTACTTCAAGGGCAACTGGAAATAGTAGGTTTCTTGAAGAGTCGAGGAGTGAAGGACCCCATCTTTGTCAATCTGGAGAAACCTTCTCCATCAGAGGAGGAGGACTAAGACACAACCTTTCGTCCTCCTAGAGCACACGTGTCAAACTCAAGGCCCGGGGGGCCAAATGTGGCCCGCCGACTCATTTAATGTAGCCCGCAAGATATTTCACCCGAGTGTCCCACTATGGCCACCAAATGACTAACCGACTGGTACTGGTTGACAAACCGGTGGTTTGGCACCTAAAACCTGTACAGTCTTACATACAACTGATCCTTCAAGGCAACTGAATTGCTGATGTGGCCCCAGGTTGAAATGGGTTTGACACCACTGACACCACCTGATACCAATACCACCCCCCATTCACACCTCGAGACTTGTGACCGTCATCAGCCAACGTCTTCAACAACGTCTTCAAGGAACCTACAATGTCCAGTTGTCCTTGAAATAATTTTTTAAAGATTTTTTCAATGATTTTAAGCTTTTAAACTGTTTATTGTCTTCCAACATTTTTTGAAGGCTTTACAGCGAGCCTCTGCAGGCAGTGCAGGTTTGTAAAGAGGGAAGAAAACAAGCACTTTGTTCAGTCAAGGTTGATGGAGTTCTTTTATCTGCCTAATGGAAGCAGAGACTACGGGGGCATTACACTGAACGCTTACCTGATACCAGAAACGCACTGCAGCTCTGGAATTACTCCTTAGAATAATATGCCGATGTCAACATGTCAGTCTTTTTGTGTCACGGTCACGAGCCGCTGGACCTTTAACCAACGTGGTCTCACTGTCAGAAAAATGTTGATTTCTTAGATAATTGTCGTCTTACTGCAGTTCGGCTGCTCGTAAAATCCACAGAGCGAGACAAAGACTATTAATGACAGCAGGGTCAAGTTTTTCTCCATCCCGGAAGAGCCCTTCAGCAAACACTCATTACTCTCACCTCTTCAACCCCCGGTTAATTAAAAGAAACACAGAGAAATCCCTAGTGGTTGTTCTGGGTAATCTAGAGAGAGCGTCCCTGCTGTTTTTTCCTCCCTATCGTGTCTTAATAGTCACAGTTGGTGCCTGAGGGAGCCATATTGTCTAATGCAGTCTCTCTCTCTCGGGCCTTCCAAATTACATTTATTGATCATTTAAAAAGATGCGCCATAAGTGTAGCTCTCCTGTTTCACCTCTCCCCGACCACGGCGAGGAGCACGATGAATTTGCGCACCTCCTCCTTTGATGAAATCACCGTTGCAAAATGAGACTGGGAAAAAGGGAAATGTCTTGGAAGTGGAAAGGTAATGTAATCTACCCCAGACCTGTGTCTTGGACGGACTCTTGTCCTTTTTCTTCCAGCCGCTGCAGCCCTGGCTAATGAAATCAGATGATTGAGATACAGGAAATGGTTTGTCAACAAGGGTTTCCCCTTTGTCCGACAAACAAAATGCCCCCCGGAGCAGAGGGAGAATGTGAGAGAGAGAGAGAGAGAGAGAGAGGGGTCGATGTATGATTTATGACGGACGTAAAAACACCAGAGCAGAAAGTCTGGCAGTGCAACCATCCACTTGTGTGACCCACTTCTTCGGGAAAGATTAAGGGAGAACGCCACAGGGGATGGAGCGGTCCCCTCTGCTAAATAGTCACACAGGCAAATCTGATTGGGTTTAACTGAGTGAGCGACGGCTGCAACTATTTTTAAGATGTTTGAGTATCATTGTAGCCGAGAAGAAGCCATTCACACAGAGAGAAATACATCCAATCATTGTGTTTGGATTTTCTGATCAGTAGCTACTGGTTCTTGGGTTGGAATGGAGAAGTGCTTGCACATGGTACCGTCAAGTGAATCGTAGAGTCCAGCTCACGTGATCTCACACTGTACGATCCGATGAACGGTTGGAATTGGTGCCACTTTACCCAGAACTGCTTTGGACAACAGTGTCAGCCAAATGTCTTCCTCTTCTTTTCCTTTCAGCTTGTCCCTTTTTTAAGGGGTCAACAATTTCCGTCCCATTTTGTCCTCAACTCTGACTCCAACTACCTCCTCACTGCATCCATCAATCTCTTTTTAGTCTCCTACCTGGTAGCTCCATCTCTAGGATCATTCTCCTACCAATGTATCCACTGTCTCTCCTCTGAACATGTCCAAACCATTTCAATCTGTCTTCTCTAGCTTTTTCTCCAAACCTTCCTGTCTGTGTTGTCCCTCTAATCACCTCATTCCTGATCCT
>JAFBJS010000894.1:96213-124111 GCA_016785265.1 Paraplagusia blochii
ACTCCTCCACCTCCAGCTCTGTCTCCTGTCTTCTGTCTATTCCTAGTGTCTCTAATCCATCCATCATGGCTGGTCTCACCACTGTCCTGTAAACCTTTCCCCTCACCTTAGCTAACTCTCTTCTATCAAAAATTTAATTTAAAGAAAAAATTAATAAAGAAATCCCATAGTTTCCCATAGATTCTGTGTAATACCACACTGAACCAGAAGGAGTCTGTGGATCAGGGTTTTGAGAACTTTAGGAAAATGTGGAGAAAAAAAATCTATAAAATATTATTATTAATCCAACTTTCACATCAAGGTGGGGGCCGCAAAATATCATTCCATGGGTCGCAAATGGCCCATGGGCCCTGAGTTTGAGACCCGTGCTTTAGGGATTAGACTTCAAACTATATTGAGAGCTATTGTTTTGGCTACGTCTGTTTTACTCGCTGTTTTGAAATTTATCTGATTCTGGTCCTTCAATTCCTCTATTTTTTTATTTTTAATTGGTAATGTTGCAAATGTTGTCTTTTAGTTTTTACGGTTGGATAATTCACGTAAAATACATAGAAATGCTAGGCGACTTAAATATTGCTAAGGATTCTAGCACAGATTTTTCCCATAATTCTACCGTATTTTTTGCTGATTTTTTTGGGGTTTTGTTTTTTGTTTTTTTTGCTTTCGCCAAAATGTTTTTAAAGAGAAATTCTAAAATGTTTCCCCTGAGAAGACGCCAAAAGAAACATTTTCTAAAAAAAACTTAATGTCCAGTTGCCTGACGGAACTCTTTAAACTTGGCCATAATCTGGACGACTGAGAATCTTCATTGACGCATTTTTTTTAAAGAGATTAAATAATGTGTATTTAATGTGAAATTACTGTTTTGTTGATGAAATTGATGGAGATCTGAACTGTGGTCATGAACATTAGAAAAACAAACAGATGGACAATGATGACACCGGTGTCTTTGGAGCCGGTCATTGTCCACAGACTGGTCGTCACCGCAGAAAACCACAATCCTAGTCACAAACATGTGTTTTTCTTTCAGCTTACATATGTGAGCGAGCTCTTTCTATTGTTAACTTGCATGTACAACAGGTGTGTGTGTGTTAGTGTGTGTGTGTGTGTGCATGTGTGTGTGTCCATGTGTGTGCAGTGGTAATGAAACACCTCCCTGCTCCCCCGGCACACATACAACATTGCTGAGGTTAATTTAAATTTCAGGCCGGCTCAGTTTGCCCCGCCTGCTGCCTTGGACACGTTACACTGGTGTGAGCATTACAACTGCTGGGTAATGGGACACAGTGCGGGGGATAAGGTGACGCATCCAATCCCACAGAGCGCGGCCCTGTTTGGGGTTGGGTTGCAGGTTGAAAAATGTTTCCAAGCTGTGAGGTCACATGGTGGCTCCCAGCAGAGAGCCCGTGTGGACAACTGTCCATTTGGCCTCGTGGCTAAAATAAGGTAATTGACACCAAAGGTGGAAGGTCCAAGGACGTCAGTGAGACCGGCCTGTGAGTTAGGGTCAGTATTTACTAATTATCTCCCTTTTTCTGGACTGCACTGCCTGGAGGACCGAGCTGAGGGACCGACATTTATTTAGGGTAAAACAGCGCCCTCTGTTGTTAGTAGTGTGTAAATGGATATTTTTACTTTCAGAAGGATACATAGGAGGCGTTCACATTGGATATTGGTTAGGACACGTGATCTAAATTTAATATGATAAACATTATGATTATTATATACTGATTCACATGGATTCACATACTCTGACTCCACCCACCTCCATGTCCTCCCTCACTGCATCCATCAATCTCCACTTTGTCTCCTACCTGGTAGCTCCATCTCATCACTGTCCCTCCTCTGAACATGTCCAAACCATCTCAATCTGTCTTCTCCAGCTTTTCCTCCAAACCTTCCTGTCTGTGTTGTCCCTCTAATCACCTCATTCCCGATCCTGTCCATCCTTGTCTCTCCTAAAGAGAATCTCAGCATCTTTAACTCCTCCACCTCCAGCTGTGTCTCCTGTCTTCTGCCTATTCCTAGTGTCTCTAATACGTCCATCATGGCCGGCACACCAATGACAGAGAAAGTGACTCTGGACCAAAGCTAAAGCCACCCTGGAAATAGTTTTGATAAAACAATTGTAGGTTAAAGTAAAGGTCACTAGGTGGCAGCATTGAAGCTTATTTTATCAATCTAATTCAATAGATTGCATAACATTGTACCCTTGTTAACATAAAGAAAACAAAAAGAAAGAGATATAGTTCAACTTCCATCTCCCCCTTGTCCTCTGTGTCCTCAACTCTAACTCCAACTACCTCCATGTCCTTCTTCACTGCATCCATCAATCTCCTCTTTGTCTCCTACCTGGTAGCTCCATCTCTAGGATCATTTTTGTCCCTCCTCTGAACATGTCCAAACCATCTCAATCTGTCTTCTCTAGCTTTTTCTCCAAACCTCCCTGCCTATCTTGTCCCTCTAATCACCTCATTCCTGATCCTGTCCATCTTTGTCTCTCCTAAGGAGAATCTCAGCATCTTTAACTCCTCCACCTCCAGCTGTGTCTCCTGTCTTCTGTCTCTAATCCATCCATCATGGCTGGTCTCTCCACTGTCCTGTAAACCTTGTCCTTCACCTTAGCTGACTCTCTTCTATCACAGATCACTCCTGACTCTTTCCTCCAGTTGTTCCATCCTGACTCCACCCTATTCTTCTCCTCTCTTCCACAGTCTCCACTGCTCTGAAACAGTTGATCCTCAGTATCTAAACTCCTCCACCTTCTCCACCTCTGCTCCTTGTAACCTCACCATTCTGCCCTTCCGTTTACGCCCAATGATGATGGATAAATAAACACTAATCATTCGTAAACAAATACACTTTATACCGTAGTAACTTAAGTAAAATCATTCACTAAATTGGATTAGATCTAGTAACTTGATTTCATTCAATTTAGTTCCTATTTCTCTATTTGCACAGTTGTTTCAGATTCATTCTTAATCTGACCTCGTGATGATGCAACCACGGTGAAGACGACCAGGAAAGTGCTGATGTCTTCACATAGCGTAGTTTCTAAGGAAGTTATCCATTGATTCATGTATTTTTTTCTTTCTTGAGAAGGGTTTTGTCAAGATTCAGGGAATAAAAATACACCCAACTGTGCCAAACCCATTCCAACTAAAACAAAATGTTGGACTCTCGCTGACAAGGATGAGTCTCATGATACATGACAACACTTTCCACTTTCTACTGTGTCTTTGTTCTGAATCACAGTTCTGAGAAACACTGTCTACGAGCTGGCATAGAAATATATAAGCTAGATTTGATATAAACAAAGCATAGGTACAAACAAGCACAGACAGGAAGGTTTGGAGAAAAAGCTAGAGAAGACAGATTGAGATGGTTTGGACATGTTCAGAGGAGGGACAGTGGTTACATTGGTAGGAGAATGATTGTAGAGATGGAGCTACCAGGTAGGAGACAAAGAGGAGATTGATGGATGTAGTGAGGAAGGACATTATTAGTTCATTAGGATGAAGAAAATGTAGAAAATGATATTGATTTGTCCAACAGTGGTGGCCTAGTGGTTAAGGAAGTGGACTTGGGTCTGCAAGGCTTCAGGTTCGAGTCCACCAACTGCTAGTTTGCCACTGATCATAGCAACGTCCAGACCCACATAACTTCCAGTGGGCTCACAGTATGGAGCAGTGTGATTTGGGCGACAGTGGTGGAGAATGCTGCCACTGAGACCAGGTAATGGATAAAAAGATGAATAATTACTGTTCTTTTAGAGTTGATCTACAAAGGTATTGAGTGAGGAGTTCATTTTGACTTTAATTAGCAGTCTCCACTAGTGTCACCCAAATCACACTGCCCCATACTGTCAGCCTTCCTGTGGGAGGTGAGACCACTTGGAAGTTATGTGGGCCCGGATGGTGCTATGATCAGATAGATAGATAGATAGATAGATAGATAGATAGATAGATAGATAGATATCTACCTATCTATCTACGTAACTACCTATGTACCTATCTATCTATCTAGGTAGATATATCTACCTATCTATCTATCTATCTAGGTACCTACAGGTACCTAGATAGATAGATAGATATCTATCTAGGTACCTACAGGTACCTAGATAGATAGATAGGTAGGTACATAGGTAGTTAGGTAGGTACGTAGGTACTTAGGTAGATCTATCTATCTATAGATGGTGGTTATTTACTGCGTTGAAAAGTGATAATGTTGTAAAAGCTCTGATCAGGCGATTAATAAATAGCTATGAAAGTGTTAGTGTGAGTACTCCTTCCCATTGTTTGATCTCAGCACGTGACACCTTGGAGTCTCCGTTGTCTTCCCTAACCCTCTCCTGACCTCGTGCTGCCAACACCCTGAGCTTCTCAGCCAACCACAGATCCATCAATCAGAATCCAACGTCTCTCACGCAGCAGATATCATTTCACCTGCCGCCACAAAAGCGCCGCAGCAGATACAAAAGGGGACACGCCGTGTTCCGCTGCACATCAAATAAACCCCGTGGTTTCCGAGTGGATCGTTGACGGGGTTTGCGGAGCGAGGCCTCAGCGGTGAATAATGGTCTTCTTTCATGTGGAGAATTGACTGGAGATCAGAGCCGTGTGCTTTTCAGGGATCAGATTTGACAGCTTCACTTCACAGCCTATCGAGCATGGCCAGATGTAACGTAGCTTCAGAGGCCAATCAAGGGGGCCCGTGTCAGAGGAGGAGGCCAAGTGATCTGACGCCGCTGACCTTTAGAGGTGATTACATAAGTCAAGACAACGGCTGGGAATCTGGAGGATCTGGGGTGAAAATGGATTCTTCTCTGGAATTATAGTAATGTGCAGTTAAAAGTAAAGTTAGGTTAAAACAGGTTTAACTGAGAGATTACTATTATATATCTGTCTACTGTAGATATAGATAGATAGATAGATGGATAGATAGATAGATAGATATTATTAACACAATCCAGGAAAAAACAGAGGTCATCCAGTCAGCAGCATAAAAAAACAACCAGTGTGGCTGTCGCACGCTCTACTGACATGAATCCAAGACACTTTCATCAGATAGATAGATAGATAGATAGATAGATTGGTACATAGGTAGGTAGGTAGGTAGGTAGGTAGATAGGTTGATAGATAGTCAGCCAGACAGATAGATAGCTTAATGTCGGTAGTATTAGTAGATTAGTAGACAGTAACTATCACTATGGTGTATGTATATATACAAATATATACATACAAATATACATATATACAGTATTTATACTGTATAAACATGCATACCCATACATACATACATACATACATACACACATACACATACTTATTCACATGTACGTATATATGCCAACATATATGTGCACATACACATACATACTTACATACATACATACATACATACATATTTGCATGTACATATACTGTATACTGTATATATGCCAACATATATGTGCACATATACATACATACATACAAACATATCTATCCGTATACAAACATATATGC
Organism: Paraplagusia blochii; assembly: GCA_016785265.1. NCBI lineage: Eukaryota > Metazoa > Chordata > Actinopteri > Pleuronectiformes > Cynoglossidae > Paraplagusia > Paraplagusia blochii. Next base: position 101,721 of record JAFBJS010000894.1, read on the forward strand.
ATACCCACATGCACTCAGAAACATTCAACGTACACATGCATTGTGCAGCACATACAGTATATACATTTTGTAGACCAGAAACATATACTAAGTTGTAAAACTATGTGTATTTTGCACCAAGAGGAACATTTTGTTCATTTATTTAATGATAGAAATATGAAAAATATATTTAAAAAAAACTAAACGTGAAAATTTTTCCACTAGATGGCACTGTTGTACAGTTAGCCTCTCGTCTTAAAGCAATCCAATAGAAAACATAATTGTTTTATATTATGTGTAAAGCTGTCTAAATGCTAAATAGAAATATAAAAAATGACAAAATAATCTTTAAGGATGTATTCTGTAGTGTGTTCTCACAATTAAAACACTACATTAAGTTTCTCATTACCGTACAAGCTTCACATTACTCGGAACACGGAAAATACCCAAATACTCAATATCCTAACGCATCAGAAACACATATAAAAAATGTGTGAAAAAAAAAAAATCACAATGTAAAAATAGATAAGCACTTTCTATTTCAATTTCTCCAAGTCTCGTCAGAGGAAATGCCTGTTTCCTCAAAAGATCTCGTCATATGACTCCGAGGTTGTTGCTCAACTGCTGCAGGTCAGCTTTCAACACTAGTGAAGGAAAACATGGAGTTCCCAAAAGAAATCCAGGGAATCATGGACACTTTTGGTAACGGTTTCATTGCAGTCTAGGGAGAATAGACCACCGAGGAAAACTGCAATACACAAGGTGCAGGCACAGCTGTTGAACTAGTTGAACTATTGCACCATATCACCATGACACCACATCACAGAAAACCAAACCATACAAAGGCTCCGGTCTCAACCACGCTAAATTTCCTGGACAAAACTGTGGTCAAAAATGTCCAAAATTGGACATTTTTCTGACTGAATACACTGATATACTACATCTCAGGGGCAGCAGCCTCCACGACTGTCACCCATACCGTGAGCCTTCCAGTGGGTGGTGGTCACATGCTCAGTGCACCTCTTTGGCCACCTGGTGGATTCAAACCCCCAACCCTTCTGGTCCCTGCCCCACTTCCTTAACCACTCAGCCAACACTGCTGCCCTTGAATACATTTACATCTAGGACATAAAAAGCCAAAAAAGTGTTTCTCAAAGGATGGAGCTCATACATGTGCTCCCTCTAGTGCGGGCGTGGGCAAACTTTCCGACTAGCGTGCTGCATCGGGTCCTCAAATTCATCAGTTGGGTCGGCACATAAGCAAATAAACGGCATGTAAAAGTCATTCATAAATATGCTTTTAGCCTATGTAGACCATCTGTTGGGGATATTAGGGTATTGCAGGTAAATAGCAGAAGTAAAACAATCGTATTCTCGCTTTTGCTTGTCCCTTTTTCAGGGGTTGCCACAACGAGTCAACATCTTCCATCGACCCGATATGGAAATAGCTTTGTTGTCTTGCATCATACGTTTGGGCAAGTTTTTACGACAAAAAAAAAACACTGGCTTGTTGCCCCTAGTGGCTGAGGAAATGAGGTAAACTAATGTAAAAAAAAAAGTTTGACGGGCCGGATTAAAAAGTCAAACGGGCTCCATACGGACCCCCGGGCCACAGTTTCCCCACACCTGGACTTAAATGCGCGTGTGTTCATTGAACTGGCTAATAAATTTTAGTTCGTCAAAATGGTAGTAACTGGAGAGACGATCATCATCCTTCAATATATCTGGAAAATTAAAGAAAATTAGATACGGGAAAATAAAAATGTCAAATATTGTCCATGTAGGAAGTTACTCAGACCTTCTAAATACATCATGCTAGCTAGAGAATTGGGGTCCTCACAAAGAAAGACCTGGTGTAGGAAGGTTTGAGAAGGAAGTGGGTCAAAGGTTTCTCGCATCACGTCTTTATTAGGCTTTAATTCACCAGAGACCTGTGCCTGCCCTCAAACAGACAACACTATATCTCCTCGTGTTCTATAATTTATGTCAACCAATTAATGGAAAGTGTGGTTTTCACACGAAAGCTCTTCCACGCATTTTTCAAGACTTGCCAATACTGGGAACCCCCTATATGTGTGACTATAAGTGTCCCGTAAACCATGTCTTGAGGTCACCACTTTGTCAAACGTTGGCCAACAGAGACCATGAACGTGCTGATTGGTGAGTAGTGAGGTCATGCTTTTGGAAACACTTGCGTTCCTTCCTCTCGCTGATCATCTTCCAGAGACGCAGCAGAGAGAGAAGGACGCTGGACGAGAAGCCCAGAAGAGTTGAAGGTACAGGTTTATGTTTGGAGCCTTTTCCCGCCGTGGAGGCTCTACTTCTGGTACTTTCTTAATATAGTGCGGAGTCATTTTAAGGGGGTTTAGGTTTCATCTCTCAGTGTAGCCTGCAGGGGAAGGGGGCATGCCCAGTGCTGCAGCGCAGGGAGAGGGAGAGGGAGAAGGAGAGAGAGCCGGGCTTTGTTCCGCTTCTACTCCTCCTCAGACACACAAACGCGCACTCTCCGGTTGAATAAAGAACGACTGTGTTGAGGCTCCCCGCAACTCCGAAGTATTGATTCCTCTTCTGCTCCTTCTTGCAGCCGTTCTCGTCTTCCCCTGCAGCCTGATGGCCAGCCTCGGACGCAGCGCGCCGCTGCTGCAGCAGACGCCGAAGAGCAACGCACTTGTTGAGGATCCCGATTTCCAAGAGCTGGTGGAGAGGAGCCGGAGCTTGGCGCAAAAGATCCAGCAGTCCATTCCAGACACGCACAAATCCTGCATTCACAGCCAGGTGAGATTGACTAACTACCCCCGCGGGGGAGGGCAATTAGGGGGGTTGAATAACTGCGTTTACGCAGCAGGGATTTTGGAACGGGGGCTGCTGCGTAATGAGTGCATGCGTGACTGAGCCTGTGAGGAACACAAAGCCCTTTATCAGGCAGAAGAACCCACGCCAGTCACTGCTGGTTGCATAATACTGAACTTCTAGAGACGTTATATCAAGGCTGGCTCTGACGGACAGTGACGGGCGCAGTGGAGAGTTAAAATGAGACGTTGTCCGCAGGAGGGACAGTTCCAGGTCTTGTTGGATCCGTCTGGGACTGTGGGGGTGGGAAAGGTCAAGAGGGAAGAAGCCCAGGTTGGGTCGTAAATGTGCCTGATCATCCTACAAAGAGGAAATAGTCACCATGACAGGGTCAAAAGAAGTTGGAGATGTTGAACTAAGAAAAGTCATTGTAACAGGTGAAAAGTCAGCATTGGATTAAAGCCTCAACCCAAACCTGAGAAATCTAAGGCCCGGGGGCCAGATGTGTGCCCCAAATTTGAGGCTAAGGGCTTAATTGCCAGGTTTCGGCCCTTCATATCGTGTCCTGATCACAGCACAGACAAGTCCAATTAGAAGGCAAAAGTATTTTTCATCTTTGTGTTGACTACATCAATATAAAGTGTGGGTGGTGTTGTGATGAAATTTTTTCCTAACCATGATATTTTCCTACACGTGGCAATAATTTCCTACCCATGATATTTTCCTATACGTGGCAATAATTTCTAGCCATATCTGAAGTTTTTTCCTACCCATGATATTTTCCTACCCTTAATTTGAAGGTGGTTGCATAATTCTATAGATGTCAAACACCCATAATATCTTCCTACCCTCTAATTTAAAGATGGAAACATATGTTTTTTGATGTCAAACACCCATAATATCCTCCTACCCTCTAATTTAAAGGTAGTAGCACATGTCTATAGATGTCAAACACCCATAATATCTTCCTTCCCTCTAATTTAAAGCTAGTAGCATATGTCTATAGATGTGAAACAGCCATAATATTTTCCTATCTTAAGTTTTAAAGGTAATAGCATATGTCTATAGATGTCAAACACCCATAATATCTACCTACGCTCTTATTTAAAGGTAGTAGCATATGACCATAGATGTCAAACACCCATAATATCTTCCTACCCTCTAATTTAAAGGTGGAAACATATGTTTTTTGATGTCAAACACCCATAATATCCTCCTACCCTCTAATTTAAAGGTAGTAGCACATGTCTATAGATGTCAAACACCCATAATATCTTCCTACCCTCTAATTTAAAGCAAGTAGCGCATGTTTATTGATGTCAAACATCCATAATATTTTTCTACCCTCTAATTTAAAGGTGGAAACATATGTTTTTTGATGTCAAACACTCATAATATTCTCCTACCCTCTAATTTAAAGGTAGTAGCACATGTCTATAGATGTCAAACACCCATAATATCTTCCTCCCTCTAATTTAAAGCTAGTAGCATATGTCTATAGATGTCAAACACCAATAATATCTTCCTATCCTCTAATTTAAAGGTAGTATCATATGTCTATAGATGTCAAACACCCATAATATCTTCCTACCCTCTAATTTAAAGCAAGTGGCGCATGTCTATAGATGTCAAACACCCATAGTATCATTAAACCCTCTAATTTAAAGGGTGTTGTGAATAGACATCACAATCATACCGCAAAACAAACATCCACATGATAACAAACCTAAAAACCAGCTAGTAAAACTGGCCAATCAAGTCATGTGTCCATCGTACAATTCTCCTGAAGTTCCCAGGTAGAACAGGATCTTTTCATGAAAACCGAAACTGTTTTGCATGTTTTGAAGAGGAACATCTGCTCCCGGCTCTTCCACTCTCTCTCTGCTCTGACATACAGTAAAGGAGAAGGTTAGGGAGTTCATCAGGTTCAGATGCAGGTGCTCAGTGATCATTCTGCAGGGAGTCTTGTTTACAGTTGTCCAAGACCTGGATGAACCCCACAAGCTGCTCCAGGAAGTCAGAACTGTGGTCTGTACTCCATGCTGTAGAGTCATGATCATTCTTTATGGACGCAGCTGTTAAAGAAGACAACAGCAAATGTCCTGCTGTGTTTGTCTTGTGCATCTTATCTTATCTCATTCTACACGGTATATGTGTCAGAGGAAGGAGTCCAAGCAGGTACTTTTCAACAACTCTTTTTGCCAGGAACTCTTGCACATTCTCCAAACCTGACATGGACATGTGATTCATCTGTCTAGTCTGTCTCCTCTTAGTTGGACAACAACCTGCTCTGTCTTGAACTTCTGAAAGTCCCTGCTCCTCACATGACTCCTAAGGCCTAGTTCTTATGATAGGATCCCCCAAGACAGGCCTGGTATTTTAAGTCCCAGGCAAGGTCAAGATCAGAAGGGTTGAGAAATTGCGCAATATTGGGGAAATGCTGGCTTTGAAGGGAAACAATAGAAGGATAACAATAATATAAATTAAAAGTATTATTTGGAAAGCGATTGGTTGAAAGTTTGGCAGGCACTGTTCACGTTGGTGAACTAAAATTCGTAAAAAATAGTCAACTTATACTGATTTAACTCTATTAAGGTGTTGGATAGATTATTTTGGATGTTTGACACCCATAAAAATAAGCTACCACCTTTAAATTGGAGGGTAGGAAGATATTATGGGTGTTTGACTTCTATACACATATGCTGCTGACTTTAAATTAGAGGGTAAGAAGATATTATGGGTATTTGGCATCTATAGACATATGCTACTACCTTTAAATTAGAGGGTAGGAAGATATTATGGTTATTTGGCATCTATAGACATATGCTACTACCTTTAAATTAGAGGGTAGGAAGATACTATGGTTATTCGGCATCTATAGACATATGCTACTACCTTTAAACTAGAGGGTATGAAGATATTATGGGTGTTTGACATCTATAGACATATGCTATTACCTTTAAATTAGAGGGTAGGAAGATACTATGGTTATTTGACATCTATAGACATATGCTACTGCGCTTAAATTAGAGGGTAGGAAGATATTATGGTTATTTGATATCTATAGACATATGCTACCGCCTTTAAATTTGAGGGTAGGAAGATATTATGGGTGTTTGACATCTATAGAAATATGCTACCACCTTCAAAACAAAGTGTAGGCAATTATCATGGGTAGGAAAAACTTCAGATATGGATAAAAATTGTCGCAAAGCGTAGGAAATATTAGGGGGAGGAAAACACTTCAGCACAAATGCAGAGGACGCATTTTTTTTCGGTCGGTCTCTGTTTAATATAAAATTGAACCCAGTTCTTTAGTTTCAGAAAGAAAAGCAAGGTTAGTTTTCATCACCTCCGGTCCAACAGAGAATTTCAACGCATAGAATTGCAATATAAATCAATCAAACATGTTTTTTCCATACTTGACAGGAGTCTCTTTCAAAACACACGACCTGTGTTCCGGCAGCATTGGGTGAAAATACCAAGCGTTATAGAAAGAATTTAATAATCACGGTACAGTATAGCGTATACTGAATGACAGGAACATTAGTACTTGTACTGCTGTCATACTGTATGAGAAATTGATGCAGCCCTGCAATTATAGAAGGGCACGTGTGTCATCGCATGCCATGTTCTGATCCAGCCCTGACAACAACACTTTATCTCCTCTCACTGCAGACGCTGCAGCTCAACTCACCTGACAATCTGAGGTTCGAGCTCATGGCCATGAGCATCGGCATTCCTCCCGCCCCGGTCGTCGCACCGCCGTCGGAAAACTTCACCCTGGTACGCAAATCTGGAGAGTTTTTGAAGAAAATAAAAGTTAAATGAAGACGTCGTTATGTAATGGGGTTTATTTTTGGGTGGTGTTGTTTGTGTAGACTACCAGTTTGAAGAACATCTCTGAGGGGCTGCATCTGTTCAACGCTCTACTGAGCACCATCTCCAAGGAGCTGCAAAATAAAAACAAAGTGATGGATTTAGTGTTTGACACCAAGGATCTCGCTATTCAAATCAATAAGGTAAGAAATCAACCCACGGTCACCTGATACGGTGGTTCTCAACTGGTCTCACCAACATTTACCTGTGGGCATTGAGTCGCGACCCACTCTCATAGAATATATATATATATATATATAAATATATAATACACATTTTATTCAGCAGAGAGTGCCTTTCAAAATAAGATATTGTCCAAAATAAAGCACATGCTCAACAGCAGATTCACATTATTTTTGATTTTTGACCAGCTGTTCGCGACCCATTCACAACTGGTCCACGACCCACTTTTGGGTCGGGAATCCACCAGTTGAGAACCAGTTATTATATAGTATTTTTTAAGCTAAAATGCCATCCGTACCAACTGCCCTCCAATAACAACAAATTTGGAGTTTTTTTAAATACACAACATTTACAGACATTTTAGAGTGGTAATAGTATTGTGTAGAGTATCTCAACCATAGCCGGTAAACTAAGGCTCGCTGGCCAGATGCAGCCCATTAGGCTTTTGAATATGGCCCGCCAAACATGTCAAAATTGACATTTAATTTACATTTTTCCTTATTTCTTTTCACTGTAATTCCAGCGTTTTAATAACAAAAACTCTAGAATAGTGTTTTTTTTTTTCCCCCGAGACATAGTCAGGCGTAATGTGAGAAATTGTGATTTTTAAGACCAAGTTTTGCTGATCTGCCTTTGGACAGTTTAGGGTTGGGGTCTGACAATGAGAATGAAATTGTTCAAATATGTTTTTTATGCGTTTATTTGATTCTTGTCGCTAAAACTGGGAATAGAATGAGTTCAGATTGTTAATATAGGCTAGAGTTAATTTGTCATTAACTGGACTTGGAGTTGAAAGACATTTTAATCATGAGAATCTCCACAGAAAATATAGGCTACTATTTTTAAATAGTCTGTTGATGGTGTGCCGCCAGATATTCCAAAGTAAAAAGTGTACCTCGGCTCAAAAAAAGTTGAAAAACACTAGCCTAGAAAATGCTAAAATGATCTTAACCTCATACCCTTTATTCCTGACATTTACGCGTCTTACGTACTTATCGTAGTCCTGACTCTGCGTCACATTGTACTTACCATTGTGGACCAGGAGTCTGAATATATTTGCTGACACTCCTGCTCTGAACTATAGGCTTAGCTGAGGTAGCGTAGCAGATTAGCAAGTTAGCACATTTTAGGCTCATATACCATCTGCTGGCCAATAACAACAGTTTGTACCGCAATACAATACACATACAACATTAATAGGCTTTTTAGGGTTAGGGTTAATAGTATTGTGTACTATTAGTAGTATTGTGTACTACTCTCACTTCCAGGTCACTAAGTTTTATGGAGAACTACTTGTTTGTTGCAGACATTCCAATAATGTAATAATAAATAGTTCTGGGACAGACAATAGTGACATCATTATTGAACCCATTAGAATATCATTGTCAATGTAGCCTCTGCTCCAAAAGCACAGGAACTGTTCCATTTTGACCCTTTTTGGACTAGTTTTGTTTTTTGGAACACATCGGTGGGGGCCTAAGGAAGGCCATGCGGGCTACCAGATGCCCCCTGGCACCTGGTTGGTTACCCCAGGTGTACACCGTCTAAACCAGGAGTGTCCACACTTTTTTGTCTTGTGAGCTACTTTTCAAATGACCAGGCTGAAATGATCTACCTAGATTGAAAATTCGAATTATATTTACCTATATGAACTGAATATCTTACTCTCTAGATTATGTTATATAGTATGTTATACTGTTTGACTCAATACCCATATGATTCTTGCTTTAGCGCAGTGGTTAGCATCTACGTAGAATCACATCTCTAGTTTTAATTTACAAATTTGTTTTTATGTTATTGCTCAGAATCTACCAACACTCCTTTGGAGATCTACTGGTAGATCCCGATCCACCTATTGGGCACCCCTGGTCTAAACGCTAGGGCAGCCTTAGTGGAGGTAGTGTAGCAAATTAGCCAGTTAGCATTGGTCAGGATGAAGCAAGGCAATTGTCAGTTATTGATTATTATCACTGTAAAGGACCAGGTTGAAGATGAAGAAAAATATACGTACATTTTAAGAGGAGGAGTCCTCTGCTAACAACACTCCTGTGTTATTAGCAGATGTAAACTCACAACCGGATGAAAAAACTGTTGTCGTCTGCCTTTCAAAACAACTAATGACAACAAAAATGGCCGCCTTGAAAAAAACAGAGAAGAAACATTTTTGGAATTAGCTACAGACCTAAAAGTTTTGATTCTTAATCTTGTTTTTTTAACTTAATTCATTTATTTTTACCTTTGCTCCGCAGATGCAGAAAATGCTTCACAGAGACTCCGTGGTGCAGACGACACCAACGCCGGTGTCTCTGCATCTGGAAGATCAGTACAAGGTTCAACTGGCCGCACACCTGACCCTGGACAGGCTCCAGGCCTTCGTGCAGGACGTCGGGCGTTGCCTGCGTAGTCTGGACTGCAGCGAGGACGAGGACACGGCGTAATTGCTTTTTAGCTCGGAAAGTAGGGACGAAACTATTTTTTTTAAGGAAGAAGCTGGTGTCTTCGCAGGTGGTCGGGTTTGGGAGACCCAGCAGTGCTGATGGCCTCGCAATAGTATTTTTTTAACAAATCGTTCTGATGCTTAATGTTTGATACATTTTAATTCGATTAAACGTTTTATCTTAATATGTTCAACATACGGTCATAATATCGTAAACTCTGATATGGAGCCAGAATAGTCTCAAAAAGATCCGTGTGCGTATTCTGAGAAGAGCGCACAAACAACGCTTCACACGTCAATATACATTTGTGAATTCTTCCAAATACGTTTGTGAATTGTGGTACGCGCACGCAAATCGTGCTTTTAATTTGTGAAACTACGCGCATGCTAATTTGTATTTTTGAGACTCGTTTTACGCCAACCACATTTGTGAGCGTAATTTTGCTACGTCACTCCGTCACCAGCCAATCAGAGGTTTCATTCGTCAGCAGCCAATCACACGGCAGTGGCCCCACGAGGGTCCGTCTGTGACGTCACTTAACTGCGTCCAAGAACCAAGTCTCAGAATACGCACACGGATCCGTGTTTACGCACACGGATCTTTTTGAGACTATTCTGGCTCCATACTCTGAGAACGTTGGAATGTTCACCGTCACGGCATTTGTTAAAAAGACAAAGAAAAAGGGTTAGATTGAAAAAAAAATCTGTCACTTTTGTTTTGTGTCTATTTATTTAAAACTTATATTTATTTTTCTATCTGTGCATTTTATATATTTTAATATTTATAAAAATGAGCAATATATATTTATTTGGGGAATTTATTTTTTATTAACAGTCAGGCTTTTTGTATCGTTATGTTTGTTGTTATATATTTTAACACCGGGCCTCGTGTTGCAGTTCATTCAAGTAAAACTTTGTGTCCTGTTCATTATTGTTCGTCTCTGCAGAGTTAAGATATTTATGAACTAATTTTAGGGACCCAGGTTTAACTTTTTTTTTTTTTTATCTTTGTTTTGTAGAGTTTTTTTCCTTTCAATAAAAAATTGCCTTCACAATAATTTTGTCTTATCGATCATTTACTAAACATCTTCACGTCATTGGACAGAAACACCGACTCATTTCCATCAAACGAACGCTGTGTGTGTTAGTGAAACGTAACCAAAAGAGTTTCATTCTGATGACTCATTCAGACAACTGAATCACATGCATCATTTTGTCACATTGGAAGTCCATTTATAGGCGTTCTTCAGGGTCAGGCGGTCAGCTGGTCATGCAGTACCGGTCAGCTGATGCGATGAAATCACAAGGAGGTTTATACAAACACCGAGCAATGAAACGTTCACCTGGGAGTGACAGGCAGAACGTAAATTTATTTACACAAGTAATAAACCTTGTACAAACACAGTGGTAAAAAAGAATTCCCATTTCCAAGACATTTTAACAACAACTGAAATTATCTTCTCAGGTACAAAAAAGAAACAAAGTATGATGTTTCCGAAGGAACAACCTATGGCCAACAGGGTGTTGTTTCCATACTGAAGAGAAACCAAAAGTCAAATTTGTTCACAAGGCAGCAATGGCTTTAGCAGCTACTCTCCTCCCTAGTGGCAGAGTCAGGTCAGTGATGGCCAGGACATTCTTAGGCTGGGCCAGAGCGGGAAGCTTGAGGAGCTCAGAAACCTGGCAACAGAAGAAAGACACGCCACATGTTATTAATTCTTTGTTTTCATCTACAAAAGTAAGAACTTTTGTGGGTAAAAGAAAAAAAATAAATAAAAAGGTCTGAGGGGCCAAAAGGTTTGAGCAACATCCTTTTCAGTGTTGGGCAAGTTACTTTAAAAAAGTAACTTATTACTTTATTAGTTACTGCTCTGAAAAAGTACCTAGTTATGTTACTAGTTACTAAATTATAAAAGTAACTATTAAGTAGTTACTTTACTTTAAGAACACATTAAAAAGTTCAGTGTTGTGTTCTTTAGCGAAGATCATAATTATATGTAGTTAGATATTTTGACAGGCATCCTTTTCGTAACCTCAACTTGCCACTTGCCGTCGCCTGTGTGTGAGACTTTATTTCCCGATAAGGCAAGAAGACCCGCCCAGGTCTCTTTCTGATTGGCTTAGCCTGAAATGTTAACCTATGTCAACCAATCATCGCTCCCTTTCAATACATCAGTTCAGTTGGTGTGCGCGGCCGTCTTTCACTCATGACTGACAGGCAGCAGACAGGCTACGCCTCCACACAGTCCTCTCTCCGTGGCCCGGGAGACACTGTCCATTTGGACCACAGATAGTAACTTATAACGAGCCCATAGTAACAGTAACGCGTTACGTTATTAGTTACCGAGAAAAGTTGTTAGGGTTTGTAACACGTTAGTCCCAACACTGATCCTTTTACATCAGACGTGGGCAAACTTTTTGACTTCCGGGCCACAATTAGTCCAGAAAATTTGACATGGGGGTCGTGTCCACAGCAGAAAGATGTAGAAATCGTCTTAACTCCAATAAATGCATGTAAAAGTCGAGTATCAAAACTTTTCTTATACCCTTTAGGACATCATCTCCTGGGGGAACCATGTCCTTGCAGGGAAAGAAGAAGAAGTTTAATGATAATATAAATAAATGATTAAATTTGGACAAGGTTGGTGGGCCGCATTAAGAAACTCAATGGGCCACATCTGGCACCCAGGCCTTAGTTTGGCCTATGCCTGTTTTAACATCCTATGTGTTAAACTCAAGGCCCGCGGGGTCAAATGCGGCCCGTGAAGTCATACAGCAGAGTTTCTTAACCTGATAAATAAAAGAATGCTTTTATAAATTAGCAATGAGCAACATTAGTTACGTATATAAATAAGAATAAGCTGCAGTAACATGTATAAATACATAATGGAGTAGTTACATCTATAACCTTCCATTACCAACCCGCTGGTTAAATGTTCTACATCCTTTCACTTCCTATTTATATTGAGTGAAATGTCATGTTTTTTTTCATTACCTATAGGATTAAAAATCTTTAAAATTTTAAGAGTTTCTCTTCATTGACTCTGTGCTTTGACATGGCGTCGTGCCATGGACTTTGGACGTGCCCTTCAAGAGGACACTGACACATATTGAGTCCAGACAGAGTTTGCAGAACAAACAACAGGGTCACAGTAAGTGCTGCGAGTGTACATTCCAAATTATTGAAATCTACTGGACAACCTGTTTTGTTTTTTTCCTGTTTCCTCTTTCACCAACCATCTGATTCAGAGATCCCTCTATGCCAGACGTGGGCAAATATTTAGACTCGGGATCTCAAACCCAAGGCCCGTGGGCCATTTGTGGCCCGTGGAACAATATTTTGCGGCCCCTACCTTGATCTGAAAGTGGAATTAATAATTATATTTTATAGAGATGTTCTCTACATTTTATGGTAAATCCTATAGTTCTCCAAACTCTGATCCAAAGCCCCCTTCTGGCTCAATGTTGTATTACACAGAATCAATGGGAAACTGATTTTTTATTTTATTTTTTCTTTTGTATTGAACACATAGTGTGGGTGGTGGACCTCAACTTATTTCAGTTTGAGAGCCCTGAGATAGATGGAGCACTTGTGAGAACTGAGGCTCACGACATGCAAAACTCATTAATTATAATAAAAAAAAATGCTAAAAAGATTTTAGTCTTTTCTAAGACACCTATCAAGGAAATGTTGGCCTTGTGGGGAAAAGGCAGAAGGACATTGATAATATAATTCAATGGTATCATTTGGACATAGTTGGTGGGCCGAATCAAAATGTCAAACGGGCCCAATCTGGTCCCCGGGCCTTTGTTTGTCCAAGTCTGACCTACACCCATGAGAACTGGGACAACTTTGCTGATAGTTTATGACTTTTCTCCAGACTTGAAAGAATGATGGTGCATTTAGGTGTCCATAAAAATAATGAAAACATTAATTCAAGTAACTCAATCCAACACATCTGCTATTATTTCTTTTTTTTTGCAAATCAAATAAATGTGCAACAGGAGGAGGATGTTTGCGATCAAACTGCTGTGCAGGAGGCTGATGCTTCTCCCCCTCTCCTCCCCTCTGGCCTCGGTTGCCAGATCATAACTCACCATCGTAAAGGGCATAAACTGGAGGATGCTTCCACGACTCCCCTGCTCCAGGCACTCGACGCACTCCTCCATAAAACTCTGCACAAACTGGGTGTGAGGCCCCGCCATCTTGGAGCCCAGGATGGAGGAGATGAGGAGGAATAGGTTGGCTGTAGGGGTTGGGGGCAGAAAGAAAGGGGACGTGCTGCGTTACGGTCCAGTAGATGGCAGGAAAGAGATACACTCCAATTCAAATAAGTACTTAGAAAATTAAATGTTTTTGCAAAAGTCATTTTTGTGAAGCAGGTGTCGGAGACTTGATCTGCCAAAAAAATGTGAGGAGTTGAAAGCCTAATGATAAGATGATTCACCCTGTTGCGCAACTAGAATTTCTGCAGGATTCTTAGCGATCCTGCAGCAAATCAATAACACGTGTGCTGCAGAGAGGAGCTCTGTTTGCCACTAAAACTTCAAAAGTATCTACTCCTAAAAAAAAAATACTCAATATTTGAGGTTTATTGGGTTATTTATCCGTTCTATTTAATCTTCATCTACTTGTCCGTTGCCGGATCTCAGCAGTCTCCACTAGTGCCACCCAAATCACAAATTAAAACCAGGTGCCATTATACATGGACTATAATCTAACAGTGAACTAATAATAGTTATCTAGCTGGTTGTAAAGTTAGATTTATCATCTTCTAACATAATAGTAGCTGTAACTTATAGCAGCAATTACTAGATGAGGTCTTCTACAACAGTGGTGCCCAACCGCTGGCCCGGGGACCGGTACCGATCCGTGGGTGAATTGGTGCCAAACCACAGAAAATAATGTTTCCTTTTGTTCCCATTTGGCTATTATTTCCACTTGATCCATACCCATATCAACAAAAGAACTGACCAATAGAATGGCTAGGATTCCATCATCAATAATGCAACTATATTTGATTAGGAAATATTTTCTCAGTGAAGACAACAACAATAAACTCAAAATGGCGCAGAGTCGGGTCGGGTCAGGTAGCAGGAAATTATAGTCTGTGTGCACTTGAGAAATTCTTTTTGTGCCCATGCACAGTTAATTCGGGTAGGAAGATTTTATAGGTAGGAAAAAGTTTTAATACACTGGACATTTCAATTTATTAAGGGATATTTAGCTGACACAACTTAACGACTGGTCCATGAAATAAGTTCTAGACATTTAACTGGTCCGTAGCGCAAAATGGTTGAGAAACACTGATCTACAGAGTTAATCTTTGGACTAATTAATTCCCTCTATTGTGGAACCACCTGAAGGCTCCAGTCTGGGGGACAGACACAGTCTCTATTTTCAAGTCTAGACTGAAGACGTTCCTTTTGACCTTGGTCCGGGCCTTAGAACATCCTGTGGGACCTGTCACTTGACCTTTTAGGACCTAGTTATGGTCCTAGATATGGTGCACTGAGTCTCCTTTTGTACATTGAGTCTTCTCTTGCTGTCTTCTCTCTCTCTTTTTCCTGTACTTTACTTCTAATGTCCTAACTTATTACCCCTATTTCCTAAGATTTGGGTTCTCCCCCACAGATCCCTGTGATCGTAAACCGGACATTTTTCAAAATTATTTTATCTACTGTTTCTATCCTTGAGGAATTCTTGATCTGAATCACCACATCCACTAGTATCAGTTACAACTATCACTACAAATGTACTAGTTTCATTTCAAAAGACAGGTTTTCTTAACAGACGGTGCAGGAAAAGGTTTCTTACCCAGAACTCTGTTTAGAGGATCTCTCATGTTAACAGTATAAAGCTGAGAGGCAGACAGAGAAGTGCTTATGGATCTGTCTCCTGGGGAGAAACAAGAAAAAAAAAAAAAGAATCAAAGATGAATGTTGAGTTATTGCTGAATGAGGCAGTGTTAGTCTTCAGGTTGTGCAAGTGTGAGATGCTTCCTTCCTCTTTCATATGATGTAATTTTACTCATAATAAAAAAAACAAAAAATAAAATAAATAAAAAATAGATCCTCACAGATGTTATTGTCACAGTTCCTGAGTGACTCCGATCACAAGGAAAAGACAAAGCTCATACTTTTCTGGTAAATCTCTCAGCTTAGAGAGAAAAAAAAACAAAAAAACAATAAAGTGGCTTATCAGCATTTTTGTGGGTTTCAAATTCACAGACACAAAGTAACAGACAGATGAGAGCATCTTCGGTATATCAGAAATATCCAAGAATTCCTCCTGGTGATAGGAGTCATTTGCTCTCCTGATTTGCCAACAGTCTTGCTCAAATTTCACAGATAAAAAACACATCCTTCCCTGGAATCAGAAATTTCAACACAGTTTAATGAAAAATATTTATGACCAGTTCGTAGACTGACCTGGACTGGAGAGGGCGACAGGTTCATCCTCGTTGGAGCTGAGCAGACGCATGAGTTTAGACGGCTGAGTGTCGTCCAACGGGAAGAGGCTGTTGTAGTCCTGTAGTGACGATAGAAACTCCATCTCAGGGCATCGTCCATGGTGTCACTTTATTTTTATAATATTCATCCTATTAGGTTCTCACCTCGATATCTTCTCGTTGCCTCTTGCGTTGACGGGCAGAGGAGGCCCCCTTGTGGTGAAAAGAGTGAGAGCTGACGGCGCACCACACAGCCAATCTGAGGGTGTTGGTGTGGAGACAATGAAAAATGACATTAAAACAGGTTAAAACCACAAGTAAAATATATAAAAAAAAACCTCGATGTTCACTCTTACTTGGCCAGAGCTTTTCCTGGAGGGTCGGCCAGGCTGTTCCAGCGGGCGATGTCAGTCAGCAGGTTTGGCAGGATGGTACCCAGCAGAGTGAGTGTGATCTGGTGAGTGTCCAGACAGAAGATGCTGTAAAGAATCTCCACTGCCCGATTGGCCCATTCCTGTCGAGTCTCCTTCAGCAGCTCCTGAAAAAGAATTTGTTTTCAAATCTCCAGTGAAACTCTCTGAGACTTGGACTTCTTCTTTTCCTTTCCGCTTGTCCCTTTTTTCAGGGGTTGCCACATCTCCACCTGTCCTCTCCATCTTCTACTCTATCTCCAACTACCTCCATGTCCTCCCTCACTGCATCCATCAATCTCCTCTTTGTCTCCTACCTGGTAGCTCCATCTCTAGGATCATTCTTCTACCAATGTATCCACTGTCCCTCATATGAACATGTCCAAACCATCTCAATCTGTCTTCTCTAGCTTTTTCTCCAAACCTTCCTGTCTGTGTTGTCCCTCTAATCATCTCATTTCTGATCCTGTCCATCCTTGTCTCTACTAAAGATAATCTTAGCATCTAGTTTGAGACTTGAACTGACGATGGTGAATTATAGTGAGTGAGTAAAGGACAGGAGGACAAATACCAGTGACATAAACTTAGGGTCCGTGAAACAAAGATTTACAACACAGAGATCTAGCATTCTCTAAAAAGAAACTGAATAAAAAGCTTATGTTGTGAGATCATCGCAGGAATTAGCTTGACACGGACCATCAACCATCATCATTAAAAAACTAAATCTTCAAGTTTAATTTCCTTTTGTCTGGCCGTAATTCCCCCGCCCCACACAAGACAATCCAGGATGTTTTTATGGTTCGTTCCACGCTGGTGGAATGATCTACCAAGCCCTGCAGCATCATCCCTGCCTATAGTCAAGAAACTCGACCCTTCCTTGTCCTTTCCTCTATCTTTAGCACTTGTTTCCTAATCTAAAGGTGTTGCTTACGTTCCTTTATGTTCCCTCATTGTTAATCCTTATGGCTGTGGATAAGCATGAGAAATACATAAATGTAACTCTAAATGTCATACTTTAAGGCAGTGGTGCCCAACCACTGGGTCGTGGACCGGTACCAGTCCGTGGTTGAATTGGTGCCAGGACACAGAGAAATAATGTTTCCTTTTGGCCCGATCTGTCTATTACTTCCACTTGATCCATACATATATCAACAAAAGAACTGACCAATAGAATGGCTAGGATTCCATCATCAATAATGCAACTATATTTGATTAGGAAATATTTTCTCAGTCAAGACAACAACAATAAACTCAAAATGATGCAGAGTCATTAAGTTTTTATACCAGTCTGGTAGCAGAAAATTATAAGTTGTATGCACTTGAGAAATCCTTGTTGTGCCCATGCACAGTTAATTTGGGTAGGAAGATTTTATAGGTAGGAAAATATTTCAGAACACCAGAAATTTTATTCTATTAAGGGGTATTTATCTGCTACAACTTAACGAACGGTCCATGAAAATAGTATGAGACTTTAAATAGTCCGTGGCGCAAATAAGGTTGGGGAACACTGCCTTAAGGGACTTTGGTGACTTTGGTATAACATCATAGGTGGTAAAGTATTAACAAGGATTAATTCTAATATTTCCTGTACATGACTCTTTTCGCAACCCCGACTCATCAAAACCCTGGTCATAACAAAAACCAGGCATGCCAGGGCAACATTGAGAAGAAGTTCCTCAGCCTTGTCACCACCACAGAGTGGGCAAATCAAGTTGCCACAAATGTTAAATCCCACTGTTTCAAAATCTCCTTTCTCAATGTGTTCAGACAAGTCCAGACCAGTCCTTCTAGTTCCCTTGTACCGATGGGACAAGTAGAGACTCGTCTAAGCAAATATTGCGACATATTTCAAGTTCCACATCTGTAATTGTCACCTTTTTTTTTAGAGATATTATCTGTTCTATCTAAACCAGCCACTAGGGAGCATTAACCAGTGTATTTTAGGGTTGCGTCAAGAAGGTCATCCGGTGGCAAAACTTTGGCCAAATCATATATGCGAGAAAACAAAATTATTTCTTGTCGCTGTGGCAACCCCTGAAAAAGGGACAAGGCGAAAGGAAAAGAAGATTTTATATTTTCTATTAAAACAATGAACTTTTCAGAGACCTACTTTGACTAGATTGTTGGTGAACCAGAAAACGCCTCCCATGTTGAGGAGGCTCTCGAACAGATGCAACGCACGACTGTCCACCCAGCCTTTGCGTAGCACGGCCTGGAACTGTGTGCTGAGTGCCTTGTGGATGGGCTCCTTGGTGGGCAGCAGGTTGCGATAGGGAATGGGCTCCTGGCCCTCCATCGGGGGACGCAAGGTGGTGGCCGTCTGCTGAAATACGTCGGCGCACATGTGCTCCATGATGGAACTCATGATGATGACACTGGTGAGGAGAGAGGATGTTCAGAAAGACAGATTCAGCAGAAGTCATGGGGCGGAGGGCGCAACAGTGTGTTTCGTTTGATTCACCGTTCGTTGTAAAACTGTAGAGTGTTTTCCCCGTAGAGTGGAGTCACCAGCTGTCTGATCATAGTCTGAGGTTTTTCCCTCTCGTCCCTCCCCAGTACCCTAACGTGGGCCACCAGCCAGGCCACGGCACAAACCGCCATACTGCAGACTTTGCCCTTGATGTTGTCTGTAATTTTCTGCAACAGATAGATAGAACTTTATTAATCCCTCGGGGGTATCCTTTAGGAAATTATAGTTCCAGCAGTAAAAAGACCAATACAATAGAAACAATATGGGTGGAGTTGAGGTACGTAGAACCAGAAAAGTGGATGTTAGTAGATAAGGTCAGTAGTTTACATATATAAGTAGGAAGGCTAATGTTAGTAGTGTTAGAAGCTCAGATGTACTATTGAGTTATTATTATATTCTATTATTATATATTTTCGTGTATGTGCATACCCGCAAACAAGTGTACATAAATATATCTGCATACACACCCAAATGTACATACTGTATGTATGCGCATATACCCACACATTTATTCACAGTTATTCACATACCTATACACGCAAATACATACATATGAATGTGAACATTATATATATATATATATATACTGTATATACACATTTATATATACATATACAGTACATACATATATATAAACATATATACATACATGCATACATATATACTGTGTATATATATATATTGCATATATATACATACATACATACACACACATATATAAATATACATACATATATATGTATATACATACATGAATATCTAAACATACACTTGGGACATAGAATATATGTAGTATAAGGTGGTGTAAATAGAGATACTAGCATAGTTAATATAAATATACTAATATATATATATATAGTAAATATAGTAACCAACCAAGATTGCGATACATGTATACATATATACAAATACATATATACATATATACATACATATATACAGTATATACATACATATATAAATACATACATACATACATATATATATATATATTTGTGTATAATAGCAAATTTCAATCTTGATTGACGTTGCTATTATATTTACTATAATAGCAAAGTTTCAGTTTGACTGCCTGGTGGACAACAGAGTTTTTGAGTCAATAGAAGAGAATGCCAGAGAGTGGATTTCTGCAATGATGTGCAAAAAGAGGAAGGAAGGCTCGATGGCACAATGGAAAACAGCGTGAGTGGCAAACGTAAACAAATAAGAGAGAAAATGAGAATCACTGTTGAGGTAAGGGTAAGGGTGTAGTTTCCACAGAAGAAATCATGGTCATTTGACCGATGAGCAATTGAGGCGTCATGGAAAGGAGATGAGATGAGATGGTGAGATGCTGTCTGATCATTAAAAACCTCCGATTAATTTTCCCTCTTACCAGGAATTAATATCAAAAAATAAAAAAGACAGCACATACCTGTACCGCCTCCACGGACAATACTCCATTCTCCCACGCGTTGAGAACTTCCAAGATGGCTGCTGGGATGCTGAGGCAGATTTCATGCCATTTCACCTGACTGTCACCACAAGGAGGAACAAACCATCAACATGGAAAGAATGACAAAGAACATTTCCTTTACCTAAGTGTGAAAATGATGACTCACACAGGGATTTGTCATGGTTTTTGCTTAAAACAACTTCACTGGGTCGTGCCGTGACGACAACGCAAATATTTATAAATAAACTGGGGTTACCTAAAAAAATATCTCGTCATCATGTCCAGACTCATTGTAATGTCAACAATCCACCAGCTACTATTACTACACAGCTGTAATTCCTGGTTTTCCTTTCACTGTTCAACAATAACTACACGTAACAATAATTATTTGCAATTGGGATCAGGTTTTGAGCATATTCCAAGTGCAAAAAAACGAATCCCTCATTTTTTCTCCGAGGTTTTGTCAACTGAATAAGAGGAATGCAATGTTTACAAATCCTTCTATATACAATCTTCATTACTGGAGACACTGAATCACAAAAGCAAAGGATTATAAACAGAAACCAAACAACACACATCAAACCAGAGCCCAACCTGACACTCACACTAGCTTCATCTCTGAGGAGTTGTTCAGCAGGCTGACCAGACTCTCCACCTTCCCGGGTTCAGGTCTGAAGCATGGGTGGTCTGGGTTCAAAGTCTTGCCCTCTTCGGGCATACATGTCTGCAGCCATGTTTCAAAAAAGGGCGTTTCCCCAGAAGGGCTGGGGTCGGACATGATCACCTGAAGGGGGAGATTGGAGTCACTCCATCAACACATCAAAAAAATCCAACTACAAAACAAGTTCAGCAGGGGCAGATGTAAAAAAAAAAAAAAAAGCAGTGAAAGGTGAAACTATTCTGGCACCTAGTGGCGCATAAATGTAATAGCGGGCTAATATATGGACAGCCAGAATAATAAAGGACTCACCTCGGAGCCATATGTCTGCACCACATGGCAGAGCATAAGAAAAGAAATGTCAAAAAGCAGGGCTCGGACTGAGGCAGACTTGGCTAAGAGAGAAGAAAAGTAAAGAGGTTAAAATCCAAAAATCCCCAGTTTGGAACATGTCACTCCATCTCTTGAACTCACATCCTTCTCCACTGATGTGCTTGGGAAACTCATTAAGCCTGAAAGAAATGCCAAACATGAATATAAAAATAAAATAAAACGAGTTTGAAAACACAGGGGAATTACAGAATTTTGCATCTACTTACTTAATGAACTTTCGGGCAAAGGATTTGAGTTTCCCAGTGGCCGCCGCTGCTGCCAAGAGGAGATCAAGACTTTTCCCAGACAACATGTGTCCCAGGACCCCAAGGAGGCCCTCAGGGGACTTGGAGTGGTCTGCATCAACCGTCTGTTAAACAGGAACGAAGCCATAACTCACAGACTTGTAAAAACCTTTATGGTCTGTCCTGTACAACTCAGACCAGGCTGTGATGCGGTACCTTAAGAATATTGGTGACAGTTGGCTCCGCTCTCAGGATGAGGCCGGGGTTTGGCTGAATGTTAGCGTTTTCTGCAGTTTTCAGCTTTGGGGCGAGCTCCCTGTCCTCGGTGCTAAACCAAATGTGCAGAGAGAGGGGCAGGACAGGTGGGACGGTGTGGGGACAAGGGGGGGTTTGAAGACGAGAGTGGGAGAGAGAAAGGTGGTGGAGAGTCAGTTTGGTATGTATGAAAGACAATCTCTGAAATGCTGTGCACCATATATACTGTATTTATATATATATATATATATATATATATATATATATATACAGTATATGTACCCATAATATATATATGGGGTACCATATGTTATTTGTATATATATACACATATATACACACAAAGACATATATAGATATATGTATATGCAGAGGGAGATAAATATATATGTATACAAGTGTGTGTGTATATATTTATATACATATACATATATATACATACACAAATATATGTATATAATACATACTGTATATACACATACATACAGTACATACATCCATCCATACATAGATATATAAACATATATCTATACACATTTTTGTATATGTATTTATATATACATATATACACACAAAAACATATATACATATATGTTTATGCAGAGAGAGGTAAATATATGTATATAAGTGTGTGTGTGTGTGTATACACACACTAATATATATACACACATACACAAATATATGTATATAGCATGTATATACACATACATACAGTGCATACATCCATCCATACACAGATATATAAACATATTTGTATATATATATACACAAAAAATATTTATATGTAAATAGAGAGAGGTAAATATATATGTAGTGTGTGTATATA
>JAFBJS010000895.1:0-21557 GCA_016785265.1 Paraplagusia blochii
GATGTAGGTCACAGCCGAATAACCGTCTTTAATTTGCACACCCCTAATAACTACTAGCATAACAGCTACTGGAATTTTTCTTTTTTTTTTTTTTAATTTGCACTTTGTTTTATTTTATTGTATTTTTATGCTCTAGTAACGTCCATTGCACTCCCTGTCTGTCCAGGGAGGGGATCCCTCTCCTGTGGTTCTCCTTAAGGTTTCTACCGATTTTCTTTTACCTGTTAAAAGGTTTTTTTTTTCCTAGGTAGTTTACCCCTGGCTAAGGGTCTAAGGACAGAGGATGTTACCAACCCTGTAAGGGCTTTACAGGGTTGGTAACATCCCAAATCTGTATGTAAATATGGGCTACTGTATAAATCAGTAAACCTTTATAATAAACAGCATAAATAAACAGCTGTTTTATTATTTGTTTTCCGAGTTGACGTAGTATTTTTTGCAAAAGTTTATCTTTCAACAACAGCAAGGAATAACAAAAAGTGCAACTTCTTATCAGAGAGGGAAATTTTTCCTCAAATCAGTTAACATGTAAAATAATCAGTCTGATACGTTACAGTAAATCAAACGTTGGTGCAATCCCAATATAGTAACTAAAATAGTGTAAAGTAAAACGATATAACAGCAATGCGACATTGTTCAAAAGTTTATGTCTGTATTCACAATATGACCAACCCTGTTCAGCTGTGAACGCACAAAAGAGACATGTAAAGGTCATCATTTCATTCTTAATCTACGAATAATTTGTGGATCCCTTCTTCAGTGTTCAAATTGGACAGTTGGGCAAATACAATCAAAGTAATCCTTCCATCCTCCAAGCACACAGTACTTACTCGTAAGGACGAAGGATGCAGAGACTGGAGCTTAAAGTTAATTTGAAAAAACATAAGACTCTCGGAATGGTTTCAAGAACCTAAACCTTTTATTTCAACTCCTTTATTGTCTGCTTACTTTTTTCTCTCAAGTGAGTTTCTCCACAACTATAATAATAACCCTATTTAAGCTGATCACAAAATTAAGCGGTTAAGATGTTTTTCAATTAGTGTTCTTGAAATGATTGTTGGATTTGGACAAAACGGCTTCATTGCCTATGTTTTCTGCAGTCACACGGGGATGTGAGGATATATTTCACCCCTTTGTCTCTAGTTAAAGTTGATTCAAGCTGTTTTGCAGAACAATTTCCTCACATTTTACCACCCAGAACTTCTAGGAGTCATTGGAATTTAGATTGCAAACACCTCTTATAATGGACTTAAACATTTAGCTTCATGAATGCAGGACTTCATTTTCCAGGTGTCAGCTAATGATTTTGTGTAAGTTTTCCTTCAGGGAAACTTTAAAGGTGACACTATTAGATTGATTAGATAGATAGAATGATTTCTCTCTCCAATTCTTTTTCTCAGTACAGAATCTGGACAGGTTAGAAAGCGCTGGGCAGTTTGGCAGTTTTGGGCAGAATGACCAACCCAAAAGTGCATCACTATCCAATAACATTAGGATGGAAGATGATGCATGCGGGTGGGATGAGGGGTGGTATTTTAATGAAAGTGGAGAAATCCTGGAAGTCAAACTGAGAACAGGTGTTACATTGAACATATTAGAAGCTGATTCTATGCAATGTACTGTGTTTTTATTTATTTATTATTATTCTTCTTATTATTATTTATTGTTAGCCCATAAATAAACATACATACCATGTATTTCAGACTTTGTCACACATTTGTTCAAGTGTCATACCTCAATGTTTGCTTTGAAAATCTGAATCGAAATGGTAAAATTTGATTATATGTATTTGCATTTGGTGTCAAATTAATAAGTATAAATTCAAATTTCAATCTCTACATGTCTCCAGGTTCAGTTATTATTTATTAAATTCAATTCTCAAAATTTGTGCAGAAATTTTCAATTCACTGTGACCAACATATAGGTGAGTCTGAAAGAGAACACATTTATGGATTGCCCTTTGGTCAATCAGCACCCACAATTTGTGAGCCGCCAATCAATCAAGGAGCTTTATTTGTCAAAGAACTTTGCAGTAAGTAAGATAGCTCTAGTGGAAATATAAGCAGGTAATCTGTGATACTCTTTCTATGAATAAAACCATGCTGTTGTCTCACAAATCTCTACCTCAACCTAGCCTCAACTACTTTTTCCCAAATCTTTATCGTATTGCTTATCAACTTTATCCTTATGCAATTGCTACAACTTTGCATCACCCTTCTTGTAAATTGGGACAAAAACACTGTTCACTACAAACATCAGGCATCTTTTCTGTCTCAAAAATTCTATTTAACAACCAAGTCAGAAAATTAAATGCTGCTACCTTTAAGCTAGTGGTTCTTAACCTTGTTGGAGCTACCGAACCCCAGCAGTGTCATGTTCACATTCACCGAAACCTACTTTAGTAGGGTGAGTCGGTGTGTCTTGACCTCCGCAGCAGAGGCTCCACCAAACCCCTGAGACCAACCCACCGAACCCAGGTTAAGAACCACTGCTCTAAGCCTTTGCATAGCTCCACTAGTAAGTCAACCTGATCTACTTTCTTCTCTTTGGGATCTCGCTCTTCATTCCTACGCTCCATATATATATATACAATGGGGGAAATAAGTATTGGACGCGTCAACTTTTTTGTCATTACATTTATTTCCAAAGATGCAATTCATGTAACATTTCTTCCAGACATTAATATTAAAATGAAAAGAAAATCACAACATTCAAGTCCATAAATAATGATTATGTGGAATTTTGTGCAATAACACTGGAAAAAAGTATTGAACACACTATCTGAAACTCGTTTAATACTTTGTGGAGAAGCCTTTGTTTGCAATGACAGCTTCCAGACGCTTCTTGTATGTTTTAACTTATCACCCACGCTGCTCAGTTGTGACTTTTGCCCATTCCTCCGCACAGATTGTCTTTAAATCTTAAATATTCGTTGGTGCCCTCTGGTGAACCCTTTTCTTTAGTTCTTTCCACAAATGTTCAATTGGATTTAAGTCAGGTGATTGACTGGGCCATTCTAACACATTGATTGTCTTTTTTTTAAACCATTCGAGAGTCAACTTTGGCGTTTGCTTTGCTTCAGATCGTTGTCCTGTTGAAAGGTCCAGCCATGTCTCATCTTCATCATACCGGTGGATGGCAGCAGGTTCATCTCAAGAATTTGCCGAAAGATTTTTCCATTCATTGCACCTTCAATTATACCAAGTCTGACAGTACCACGAGATGAGAAACAACCCCATGTCATGATGTGAACTTCACTGTTAGTATAGTGTTATGTGGGTGATATGCAGTGCCAGTATGATAAAATGTTTAATTTTAGTCTCGTCTGACCAGACAACATTCTCCCAGTATTCCACAGGCTTATCCAGATGCTGTTTAGCAAACTTCAAACAAGCTTCTACATGCCTTTTTTTGAGGAATGGAGTCTTGCGGGTTTGAGCATCCATAGAGGCCATGACGATGGAGTGCATTGCCTATCGTTTTCTCTGTAACACTTGTACCTGCTGCCTCCATGTCTTTCTGGAGCGCTTTCCGGGTGGTCCTTGGTCCTTTGAGAACTCTTCTGACCATATTTCTGACTCCCTGGTCAGAAATCTTGCAAGGAGCTCCTGTGATGATAAGATGATGCTTGTTCCACTTGCGGATAATGGCCCCAACGGTGCTTACTGGAACACTCAGATGCTTTGAAATAAGTCTGTAACCAGTTCCATTCTGATGCTGAGTAACAATCAGGTTGCGAAGGTCTTGAGAGAGCTCCTTGCTTTTACCCATCATGAGATGTGTCTTGTTTGAGCAGTTAGTGAAAAAACACCTGTTTATAGGGCCACCAATTAGCACTAACCCAGCTGATGCTGGTTTACGATTATAGGAAGTACAAAGACTACTTACTTTCAGATTTGAGATGGTATGATGCCTTTCCTTGCCAAACTATAAAGCTTTCCCATGGTGTGTTCAATACTTTTTTCCAGTGTTATTGCACTTATTTCCACATAATCATTATTTATGGATTTGAATATTGTGATTTCTTTTCATGTGTGGATTATTTGAGTTATTACCAGTGTCTGGTAAAAATGGCACGTGAATTGCATCTTTGGAAATAAATGTAATGACAAAAAAGTTGACGCATCCAATACTTATTTCCCCCATTGTATACACATGATTTATTTATTTTTTTTCAATTAAAAACTCTTCAAAGTACTACCTCCAGTTTCCTAGCACACCTTCCTCACCACATTTCTAGCATAGTCTTCTTTATTGATCACCCCTACTCCATATTTCTTCCCATCCAAAACATAGTAAAATAACTTCCTCCAATAGTTCTATCCCTGCTGCCCTTCCACATGGTCTCCTGCACACCCAAAATATATACAGCTCCCCTTTCCTTCATGGAAGTAAGCTCTGTACTCTTCCCTGTCATTGTATGTACATTCAGGGTTCCCACCATCAGACCAACACGTCTAACCTTCCTCCTTTCCCTTTGTGCATAAAATAATCACACCCACCCACACCTTCTTCTTTGAATTTGACCAACATTAGTCTAATTTACAGTACCCTGTAAGATAACAGCACTATTTGTGGTTGATGGTAACCCAGGCCCTGACCAATCTGGTATGAAAATTGTTTTGTTGCCTTGCACCATAGTTTTGGTACAGTTCACTCACCCTAACCCCAAAAAACACTTGCTTGTGCACTTGTGGCAGATTTCACTCACAGCTACCTTATAGCTGGTAAGTATGAAAGATACATCTTCCTTCATACATGCCTAAATAAAATTAGCCTAATGCATTGTATGCATTGCATTGTCAAGGTGTTTTTAATTCTTAAAGCACTATGGAGAAAAGACCAGAGACTATAAGAATTCATAGCCAAATCTTCATTGTCTAGCAAAACAAACAAACAAAAAAAAACCAAATAGCAACAATTACTTTTTATATTATTTGCCCCTATTTGTAAATAGTGGATGTAGGACTTGTGAAGTAATCACAATGATTAAATTGATCTTTGTCTCTTTTACATTGCCTGGGAAACTGTCCATGAAATTGAGCAGAGATCTCTGCAGACTGGCTCTTTACTGCAAAGTGGATTAAGACATTTTCTACAGTAGATGGAGATGTACATGAGAAGACAAGGTTCAATGAAAACCACACAGTGTGTTTTTTTTTTTTTTTGGTGCAGTCTCATTGATGTTCATGATGTTGGAGATGTAGGCAGAGCAAATCAGCAGGAGGTAATTACAATAGGTGACTCAAAAACAACAAGGAATTAGGCATCTAATGCATACATGTTACATACATGTATCATATATAATAAATCACATATATCTGTAAATGTATACTTCCTGATTAAATGTGAAGAAAAAAAAAAAACCATGTACTCTAAATATGCAGTGTATACTGTATATGTGCTGCACATTTTATATGTGAGATAATTCGTGAGTCCCCTGAAAACACAAGATGCCGACTCTGGGTTCAAAATGCAGATTTATTGTCCAATAACAACAAGTACCCAGCTGCCTCAGCTCCGTTCACAACCACCATTCATAAATGTTAATTTATCTGTCAGAAATGTGGCTCTCTTCTTCATTTGCTTTCTGCATTTCCGTCCTCCTCCCCTCCTGTAAACTTGGCTCCTACTTATTAGAGGAAAGGAACAATAAATGAAAATGTTATCACCTGCGCACAGTGCAGCATCAGCCTTGCCACTCAACTCCTCTCCAAGCTGCAGCTGTAGCTGTGCGCTAACCACTGCCCTGCCCTCACATACCTCCACCACCGGACTGAGGCCAGCAGACTGTCTGGCCAAGCGAACTCCCCCCGCCACCGCCTAATGTGTCCCCGGCCTGTGAATGAGTTTAAAGTTAAACGGTTGCAATGCCACCGTGTGATCCTGGCGTTGCTGTCTTTCATGCGATGGAGCCACCGGATCGGAGTGTGGTCCGAGCAGAGAGTGAAAGGGCGTCCCAGGAGGTAATAACGCAGGGCGCCGACCGCACCATCTGATGGCCAAGCATTCCTTTTCTATTGTGCTGTACCGACTCTCCCTGTCAGACAGCTTCCGGCTGATGTAGACAACGGGTCGGTCGGTGCCCCGCACCCGCTGGGACAACACTGCCCCCAGCCCCCTGCCTGACGCGTCAATCTGCAGCACAAAAGGGAGAGAAAAATTAGGTGTAAACAAGAGTGGCTTACCACAGAGAGCCCGTTTCAGCTGCTCAAACGCCTGCTTCCACTGCTCCGTCCACTGGACTGGATCTGGAGGCACTCTTACGGGTCAGATCCGTCAAAGCGCTGGCCAAGTCAGCGAACTGTGGGATGAACCGCTGGTAATACCCCACGAGCCCCAAGAACTGTCTAACCTCTTTTGTAGACTTGGGACGCGGACAGGTTGTGATCGCTGCTGTCTTATCCAGCTGTGGACGCACCTGCCTCTGCCCCAAGCAGTGTCCCAGATACCGTACCTCCCTCCGTCCAATTGCACACTTACCTGGGTTGGCCGTGAGCCCCGCCTGCCTCAAAGACTGTAACACTGCTGTTACGTGCTGCATGTGCTCCGTCCAGCTGCCACTATGGATGATGACGTCATCCAAATACGCAGCAGCGTAGGCAGCATGTGGGCGGAGCACTCTGTCCACGAGGCGTTAGAAGGCGGCCGGGGCACCAAACAACCCGAAAGGCAGTGTAACAAATTGGTACAAACCGTACGAAGTGGAGAACGCCAATTTCTCCTTAGATTCTGGCGATAAGGGAATCTGCCAATTACCTTTAGTCAAATCCAGTGTCGAAAAAAATTGAGCCGTGCCAAACCGATCCAAAAGTTCGTCAACCCGGGGCATTGGATAAGCATCAAAACGTGACACCTCATCAACCCTTCTGTAGTCAACATAGAACCAAACAGACCCGTCTTTCTTAACCACTAGAACTACGGGGCTGCTCCAGGCGCTGTGTGACTCTTCAATTACTCCCATTTCCAGCATCTGTTTTAACTCCATCTGCACCACTTTGCGTTTGTGCATCGGAAGACGGTATGGCCGTGAACTAACCGTCACCAAGCGGTGTTTCAATGTGATGCTGTATGAGGTTGGTGTGCCCTGGAAGAAAAAAGAAAACTTCAAAAATTGCTGCTGGAGCCTTTCCACCTCTGCTCTCAGGGCCGAAGTGAGAGATTTGTCACACAGAAGAGAGCTTGAACCAGCAGCCCCCACTACCGGACCAGTGGGGGCTGCTGGAAATCCAGCACTGTGCCCACATTATCCTTTGCAGATGACCAGGAACAGTCCCCTAATAGACTGTGGAACCCCCGCCAATCAGTCCCTAAAACCACAGCGTGCGCCAGCCGAGAGCTGACTGCGAAACGGACACGCCACTCCTCCCCCTTATAATGGACCCCAATGGATGTAATAGGGTACCGGTGAACATCTCCGTGAACACACTTAACTTTCACCACAGCCCCTTTATCCAAAGCCCCGGGTTGAATCAGGTTCTCATGGATCAGAGACTGCTGACAGCCTGAATCCACGATTGCTTGATATATACACCCCTGGATCCTTACTGGAACACTGTACAAGGATGAAAGTTTGGTGTAAACTGAAAAGATTGAAATTATTCGGTGGTAGCAAAAGTATCACATTTACTAAGTAAAAGCCACACATACCCTCAAATTTGCTATATTAGAAGTTTATACACTCAACTAGTGATACAGATACTACAATACAACACAATATTCAGTAAAAATCCAGTAAATTATCTGTTGATGAGGTGGAAAGTTCAAAAAATAAAATAATATGGAATAAATCTTTTATT
This sequence comes from Paraplagusia blochii, assembly GCA_016785265.1. NCBI lineage: Eukaryota > Metazoa > Chordata > Actinopteri > Pleuronectiformes > Cynoglossidae > Paraplagusia > Paraplagusia blochii. Next base: position 7,800 of record JAFBJS010000895.1, read on the forward strand.
GCACTTGATGCAATATGCAAGGCCTGCCTGGTCTGTCTTCTTGCACCACACATCAAATTTGACATCCCAACCTGCTCACAGAGAGAAAAAAAATATGTTCCTGATAACTTGCATTAAGCATAAACATACACAAGTTCACAAAATGGCAATCATTTACATATATAATTTATATATATTTCATATTTCGAGTTTAAGTCAAAGTGCTTTGTGCAGCCTTCTCGTTAACATAGGGACTTGTTGGTAAACAGCCAACTCGGTTGTGCACGACGTTTAGGTCAACACTCTAACGATATGTCCAATTCAGTTGCTCTTAAACGATGTTTAATTGTTTGCATTACATAATAATCCAATTATAATCAGTCAATCAGGTCGATGTATATATATATATATATATATATATATATATATATTTTTTTTTTTTTTTTTACGGATCGGTTTAGTCCTTGGAAGAACGCATAATCAATGATCAATTTCATTCACATATAAAACTCACCATCATAGGTACTAAATTCATTCATCCACTCCCAAATTCATTCATCTTCATTTGTTTGTCCTCTTCCCTGGAACTTCGTCAACTTTTGCGGCACACGCAAAATCTTTCTTGTTGCTGATGTCCAGAAAATGCATCGTAAAACAGTAGTCAAAGTACCATTTGTCTGTGAAATTGCCTCGGTATGATTCCAGCACTTTGGCGGGGTAACGACTGGTTGCGCATGATTGGCTCATCAATACCATGTGACGATAAAAAATATTCTAATTGGTCGTTGTGCATGAACGCCCATGACTTGCATAAATTCACCGCAGCTGCAAACAAATAGCATCATTGCGGACGTCAAACCTGATGCCGCACAACTCGCAAGACAGCCCCCCATATATATGTATATACACCTTCAATTTTACATCGGATTTATGCGTTTCACAAGAATGGCCTCTGGAGTAATAAATACGGAAATCCGTCTTTAGACGGAAATCTTTCACCCATGACTGTATGTCCCTCTTGATCGAGGGAGGGGCGCTGGGGATCCATCTACCCGGATCACTTGTCCGACCTCCATCGTTGGACAATCTCGTTTCACGTGACCCAGCTGTCCACACCCCCAGCACTTCTGCCCAGGCGTTTGAGTGGCCGGGATCTGCAAAAGAGGAGCAGAGGACATCTGTGTCAATGTGGTAGACCCGGCCCGGAGCTGGGGAACTCGAGTGGTGGGTGTGGGGGGCACTGTCCTTCGTCGTGGAATTGGTGTGGGGCAGTTCACCAGCGGCTGTGCAGATGACTGCAGTGGGTTCACAGTCAGATGGTCCTCTGCCAGAGTTGCCGCCCCCTGCAAGCTGTTGGGCCGATGGCGCCGCACCCAGTCCGCCGTCTTGTTCGGCAGCGCCTCCAAAAATTGTTCCACCACGACTGTCTCCGGCATTCTCGCCTCTCCCGCTGTCTCCCCTGGCTGCAGCCACCTGGCTGCTGAATCTCCCAGCTGCTGGGCAAAGACGAAGGGTCGATCCATCGGTCCAAACCTCGCTCCCCAAAAACGTCGCCAGTGGTCCTCGATGGAACAGCCCAGCCGATCCAACACCACCCTCTTGACGTCCTGGAACCGTCTCTGTGCAGCGGCCGGCAGTGTCAGCGTCGCCGTCTGTGCGTCCCCGGAGAGCAGCGCCAGTAGATGAACCGCCCACTCCTCCTCTGGCCAGCCGCAAACGTGTCCAAAAAGGACTGTCAGGTATGACATTACAGCGGACGTCATCCGCTGTAATGTCATACCTGACAGTGATGACCCTGATGTCGGGGAAGCCGCCCCGTGCCAAATCTGAGCCAACTGCTGCGCAAGGGCTCCAGTCTGTGCCCGTACCTCCGCCAGCTGCTCCCGGTTTGCCTCCACCTGATCTCGGTGAGCGTGATCACATTGACAACCAGATACTGCAGCAAGGGGAGACAGACATGACGGAAAAAATGAGAAAGCAGGAAGGGCAGACAGAGGGGCTTGACAGTACCAGATCAAAAACGTGGCAACGCCACCCGACTGGAACCACTGGGTGTGGGCAGCCAAACCAGAGATGGACCACCTTCTTGAATCACTGTTTGCTCCAATTTGAGACCGGTACCTGTTGACCTGAGCATCAGGATATACAGGTCACTTGGCTGATCACTAGCCATAGCAGTAAAAATAAACCCCAAGGTGCGCCGGACACACCAACAACCAGCAGAAACGCATGAACACATGTTTCTCACCTAAAGAGGTACTGCTTAAGTAACTAGTAACGGGTCCCTTCACTAAAAAGTAACTATAACGGCGTTATTAAAATGGAAAAGTAACGCGTTACGTTATTAGTTACTGAGAAAAGTAGTTGCGTTACGTAACGGCGTTACAAGTAACGCGTTACTCCCAACACTGGAGCTGATCAAGAGCCCACTGTGCAAGCTTTGCGGGAGAAGGGGACCATGGCGCATATCCTGTCCCGGTGTAAAATTGCTCTTGCACAAGGAAGATACAGGTGGCGGCATGACAAGGCGCTTATGACACTTGCTGACACCCTAGAGCAGGAAAAGAAGAAGAAATGGCAAAAACATTGGAAGACAACAACAATCCAGTTTGTAAGGGAGGGAGAAAAGTCACCAACCGCAGTCACAGAAAAATCCAGTCTGCTGCATAAGGCCCAATCCTGGGAAATGAATGTCAACCTGGGAAGTCCACACAGTTCGTCCAGGTGTTTTTATGTGATTTACGTTGTTTGTCAGCGTGCACTTGCACTGCTTTGTCTCGTCAGCCTGTACAAAGGCACCTACTGTCAACAATGAATTTTCAATGTCGGAAACATATTTTTGGAAATAAATCCAGCAGACGCCAAAGCCGTACGAGAGAACAGTTTGCTCCGGAGGCACTCACGATCACCGACCCCCACTACTGCACCCAACCCCGTGTGGACACGCCACAAGCTGAACATGCGGAAGCAGAAGAGGGGTAAACGCGGAGGTATCCGGGCTAGGCTAGCGGCTAGCCCTCACCGGCCAACACTTCCTACCATCACGCTTGCGAACGTTCTCTCCCTCGACAACAAGATGGACGATATATGTCTTCTTCGCAATGCGTCAAAAACAGTGGGTGAGTGCTGTTTTCTTGCTTTTGTGGAAAAATGGCTCAATAACAACATTCCTAATTCCACCATTGAGCTTGACCGGCTAACATGCTATCGAGCGGACAGGGTGCTAACCAAAGGAGGTAAGACTTGCGGTGGGGGCCTCTGTGTTTACATCAACGATGGATGGTGTCGTGATGCTGTTACTGTCCGTAAATACTGCTCAGCTGTTGTACAGTTTATGATCCTTAAGTGCCGTTCCTTCTATCTGCTGAGGGAATTCAGTGCCATTCTGATTGTAGCTATATGCATTCCCCCTGGTTCCAACAACAACAACAACAACAACAGGAGTGAGGCGATAAATGAGCTCTACCTCCACATTAGTGAACAGCAGACAGCCCACCCAGATGCCTTTCTGATCTTGGCCAGGGACTTCAACCGTGCGGACCCCAAGAGTGTGTTCCCAAAACTTCATAGTCACATTAATATTGCCACATGAGGAAACAATATCCTTGACAATGTTTACACCCCACAGAAAGGTGCCTACAAAGCCTACTCTCTACCCCACCCTGGTGCTTCAGACCACACCACTGTCATGCTAATGCCAGCATACAGGCCACCATTGAAAAAAGTGATACAGGTGTGGCCAAAGGGGTCTTCAGAGGCACTCCAGGACTGTTTTTCCACCACAGACTGGACCATGTCCAAGCAAGCAGCCACTAGTAACAACATCACTGAACTTCAGGAGTACTCAGAGACTGTAACCGCTTACATGAACAAGTGTATCAATGATGTTACAGTCACCAAAACAATCTCCATCCGGGGAAACCAGAAGCCATGGCTGACAGGGGAGGTCTACAGGCTCCTCAGCCGCCTTTCGAGCAGGAGATGATGTGAATCTGAGGACAGCCAGGGCTAACCTGTCACGAGGCATCAGAGAGGCCAAGAAACAGCACTCCAGGAGAATCTCAAACCACTTCAATGACAGCAAGTACACCAGGAACCTGTGGTGAGGGATCCAGACCATCACAGACTACAAGCCCTCTCCACGGACCTGCGACAACTCCACTCCCTGCTGAATGAACTAAACAACTTTGTTGATTTTTGAAAGTCAGGGCCGGACCATCATTTACCACTCATCATCAACAATGAGGCAGTAGCACAAGACCCTGAGTTTAAGTTCCTGGGTGTCTGGGTGAGCAAAACCTTGTCCTGGAGCGCAAATCAATCACCTCAGCAATCAGGAAAGCTCAGCAAAGACTTTATTTCATGAGGATGCTGAAGCAGGATGTGCTTTCTAAACATCTCCTTATTTAATTATATATTTTATTATTATTATTATTATTGTGCTGTACAGAGCATTATTACCTACTGTGGTTCACAGGCTGCACAAATGCAGAGCAAGAGGATTTACAGAGGGTGGTGAAGGCAGCAGGCAAGATAATTGGGACCACCTTACTATCCATCGCCTCAGTCTTTACCTCCCACTGCCTTCGCCACTCCAGATCAATCGTCAAGGACCACTCACATCCAGCACCTCTTCCAGCTCCTTTCGTCTGGGAGGCGTTATTGGTCAATGAGAATTAAAACCTCTAGATTTTTAAAGAGCTTCTTCCCCCAAGCAGTAAGAATATTGAATAATAATTGACTATTAATCCCCCTACCGCCAGGTTACCACTGAGGTCCACTGAGCATGGCACCGTCCCCACTCACAGCTACCTGGGCGCTCAAAGCTGCCCACTGTTCACTTTGGTGATGGGTTAAATACAGAGATCACATTTTTTTGTGTGCAGTGGTGTGAATCACAATGTCACAATGACAAGGAGTTTGCTTTCCTTTCCTTCCCTTTCCTATTCATATAATGCAGGCTATTTTGTAATGTTATGTGTTTGTCTTATGTGGTAATGTGTGAAGCTCCATTGCAGTTTTGTTGTACTAGTACAATGACAAATGAAGTCCATTCTATTGAATTCTGTTCTAATTACAGGACACCTCATCTCTTAGCCAGTATTCTCTGGCTTAAGAATAGTGGGTTATTTACTCAGTAAAGGCTTCTTTATAAATATAGATGTGTAAAATACTTTAGTCAAAATGCAACTTAAGTGTTGAAGTGTAAGAATACTACCTAGCAGGGACATATGTCTTGAGAGCAAAATTAGCAAATTATAAACATCAGTCAAATACTAATATAAAGTTTGTTCTCGAATAAAATCACTATAAAATTTATTTATACGTTGATTTAGGAAATTTGCAGAATGCCCTTCTATCATTTATGTAATATTAAGGCAATAAGAAATATTCTGTTAGACCCGGGAGATGGAGGGTCTACTTGGTTTTTGTTGTGCCTTTTTCTGTTTGTGTAGTATGTACTATTTCTTTAAGGCGCGGATTCCCTGAATTGATCATCCCCTGCAGCTGATTTGCTCATCAGAGGGAGGACTCTTTTAAACACCGCCTCTCCAGGAAGTCAGTGCCAGAGCGTTGCCTCTCTATGGTCAAGGTTAAGCATCTCCGAGTGATCGTGGTGAAGTATTCAATCAAGTAGTTTGTTTCTAACGTTTATCTTTGTTTGCCCCTGATCACCGTTTGGATTAACTATTTCACGGAAGAAAGGAGTTGTCGGGAATTCAAGGGATCCACGGAGTTTTGAACACTGAGGATCACGGGGGAGCAGGGACAAGAATGTTTTGAATTGTTCAGTTTGATCCGAGCTGTTTCTGTGGAATAAACTGTTTTTTGTTAGTCACCGGTTTCTGTGTAACCGCTCTTTGGATCCAGACTTGGTTGTTTTCAAGACCCCGCCCCAACATAACGCTCTAGCCACAATGGATCCCGCGAGCACAGAGCAGTCTGAACATTTATTGCAGGTGAATCGGCATGGGACTGTTATCCAGGAGCTAAGAGCGGCTCTGGATCATCTCCGTGGATCGAACGCACAGGAGGCGGGAGCGTCAGCGCCGGCTTCACAGTTGGTTTCTAATGTTACGCTACGAGAGCCTCATTTGCCGGTTCCGGAAAGCTATTTTGGGGATTTGGGAACATGTGGGAGATTTTTAGTGCAGTGTTCGCTAATTTTTAATCAACAGCCCTGCACCTATCCTACAGACAAATCCAGGATAGTTTATATTATTAGTCTCCTCTCTGGGAGAGTGGCCAAGTGGGCTGCTACACTGTGGGAGCGAGAGTCTCCTATCTGCGAGTCTTACTCCCTTTTCATACACGGGATGAAGAAGGTTTTTGACCACCCAGTACGAGGGAAGAATGCTGCTAACAGTTACTGACTCTGCGGCAGGGCCATCTTTCTGTGGCCGAATTTTCCGTGGATTTCCGTATCTTCGCTGCAGAGAGCGGTTGGGAGGACTTGGCGCTGCAGGGAGTGTTGGCACTCCCTGCAGGCACTTAATGAAAATATTGAGGACGAATTGGCGGTTCGGGATGAGTCAAACTCTTTGGACTCCTTGATGTCTTTGGCCATCAGTTTGGACAATCCCATTCGGGAACGCAGTCGGGAGAGGAGGCGCTGTGCTGGATTTACGGGGGGGTCCGCTACTCATTCTTCCACAGACTGTTTCATCAGTTTCCCCGGATGTTTTTGCCGTCACCAAGGAGGAGCCCATGCAGGTCGACAGGGTCCAGTTCTCATCACCGGAACGCCGCCGCTTCACCCGGTATCACTGCTATAGTTGTGGGCAATCTGGACATATGGCATGGAACTGCTCAAAGTGGCCAAAAGATCAGGCTCACCCGTAGAGCGGGGACTACTGGTGAGCCATGTCTCAGTTAATGCTGTATCTCCGTGTATTCTGTTTCAGGGTTCCTTGTTGTGGGTGAGGAAGTGTTGTCCTGTGTCTGTTTTTGTTGATTCAGGGGCGGATGGAAATTTTTTGGATTCAGGCTTGGTGATGCAGGCGGACATACCCCTCGAGCAGCTCTCCTCACCCCAAGCGGTTTACGCTTTAGATGGCTGTAAGCTGACTACCCTCACTTACCAAACCAGGTCCATAACCCGTCGCCACACGCTCCAGTTGTTTTGGGAAGACCGTGGTTACAGAGGCACAACCGGCATATAGACTGGTCTACGGAAGTCGTTTTGAGTTGGAGTGCACATTGTCACTCATGTTGTTTGCAGTCTGCCCTGTCTCCCGTAGAGAGTGTTAAGACTATCTCTTATTCTCCAGATCTAACAAGCGTGTCATTGCATTACCACGACCTGTCTTCTGTATTCTCCAAGGAGAGGGCCTCCTCTCTTCCTCCTCACCGTCCATATGACTGTGCTATTGACCTCTTTCAGGGTGCGCCACTACCAAATAGTTGATTACATAATCTGTCGCGATTGGAGAGAGAGGCTATGGAACAATATATCCGTGAGTCTTTGGCTGCTGGACTTATTCGGCTGTCGTCTTCACCTCTTGGAGCAGGTTTCTTTTTCGTGGCCAAGAAGGATAAGACGTTGAGACCCTGTATTGATTAGAGGATTAAACCTTATCACAGTTAAAATTAAGTATCCATTACCACTGGTGGATTCCACTTTTCAACCCCTCCATAAAGCTAGTGTTTTCTCCAAACTAGATATTAGAAATGCTTATCATTTGGTCAGGATAAGAGAAGGGGATGAATGGAAGACAGCATTTAAGACTCCTCTTGGTCATTTTGAATGTTTAGTAATGCCGTTCGGGTTGACCAATGCTCCTGCAACTTTCCAGGCATTGGTTAATGACGTCCTTCGTGATATGATCAACCGTTTTGTAATCGTCTACTTGGATGACATCTTATTTTTTCTTGTAACCTAGAAGAACATGTACAGTACGTCAGGTTGGTGCTACGTCGTTTGTTGGAAAACAGTGTGAGTTTCATGTGCACTCTGTTTCTTTTTTAGGTTTTATTGTAGAGATGGGACGGGTGAGACCAGATCCAAAAAAGGTTGCCAAATGGCCAGTTCCCCTATGCCGCAAACAGTTGCAGCGTTTTTTGGGATTTGCTAATTTTTATAGACGGTTCATTCAAAATTATAGCCAAATCTTTTCACCCTTGACACGGTTGACATCCACAAAGGTCTCTTACCTGTGGTCACCTGAGGCAGACAGTGCTTTTAGATTTCTTAAAGACCGGTTTACATTAGCACCAGTGCTGGTTCATCCCGACCCATTGCGTCAATTTATTGTAGAGGTAGATGCTTCGCACTATGGTGTGGGGGCGGTGTTGTCTCAAAGAGGGGAGGGGGATAGTAAAATGCATCCCTGTGTTTTTTTCTCCAGGAGACTTACTCCAGCCCAGAGAAATTATGATGTGGGGAACCAAGAGCTGTTGGCTGTAGTCCTCACTCTGGAGGAATGGAGACACTGGCTTGAGGGAGCAGAACAGGAATTTGTGATTTGGACCGACCACAAGAACCTTGCTTACCTCAGTTCAGCTAAAAGGTTAAACCCTCGACAGGCCAGGTGGTCCCTTTTCCTAGAAAGATTTAGATTCACACTTACCTATCGTCTGGGATCAAGAAACACCAAGCCTGATGCCCTCTCCAGAATCAATGAAGGCGAGGATGGAGAGACTGAGTGTGCTTCTAACATTTTTCCTGCTGACTGTGTGGTGGCAACTCTAATGTGGGATATTGAGCGTGGGGTTCTAAAAGCCCAGAAGAAGGACCCCAGTCCTGCTAATGTTCCACCGGGACGTTTGTATGTCCCAAAGGATGTCAGGTCCCAAGTTCTACAGTGGGGGCATTCGTTAAAACTTTCTTGTCATCCCGGGGCGCATCGCACAAAACAGCGGTTTTGGTGGCCATCTATGCTCCAGGATGTGCGAGACTTTGTGACGGCATGCACAGTGTGTGCTCGAAGCAAATCCTCCCACCATTCCCCTCCCAGTTTACTTCAGCCATTAGCAGTTCCCAGTAGACCCTGGTCCCACATTGCATCTGGTACACTACGATTTTAACTGTAGTCGATCGGTTTTCTAAGTCCGTGCATTTTGTTCCTCTCCAGAAGCTTCCTTCAGCCAGTGAGACTGCTGATCTTCTCGTTCATCATGTGTCCCGCCTACATGGAATTCCACACGACATCGTCTCAGATAGAGGTCCACAGTTCACTTCACAAGTTTGGAAAGCCTTTTGCAATTCAGTTGGAGCATCAGCTTCTCTATCATAGGGCTATCATCCTCAGTCAAATTGACAGGCAGAGAGAGCCAATCAAGACCTTGGGACTGCTCTGCGTTGCGTGACAAGCCGTCATCCTGCCTCATGGTCTAATTTCCTGCCTTGGGTGGAATATGCCCACAATTCTTTAATTTGTTCCTCTACGGGGATGTCACTATTTATGGTAACGATGGGATTTCAACCGCCATTATTTCCTGAACAAGAGGTTGAGGTTACAGTACCATCTGTGCAGGAGAACATGCAGCGGGTCCGTAACGTATGGAGACTGGCAAGGGAGGCCCTCCTACGTCATCAGATCAGTATGAAGACCACGGCAGATAAGCATCGCTCCATTGCTCCACATCCTATCAACCTGGGCAGAAGGTTTGGTTATCTACAATGGACATTCCACTACAGGTGGAGAGCAGGAAGTTGGCACCAAGATTCATTGGTCCTTATGAGGTTGAGAAGATCATCAGCCCAACAGCCGTAAGACTTAAGTTGCCAGCTTCACTTCGGGTTCACCCCACGTTCCACGTCTCTCTGCTTAAGCCAGTGTCTTCCAGTCCTTTGTAACATCCACTGCACTGTCTGTCCGTCCAGGGAGTGGATCCCTCGCCTGTGGCTCTCACTAAGGTTTCTACCGGTTTTCTTTTCCCTGTTAAAAGGATTGTTTGGTTTTTTTTTTCCCTCTGTACTTTTTTCCTAACCCTGGCTGAGGGTCTAAGGACAGAGGATTTTACCAACCTTGTAAAGCCCTACGTGACAAATTTGATTTGTAAATGTGGGCTATATAAATAAAATTTGATAGATTGATTTACCTTATTCCCACAGGGTGTGTCCCACTAAACTTTTGCGTCATAGACTCTGGGATGGTATTACTGTATTTAGTTGCGGGCTATTTAGAGACTGTGACGATAAATTTGTCAAAAGGACTCATTAAATACAGGTATACTTTTACACACACAGAGGAAAGTGCAGTAAGACAGTGGATGTTATGGAATCATTTCCATTTGTAAAATCTAGTATACATAAATTAGAAACATAAATTTTATGTTTTCGCCATAGCTGCGTTATGTTGTTGATTTTAGCAGTAACAGTTTAAAATGAATGGAAGTCCTAAAAAGCTTTCCTGCAGCTACACTGTGATTACTCGATATAAGCTGTAAACATAACATTTAAAGTAGCCTGCAAGATGAAGAGCCCAACCAAGCAGAACCAATGGCGTTTTAATCAAAGCCAGTCACTCTCATTTGAGACTCAGCTTCCAACAATTAGTTCACGTTAAAATCAGGAGGAATATTTCATTTTGCACAGTTATACATAAGTATTTTAGGTTCATTTGAATGCATATCTGTTTCCCTTAGTTAACAGATAGTATCACTCAGTAGTAGCAGTCAGCAGCAGTAACAGCAGCAGCAGTTATAATAGTGAAAGTAAAAATCTAACACAAAGTATTATTTAAAAGTAGTGAAAACTAAACGCTGGAGTGAGTTCATGAGTTCTGTCTTTAATAAGTGAATATTAAACAACCAGTTAGCTTTGTCCCGTTAGCTCCGTTAGCTTTGTCCCGTTAGCTCCTTTAGCTGGTCCCATTAGCTCCGTTAGCTTTGTCCCGTTAGCTCCTTTAGCTTTGCAGCTGGGAGTTGGGTTTCTTGCGGCCGACGCTCCGTCAATTTACTCAACATGCCACCGAAGAGAGTTCAAGACACGGAGGACACGGAGGACATTAGGAACTGTCTCTTATACACATCTTAGTTCGCCTGTAGTGCCCAATACGACCACATCTTAGCAGCAGTATCATTGTTGACTAGTCTCAATGTCTACACTGGTGCGTTAGTCCCCCTCCATGTTGACCATGTCCACGAGGACCATCACCACGTCGTGACTTCCGTTGAGCACAGTGAGTTGCAACTTCCGAAGGAAAAACGTAAGGACGTAAAAGGTGTTGTTTTCATTCTTGAAATGGCAAATAGTTGCTATCGTTTTGGGTTTTAACAATGAAATTCCCGATGTTAGACCAACACACATCTGACGGAGAAAACCATGAAAACGATAGCCGAAAAAATTCCTCCTCATCTGGAGATCACCAAAGAACAGAGCATTCCTCGCGTCCCGGGACATACACCTGGAAGTGAACGCCATCGAAGCCTGCCACCCCCTCCCCGCGAGGAAGAACGCTGCACCGGCTGTCATACTGAGGTTCGTCAACAGGAAAAATAAGACTGCACTCATGAAACAAGGAAGGAAATTAAAAGGCACAAATGTTTATGTGAATGACCACTTAATCAAAAGAAATGCAGACATTGCCAAGAAGGCCAGATTTTTGAGGAAACAAAACAAAATACAGAACACCTGGGTCAGAAACTGTAAAGTATTCATCAAACTCAATGGTTCACCTGAAGAGGCAAGAGTACTGGTGATTAATGACATAGAGGAATTGAACAAATATGACTAGTGGGACAATGGGACAAAACAAACAAACAAAACAAATGTCCATGTATAATCCTACAATGACATCAAATCATGCTTCATCTGATGGAAACAATTTAGGTATATATCATGAAAATTTGGAATATGAACATATGGAACTGAAAGTATCTGAGTACACTGAATATAGTCCAATAGGACTGGAAAACCAATTAGACCCGGATAATATGTTCTTCTCATCTAATCCCATTAATTGTAATTACTACACAGTGGATGAGTACAATACCTCAGTTGAATCAGAAGGGAAATTTTCCATCATCCACTTCAACAGTAGAAGTATGTATGCCAATTTCAATTCAATCAAAGAATACCTGCAGCAAATTGTGAATCCCTTTAGTATCATAGCAATCTCAGAAACATGGTTCAACATTGACAAAGGTGTTGATTTTGAATTAGATGACTATAATTTAAACTATGTAAACAGAACAAACAAATTAGGAGGGGGAGCTGCCATATATGTAAGCAAAAATCTCAAATACAACATATTAGAAAACATGACTGTATCAATAAGTGACTTACTTGAATGTGTAACAATAGAAATTATAAATGAGAAAAAGAAAAATATTATAGTTAGTTGTCTATATAGGACACCAGGTTCATGTGTGGAAAAATTTACTGATTGGGTTGAAAAAACATTCTCAGAAATCAGGAATAAAAAAATATTCATTTGCGGGGATTATAACATAGATTTGATGAACCCAAAAAAACACAAAACAACTGATGAATACATAAATAGGATGTATAGCATGAGTCTATATCCAACCATTACAAGACCCAGCAGAATCACATTGCACAGTGCTACCCTCATCGACAATATTTTCTCAAATAATATGGAATCTACAAATATCAGCGGCCTGATGATCTCTGATATAACAGATCATCTACCGGTCTTCACACTGTACAATGATAACGGGAACAATCACAAATCAGAGGAAAAATATAGGTATAAAAGAATAAAAACTGAGGAGTCCATCAATTTACTCAACAAAGAACTAACAGAACAAGACTGGGATGCCGTTTACAGCAAGAAAGATGTAGATGAAGCATTTGACAATTTTCTAGATATATTCAGTTCAGCATATGACAAAAACTGCCCTGTCCGCCGATACAGTAGGAATAATACAGTTGTAAAATGTCCATGGCTAACTAAGGGCCTACAAAACGCTTGCAAGAAAAAGAATACTCTATACAAACAATTCATTAGAAATAGAACTGAAAACTCTGAACACCGATACAAATCATATAAAAATAGACTAACTCACATATTAAGAACTAGTAAAAAATCATACTACACCAATTTATTGAATAAAAATAAGAACAATATTAAAGAGGTCTGGGGAATACTAAACAATGTCATTAAGGGTAATACAAAAAACAGTTCATATCCAAACTACTTCACTGATGGGAACAATGATTATTATAACTTTAATGAAGTTGTAGAAAGTTTTAACAGTTTTTTTGTAAATGTTGGACCGGACTCGGCAAAGAAAATTCCTCACTGTAGTAATAATGGAATACATTCCTTTATAGAATCAAATCCAAAGACAATGTTTCTCACTGGTGTAACGGTTGCAGAAACTATAAATATGGTTAACAAATGTAAAAATAAACACTCTACTGATTGCTTTGATATTGACATGTCATTAGTTAAACAAATGATTTATTCCATTACAGAACCATAAGTTATACCAATATTTAAAAATGGAGATAAACACATGTTCACTAATTACAGACCCATCTCCCTGCTCCCACAGTTTTCCAAATTACTCGAGAAATTATTCAACAGTCGTTTAGAGACATTTATAGACAAATACAATCTAATTCATGACAGTCAGTATGGTTTCAGGACAGCAAGGTCAACTTCCATGGCAATAATTGATGCAGTAGAAGCAATAACGGATAGCCTAGACAGAAAAATATACACAGCTGGTATATTCATCGATTTAAAAAAAGCATTTGACACCTTGAATCACAACATTTTATTGACAAAATTAGAAAGATATGGTATCACGGGAGTGGCTTTGAACTGGATCAAAAGCTACTTAGCAGAAAGACAACAGTTTGTT
>JAFBJS010000896.1:0-55133 GCA_016785265.1 Paraplagusia blochii
GAATGGATTGACTTTACAACAGTACTTAAATAATAAGCTCTTAGGCTTTGACTTCTCGTGTTCTCTTGGCTTGGTCTGGTATATCATCTGATTTAGGTCTGGGATGGATGAGATTCAGATCATTTGATTTGATGAAGTCTGAGGTCCAATCTCCTTTTAATTAAACTTCAGTACAACCTGCAGCCCTCGGTTTCAAGGTTGTGAGGAAAATTTTGCTTTTCCTTTTTTTTTTTTTTCAAAGTATCCTTAGTACCGTGACTTTCTCTAGACGACTGACATAGTTCAATAATGGTATTTAGAAGGTTAAAGAAGGAGACAGGTCAGTTTACCAAACACACATATATATATATATAAAACATTATTGATTTATGATCTTAATCCAAATCCATGTCAGAATCAGGAATTAACTATAGTGTAGTAGTAGGGGGTGCAAAATGTTTTACAAAGGTTTGTGGAAACGTCCTCTTTTCCCTTTCGGCTTTTTTCCAGGGGTTGTCACAGCGAGTCAACAATTTCCATTTCAGCCTGTCCTCTGTATCCTCCACTCTAACTTCAACTACCTCGATGTCCTCTCTCACTATAATCCCCATCCCTCCTCTGAACATGTCCAAACTATCTTAATCTGTCTTCTCTAGCTTTTTCTCCAAACCTTCCTGTCTGTGTTGTCCCTCTAATCACCTCATTCTGGATCCTGTCCATCCTTGTCTCTCCTAAAGAGACTATTGCCTATTCCTAGAGTTTCCTAGTGAAGTTTTGTCTAAAGTTAAAATAAAAATTGAATTAATCCATAAATGCTGTAAGTCTACACTGTGAATGGATGAAATGCAGGCATTACAAGGAAAAAACAGAGATGAAACGCTGATTTGGACAATGTTACCAAATGGGCCATGACTGTCCACTGAGACGTAGTGCATTGAGGTCTGCAGTAGAGTGAGACAGATATGAAGTTAAGCAAATTTAAGTTACCAGGCTGATCCTAATTTATCCAAACATCAGGAGAGTCAAACAGAATTAACAAAAATACAGTAAACCAAGCTTCTTCTTTTTGATACCATCTGATACCTGGGAGAGCAACTATTTCCCCTTCACACTTTCTCGGAATCCCTCATTTCCAAAACATTGTTATATTGTTACACTGAAATTGATGACACCAACTGTTCACCGTCTTAAATAAAAATTATATTTTTTCATGCCTCTGAGCCAAACTTAATTTGCTTTAAGCAGAAACCTTCTGTTGACAAGTGAAGTTGATGAAGTACTTCATATATGTGAAAACCTGATTAGGACAAACAATACAAGACAAGTGTCTTGGAGCTGCATTTAGTTTTTTTTTTCTTTTTTTTTCTGTAATCTGTAAGTGTTTGTTAAATAACCTTGAAAAGAAAATGATGAGGAGGATATCAAAAGACTTTGAAAACCTGCCCAATGGTTAAAAAGAAGAAGAATTCTGCTGTCTAGGGATTATACATTGCCTGGAAGCCAAGTTAGGGAGGAGGAATGTGCACACACACACACACACACACACACACACACACACACACACAGTAGCAGAAAACACTTGTGGCAAAGCACACACTGCCACACGCTCGTTGTTAGTGAACAATTAAGTCACCAGTCTTTAGAACACACTGCTTACTCTGCATACTCTCTCTCTCTCTTTCTCCCTCTTTCTCCCTCTTTCTTCCTCCTTCCCTTCTTTCCTCTGAACTTGTCACATATACGCATCAGACCAACACACACTCACACTCATACACACACAAACAAACAAACACACACTCAGTCTCTTTCAGTGCAGCTCAAAGAGTCGTCTCTTTAGTGATTCTGAAGCTGAGGTGGCAAGTGGCAGTGCATGCAAATCACTGTGTATGTCAGCACACACACACACACAGGTACAGAGTGGTGATGGAAGACTGCAGTGCACATTTTTGAAAGGGATGACAGGAAAAAAGAGAGTGGAGGAGGTTATCCAGAGTTAAGGCCTCCTTCTCCACCTCTGCCTCCTCTCCCTCACCACCACCTACTTCTCCTTCCCCGGTGGCTAAAGTCCACAGATTCATTCATGTAGGGGGAAGTCGATGCATCTGGACTCAGCTATTCATCAGGTCTTGCTGCTGGGTTTAGTCTGTACCTCAGTATTAATGACTGTAGGTGCACACACACATTGCGCGCACCCGCTGCCACGGACCTGTGGGGTAAGGAATGCACCTTGTTTCCAACTATTGAAGTGAAATATGCAGAACAAAATAAACAAAAAAGTTAAATTTGCTCCAAGCGGATTCCATTAAAATGCTGTAGTTTTAACTTTCAGCACCACGGACAGCTCTACAGCTGCTGGTAGTGCTGTCATTCCGTTTCTGGATGAACAGACTGGAAATCTTGAATTTCGCTTTCCTCAAAATGTGGTGGGCTGTCAGGGCCAGCAAAGCCTTTTCTGCTATCTGCTATCTATCTATCTATCTATCTATCTATCTATCTATCTATCTATCTATCTATCTATCTGTCTGTCTGTCTGTCTGTCTGTCTGTCTGTCTGTCTGTCTGTCTGTCTGTCTGTCTGTCTGTCTGTCTGTCTATCTATTTATCTATCTGTCTGTCTGTCTGTGTGTGTGTCTATCTATCTATCTATCTATCTGTCTGTCTGTCTGTGTGTCTATCTATCTATCTATCTATCTATCTATCTATCTATCTATCTATCTATCTATCTATCTATCTATCTATTGGCGGGTGGCGGACTGGCCTCCCCGTTCTCCCTCAAGGCCTTGTGTGGAAAACGGATGGCATCAAATATCTGGGGGTTTACCTAGGCAACGACGCCTTTGAGAAGAAAAACTGGGAGAATGCTGCGGAGAAAGTGGAGTGTAAAAAAAAAAACTTTCACACATATTACTACTTTGAGCAAACCTCAGACGGAGCCAAATGTCACACCGTGCAAGTGTTCTGTAGCAATTTCGAGGAAAGGGGAGAGGAGTGGCCTTGTTTCATACTAACCTTTAAATAAATGAGAGTATAGGTGGGGGCAGTGTGGAGCCCTCTGGTTGAATCAGGAATAGGGGAGTTAAGAGAGTTTAAAAAAAAAAAAAAAAAAAAAAAAAAAAAATCGGGGGCCCTTTTTAAAAAGGAAAAAAAAAAAAAAAAATCGGGTGCCCTTTTTAAACATGAGACCTGAATTTGCAACTTTAAGACAAACACCTCCTGGGCGTCCCTTTTATCAGCTGCCCCGGGAGGAGTGCAGCCGTTATTTCTCACTTTGAAAAAGGTTATAATATCCTCCATGGGGTTTTTTTTGAAAAGATTTTTTTTTTTATTGGGCAAACAAAGTGAATGGGAGCTAAAGGGGAGTAAAGGCGGGTAAATTGCTTCTCTAATGGAGTCCTAATCTGCAGAGGCAATCTGCAGAGAGCTGCCCCCTGGCTGTGCCAGTTGCTGTGATGAGACAGAGGTGACAGCCTGGCAGTTATTATTAGTGGTATCATTGATCAGACAGCCGCAGTGGCAGAGTTGGAGAGGGATGATGGATTCGGTAACTCCAGATAGGCTAAGAGGCTGTCAAGAGTGACTCAGGGAGGAGGACCTTATTGGGTTGATGTGAAAGAAAGAGAAAAAAAAAAAACTAAATTAAAGCAAGGTGAGGCTTTTTTGAACAGGTTCTGTTCAGGACTCAGGTAGAGTCAGATGTAGACCTGGCCGCAGTTCACGCAGGTTTGACCACATCCTCCAGAAGTCGTCCATCTAACTCCATGGACAGGTTCCAGATGAAGAATCCATTTATTTTTATTGTATTTCTTTAATAAGATTGAGTTATTTTAGGATTTAAAGACATTTTCTCCCCAAAATATATCCCTATCTCTATGCTGAATGTGAAATATATACAGTATATTCACTACTTTTTATCCCTCATCCATCCAGGACTTGTTCTGATGTCCCTGGCTAACCTTGTCCTATAGCGTTTGATTTAAAACTTGTGTATTACATATTTATGTAATCAAACCTGCAGCGGCTTGCGGTTGAGGAAGTGGACTTGGGTCCTTAAAGCTTAAGGTTCAAATCAACCAGCAGCTGGGTTATCACTGAGGTTCTTGAATTTATAGCACCGTCCTGACACAGTAACGAATGAGGGGATGATTGATAAACATATAGTGAGATGAACTGTTGGACAATTATATATATATATATATATATATATAGCTTGTCAGACTACAAGATAATTGT
The DNA here is from genome assembly GCA_016785265.1 of Paraplagusia blochii. Taxonomy (NCBI): domain Eukaryota; kingdom Metazoa; phylum Chordata; class Actinopteri; order Pleuronectiformes; family Cynoglossidae; genus Paraplagusia; species Paraplagusia blochii. The sequence goes on from JAFBJS010000896.1 coordinate 4,209, forward strand.
TTGATATATATATCTCAAACAATTATCTTGTAGTCTGACTTGTCCACTAATATTCAGATTAACATATTGAGACTGTAAAAGCACAAAAAATAAATGTAAATTGTCCAACAGTTCATCTCACTATATGTTTTTATATATATACAGTATATATATATACACACATACATATACAGTATATATTATATATTTTTTTAAATGTTGTAAAAATGGGAATGTTGTGATTAATGTCTGAAAACTTAAAATTTTCAGATTGTAATTTTTTTCTTTAAGTGTTAAATATATGAGGATTTTTTGTCAATTTTTTTGATACTTTATTTAACTTTTTACCTGATCATGCAAACAGGCAGTTTGACCGAGTCAAACATTGGCTTCTAGGACTCCCTTAATGACTCTTTGATACCTAACAGCATAATTCCCTTCATTATTTTCATTGTTTTGAGGAGTTTTCCTCCCCTCAAACCTAATAGGCCCTGCTGGAAGGACAGCAGGTGGTCTCCTTAGAAATTCTCAGACACACTACCTCCGACTGAGACCCTAACCCACTGAGGGGGATGTGTGTATTGGAAGATAAGAGTTTCCTCTTTAAGGCCGGCATTTCATGGTTAACTTTTAATAAGTAAAGAATTTTCTATTTTATTCAAGAGAAATCTTGAAATGAAGTTTAATAGTTGTCACAAAAGCTCGGAGCAGGACTCCTTTTTTTTTAATTCTTATAACCACCTGAAAGCCTTTGTGTGTGTCCACACAGCACATTTTATAGTATGAGGCGTTTCACACATGCACACACTACAAGGCAACGCCATCAATGTCTCGCACAAGGACACTCCAAGGTTTGGAAGGCAAGGGCTGGAGATTGAACCCCCGACCTTGTGTCTGGTGGACAACCCACACTACATCACTCTTGTTGGGGAGTGGTTGTAAACATTGGCATGAGGAGCTGAGCTCTCAACTAAATGATTACAACTGCCAGAGCATAATTTATGTAGCGAACAATCCCAGTAGAGTAACAACGCTGAATTTAAGATGCTCCAAAGCAGCCGCTGTTCAGAGATGGATTATTGTTTTTGACACTATGAATGGTTCCACTCTGAAATATTGTCCCGTACCATGTTGTTCTCTCCCGGGTCTCACAGACGCAAACAGACACGAGTGCACCTACTAATAAAAAGAACTGAAAACAATTCAATCAAAAACAGTGAGACGGCAAAAACCTCAGGTGGAACGATTTAATTTATGACGGTAGATCTGATGTCTCTGAGTTAGACTGCGTCAGACTGAGGTGCAAATTAAAGATCAATTTGAGACACTATTCTATTCTTCAACCTGACTTTTAGAATGTTTACAAGTTCTTTTTAATGAGTTTTTAGTCGTTCTTTTTAGTGGCGCTAGTGACAGTCCAAGTGGTCACTGGTGGGGGTGAAAGTGGAGTCCACTGAATCTGGGACAGTGGTGGCCTAGTGGTTAAGGAACTGGACTCTGGGTCCGGAGAGTTTTGGGCTTGACAACCAAGGTGAACTGAGCAAGGCACCGTCCCCACTCAATGCTCCTCTAGCGCTCAAAGCTGCCCACTGTTTTGCTTTCCTTCCTTCCATTCTTCTGCGGTCCAACTCAGGACAGGTAAGGACAAGCAACCACTCACACTTACAATCACACATGTGGTCCATTAAGAGTTAAAAAATAATCCTAGCTGCATGCATTGAAACTGAGGGATTCTTAAGGTCTTGGAGAAAACATGCAGATACTGTAGAATACCAACTGTTTTGGCATGGGCAAACTAAGGCCCGGGGGCCGGATGGGGCCCGTTGAGCTTCATAATGTGGCCTGCCAACCTTGTCCATATTAAATAATTTATTTATATTATCATTTTGACATGTTCAGAGCAGGGACAGTGATTATACTAGTAGAAAAATGTAGACTTGTACTAGCCGTGATACAAGTCTTCCAAGTGGTAACTTGGTGGTAGGTGGGGCCTTGCGGACCCAAGTCCGCTTCCTTAACCACTAGGCCACCAACTGTCCCAGTGCTGATGCTGAGCTTTAGGAGAGACAAGGATGAACAGGATCAGCAATGAGGTCATTAGAGGGACTACATGGGCAGGAAGGTTTGGAGAAAAGGCTAGAGAAGCCAGATTAAGATGGTTTGGACATGTTCAAAGGAGGGACAGTGGATGCATTGGTAGAAGAATGATCCCAGAGAAGGAGCTACCAGGTAGGAGACGAAGAGTAAGGCCAAAGAGGAGATATATGGATGCAGTGAGGGAGGACATGGAGTTAGCGTTGAGTATACAGAGGGCAGGGGTATAGGAAAATTGTTGACTCGCTGTGGCAACCCCTGAAAAAAGGGACAATTTTACTTAGTTCAAACCAATAATCCTTCTCTCTGTTCTGGACTCTGCCCCGTGTCCTATTTTTGGACCAATTGTGGTCTGTGAGTCAAAAAGTTTGCCCATGCCGGGGCTAGGTAGTCAAAAAAAAACTGAAAGAAATAATAAGTTAATACATCCATCTTTGTCTGCTAACCCGTTACTGGGCAGAAGTCTCAATGACTTCCACTTGAATCATACTGCACTTTGCCAGCCTCTAACGAACCGTTCTGCCTGTTGTGTTCAGAAGGTGAATGCTGGAGTTCACAGCAATGACGGAGTCATTGACTCTGGGCCACAAGTGTCCCAATCACATATTGGTCCAACACTGATATTTAGTGTTAAAAATAGAGAGTTCGTTTTTTAGTCAGTTAGTTTTTTTTTTTTTTGCTAATGGATTCCAATGTCCTCCTATCTGGTCTACAAGCCTGTTCAACAACCCCTCAGGTCCAGAAAGCAGCGTCTGGTCTTCAACCAACCCGTCTGGTCTGACCAACCCAAAAGGTGCATGTATCTCATCTGCTCATTGACCTTCACTGGTTGCCTGACACTGCACGGGTCAAGCACAAGTCACTCTCCCTTGCTTAAAAAAATAACGGTAGTGCTCCATCATGACTCATTGATTAAGGCTTATACACCCTCTTGACATTTGCGCTCATCACAGTAGCAAGCATCGCCTTGTCCTCTCCTCGTATAATGTTGATCTTTCTTCACCCTCTTTCCCGCGTGTTGGACGTTCTTCCAGTTAATGTAAGAGCAGTTTCATGGAGAAATAAAGCAAAGTAACTCATAGAGGAAGAAGAAGAGAAGGTGACTGACCACAGAATGCAGTCTTGGGCCGTATTGGACATTTTTGCGCGTCCAATCGGTCCACAGGCCTTTAGTCTGTGATCACTGATGTATTCGCCACAGACAAAAAAAAAAAAAAAAAAAAAAAAAAAAATTAAGAAAAAAATTTAAACCTTCTTGAGTTTCTTTCTACTTTTTTACATTTATCCTTTCTGATTCATTTTTCTCCCTCAAATTCCTCACAAACTCTATCCAAACACCGCACAGTAAAAAAAAAAAAAAAATGGTAAAGTCTCACTGAGTAATGGAAAAAAACAGTGCAATGATTTAATGAGTTAAATGAAATGGTCCAGCTATAAAATCTTTACATTCATATTGGATTTAAATATTTCCTGCAGCGTAAATCAAACAGTGAGGGCGTGGCGGAACACTGATGAAGAATATACGGTACCTTATATAGCGTTTGGCTGACGGGAACATCATAAAATGATTCCTCACAAACTCTATCCAAACACCGCACAGTAAAAAAAAAAAAAAAATGGTAAAGTCTCACTGAGTAATGGAAAAAAACAGTGCAATGATTTAATGAGTTAAATGAAATGGTCCAGCTATAAAATCTTTACATTCATATTGGATTTAAATATTTCCTGCAGCGTAAATCAAACAGTGAGGGCGTGGCGGAACACTGATGAAGAATATACGGTACCTTATATAGCGTTTGGCTGACGGGAACATCATAAAATGTTAATTTAAAGGTGGGGCACGCACAATGGTTTGATCAGTGTTGGTGTGCCAACAGTCTCCGTAATAGTGGGCGCTATAGACACAGTTAATATTCCAAGTCTGGTTCTAATAATACACCTAATGGTGTAATTAATCAATAAATGATAATACAATAATGTAACATTTAGCTTTGAAGCCATACATTACTATATATTACTATATATTATCTTACTATATATAGTCATGGTGTGCCAATACTATATTTAACACACACATAAGGCTCGAGTTTTATACACAATCCAATTCCTCCTTTAACGTTCTCATGGTTTCCTCTGCTACGTCTGTCTTACAACAACAACAACACACAAGCATACAAGTGTGCGCATTTAAAAATAGAGAAAAACGACACACTCACACTTCCCTTATCAATGTTCTCACGGTGTCCTCTACTACGTCCGCCTTACAACAACAACACACAGCTACAAGTGTGAGTATTAAAAAGCAGAGCTGGAGCAAAACGACACCCACACTTCACCCTTTAACGTTCTCATGGTGTTCTTTTCCACATCCGCTTTACAACAACAACACACACAGGGCGCACTGCACTATAGGGCGCGCCGCACATTTTAAAGAAAAGACTTTTATGTGCACCTTATAAGTCGTGAAAATACAGTAATTAGCGGAGTGAGGGTCATGGATTTGAGCCAGGGGCGTAGCCAGACCCCTTAAAATGGGTGGGCCCTGAAAAAAATTAGGGTGGGCCAACCCCAAAGTATTATAGCCAAGTTTGATCAGCTCTCTCATTGGATTGGGCGGGCCTGACTGACAAGTGGGTGGCCCCAGGCCCACCCTGGCCCACCCATGGCTACGCCTATGATTTTAGCCCCAACAAGGAGCAATTTTATACTAACATTCACACAAAGTGTTAATTAAGATATAAAATTCAACCTAATTCCACTATTAATGACTATGAGAGACGGTTTGAGGTGTGTTGGGGGTCCTGGCCACTAGACACAGCTAGTATTACTATTAAATACATAAGTGAATTAAAGAGGATTCTGCTGTAACACTTACACACATAATCTTGTTTACACTTGTGAAGACGTCACTAAAATATGTTGCATGTCTCTACTATCAATCCATATATCTGTCCATCTTCGTCCTTTCTATTACCAGGCCATGGGGCAACAGTCTCTCTAACCGCCACTCAAATCTCACTGCATTGTACCAGCAACTCTTGAACCTTCCTCCAGGTGGTGAACCTGGAACCCTAACCCTAACCCCTCTTGAAGGAGCCAACCACCCTAACTGGGATTAGATCTTGCCCAGGAGGAGAACCCTGGAGTTCCACACCAATGACAGACATTGACTCTTTTTTCTTAGCATCTATAAGGCACTAAGTTGTAACTCACAAGCTGCCAGGTTGCCTCTGAGGTGCTCTGATCCTCTGAAACCCACGAAACTTCCAGAGGGCTCACCACCCACAGGAAGGCTGACAGTATGGAGTGGTGTGATTTGCGTGGCAGTTGTGGAGACTGCTGCCCCTATGACCGGTAACCAAAACACGCGTGAATGAATGAATGCAGATAATCAGAAGTTCAATCCTCTTTCTCCCCACAGTGCCCTCTGGTGCCTGCTGGGACTGCTCTCCCAACCCCTCTGTTGACCCTGACAGGGATTAAGAGACATCATTTGAGTGAGTGAAGGAAACAAATTTTATCAGAAAAGAATGCATTTTTAAAGGCAGGAGAGTTTTATCAGCTAGGTGGCAGACTTGCTCTGGAGCTGGAGCTCCAGTGCTCAGTGCTGCTGGAATCCTGGCTCTGTTCATACTGCTGGACCGGGTCCAAACACATCTGGGGCACTTTGACATGTCCACTGTGACATGTGTTTTTTTTTTTTTTTGTCACAGTACAAGGTGGACATGCAAGACTTCAGATGGCTGAATTCACCATTTTTTTCCCCGTCACTCTCTTTTTTGTTTGCTGCCCCCATAGAAAAAAAAACTACTTTTAACTCTGACCATCAATCAATACAAACTCAAACTGACCTTGTTCACACACTGGACTTTGCTCCCGCACTTCCAATAGTCTCAGCATCTCTCAGAAAACACCCGATGTGTCCCCTGTGCTCCAGGTAGAATTATGAAAACATAACCCAGGGCTTGTGGCCTCTCTCTTGACAAACCAGGCCAAAACTTTCAATTCAGTCCAAACTCTTTCATTGGTGCTTTAATTAAACCCATCTGCAAAATTGATTTTTTTTTTTGGTGAACATATATGTTTTTTTGTGTGTGAATTTAAGGTTAAACAACTGCCATGAAATAATTCAATAATCACTGCATTTATTTAGCAGAGCAAATAAACATGTTTACTGCCCTGTATATCCCTACTCATATTAAGTTTATTATTCCGTACACTTATTATTCCAATACACTTTTCGCCTTCATATTGTATCTTCTTCTTATTTCTTATTAAACAGAGCAGTTTTACAACACATGGTATCAGTGCAATTTCGATGTTGTCATGCTGTAGTTGCTGGCAAGTGCATTCAGATAACAAAGAAAACTCCAATTGGACAATTGTTACAGTTTACGTCAGTCATGTCCAAACTGTTCCACTAAGGTCCACTGTGGCTGCAGGTTTTTGTTCTAACCAAGCAGAAAAACACCTGAGTTGACAGGTTAAATCAACTGATCTCAGTCATCAGACAGATGATTTGTCAAAATATGTGCTCTTGGTTGAATGGAACAAAAACCAGGAGCCACACCAGCCCTTTGTGGAACAGTTTGGACATGTCTTTATGTGTTATACCTTTCAGGAAAATTGAAAAAAAAAAAAAAAAAAACAGAAAGAAAAATGTCTATCTGATCTAATTGTCCTTTCTCATATTGCCTCCAATTTTCCTTATAGTGCCACCTGGTGACCCATACTATCAAAGCCATGTGTGAAACTATTCAACTTTTCTGTGAACTTCCTCTGCTGAGTTGGAGATAGCCAATAGATATAGTTATATGTTAGTTTAAAATAATGTCAATATGACTAGCCTTTAGCCAATGTCAAAAACTACAAACTACAAAGCAAATTTGATAAGAAAAAAAAAGCTAAAACTCACAATGACATAAAATATGAATATGACATAAAACTATAACTAAGATAAGACAAAAAGATTTCAACATACTACATCATACTTTTATCACAACCATACATTCATTCATTGATCCATTCATGCATTCATTGATCTTCATCTGCTCGTTTGTTGCCGGATTGCACAGAGCTGGCTCCACCCAAATCACTGCACCATGTTGTGAGCCTTCCTGTTGGGTGGTGAGCCCACAAGAAGTAATATGGGTCTGGACCAGGCCTGGGCAATTATTTTGTACCGTGGGCTACAGGTGGGACTAAAATTTGAGTCACAGGCCAGGTCAGGATCAGAAAGATTGATTATTTCTCTCACCTAAGTATTGAAAAAGACAAAATGCTTTAAGTCTCCTTGAGACCATCTATTGGTGAATTGCTGGCTTTGCAGGAAGAAGAAAGAAGGATAACGATAATATGTATTAAAAGTATAATTTGGACAAGTCTGGCGGGCCGGATTATAACACCAAAACGGGCCACATCCAGCCCTCGGGCCTTAGTTTGCCCATGATCAGAGCACCTCAGTGGCAACCTGGCAGCTGGTGGATCAGAACCTGGAACCTTGAGGACCCAAGTCCGCTTCTATCATGAGCATAACACACTACATTGTCAAATTTCACAATAAGTGAGATGTTTTTCCTCAATTTCATAAATAAAAACAAAATGCAACATTTTGGAAAAGTCTGCTGTATGATTCTTCTTCTCTTCCTTTCGGCTTATCCCATTTTTTAGGGGTTGCCACAGCGGTCAATAATTTCCATGTCACCATGTCCTCCGCATCCTCAACTCCAACTCCAACCACCTCCATGTCCTCCCTCACTGCATCCATAAATTTCCTCTTTGGCCTTCCTCTTCGTCTCTTACCTGGTAGCTCCATGTCTAGCATTCTTCTCCCAATATAATCACTGTCCCTCCTCTGAACATGTCCAAACCATCTCAGNNNNCCTTCCTGTCTGTGTTGTCCCCCTGATCACCTCGTTCCTGATCCTGTCCATCCTTGTCACCCCCAAAGAGAATCTCAGCATCTTTAACTGTGCCACCTCCAGCTCTTTCTCCTGTCTTCTACCTATTCCTCGTGTCTCTAGTCCATACATCATGGCTGGTCTCACCACTGTCCTGTATGGCTACATACATATAAAGAGGTCTTCAAGAGGTTAAGCAATTCATTTAGATTTTTGGGTTTTCTGTTTTGCTGCTGTATCAGACTTCCCAGCTTTAGTGCTCAACCTGTCAAATAAAAAAAAGTCACTTTCATAATGACACAGGAGGTTGAAAAAAAAAAAAAAAAAAGATGATTTGACTTGTGAGCTGGTTTTAACACTTCTCTGCCCTCAATTATCCCTTTGAACCTGGAACTGTCACCTCCCTGATTTCCTGGAGCCGCTCTTTGTCATTTAAGCTTCACTCCGGCTCGTCTCAGACATTTAGAATTGTTTTTTTTTTCTTTTCCTCCTCTGTGTAGCCCTGAGCTTTTACCCGACAGTTTCCCGTTAACAAGAGGTGCTGAAATATAGATCGACTTCATTTTACTTGACTTAGCAATTCAGGTGACTCTGATCCAATGTCTGGGTGCAATTTGCATACAGTGGTTTTTTACAATTTGTTCGCTAACCTTTACACGATGTTCCCACTGTATGCTTGCATGACTTAATCATACACACCCTGGTGGGCAGAAGGTGCAAGCCTGTCTGCTTCATTCTTTTATTGCCTCGTGCTCTCAGTGATGTCCTGACGATGGCTGCAGGGAAGAGTCACTCTGTCATAGACGTCCTTCGTCACAGAGCTCTTCTGTTCGTACACGTTTGAAAAAAAATGTCTTTAGGAAAGACCTTCATTTTAAAGACCTACGTACTACTATAAATAGGAAGGCCGGCAGGGTTGCTGACAGTCTTGCCTTGGTCGGGACGAGATAATTTTAGATAAAACCCCCTGCATCCAAATCTCCCCTTATCATGATTTAATGAGGGCTCGGCAGTGGACCTCTCCTACCCTTGCTCCAGGGATGGCAAACCAGGGACAGTTTACCCCCCCCCCATCCTGCATCATAGATTTTCAGGTAAATTTTTCAACTTGTCTGTATGTCCGACAGAGAGAAAGACAGACAGACAGGGAGAGAGGCAGATAGACATACAGAGCCAAAAGCCAATAGGCAATAGGATCGAACTGGATTGATCATTTTTTTATGTAAAGTTTTTGAATCATACCGTAGCCTGTGAATCGAGATTTGACTCGGATCGTTACGTGAGTGAAGATTCACACCCCTAGTAAATATATATACGTGGACATGCCTCTGAAAATTACACTGTGTTTTCCCTCAATTTTAAAATAAGTGTCAAATATATAGGATTGGTTTATTTGCTCTTTACCAAAAACATACTGTAGTCTAACTAGACAGACATGATGATGCATTTCCACCCATTTACAATATTTAATGTCAAATAAATCGTTAACATGGACAAATAAAATTGATATTGTGTCTGAAACTAACATTTTCCATATTGACAGACCACAATATTGACCTGTTATTGTTGTCGTTGAGATGTGACAGTAGTTGGTAGTCAGTCCTCCCCATATACTCTGATGGTCCACCCACTCTCTCCATTTAGTCAGTGAACGTCACAGGAAGTCAACCTCATCAGGTCATTGTAGGCTACCATAGACTAGACTGGGGGACCAATGACTTTAATTGTGGGCAGCACAAAAGTAACAAAATAAAACCCATACAACCTGGTAACCATCATTTCTTAAAAGGCATTTAATAATAGTATATATAGTATATATATATATAGTATATATATAGTATAATAATAGTATATATGTATATATATACACATATATGTGTATATATATATACACATATATGTGTGTATATATATGTATATATATACACATATATGTGTATATATATATATATATTTACCTGAAATCTCTGGTCCGTTCCATACAACATGCCATAAGTTTATGGTTTTTGTTTTCCTTCCTGAGATGAAAATACACAAAGAGCGATAAGACCTCACAGCGTTGGGCATCAGTCCCTCAACTATCAAGTTCATCATTTATGTCTGAATTCTCTGGTAAGTTAATTCGATTATTATCACCAGTCACCAGCATTGCTCAGTAACTAGTTCCTGTCTGGAACTTGTTTTAGGGTGTAAATTTATTTAAGATTAAGATGTAACAACAAATTGCTATGGGTCGATGATATCTAGGATGTTGCAAACTAAGAACACTCTACATTTGGGAATCAAAAAGATTGTATTAACAGTTCCAAGATAAACCCTCTATTTACAGAAATGATAAACCCTACACCAATTCACATTAATGCTGAGTTAAAAATATACAACATCAATGTTGTATATTTCAAAGTGGAGTCTGACTGTAATGACCAAACTCCCGAGTTCCTTAAAGAGTCACTGAGTCTTTAAGAAACTCGGATCTTGCAAAGTTTACTTTTTGAAATTTACATCAAATATCTAAAATTTTAATAAAACTGAATAACAACTTTCCAGCCATTTTTGATCAAACCCCAACTGCTTTTCCCCAAAATGTGAGAGAACATTTTGAAAGGAACTGAATTTCCATCCATAGATGATACAGAAAAAAAAATCCCTGAAGAATTCTACAAAGAAGAACTCCCAAAAGAAGAAGCTTTTTTAGAAGGAACTTAAATGAATTGAAAATCAAAATTTAATTTACATTCATTAACATGGCCCCTCATTTGTCTCATAACATTTGTCACATATATATATATATATATATATACATACATACATACATATACACATATATACATACATACATACACACACACATACACACATATATACACATATATATATATATATATACACATATATACATACATACTTTAATTTCTAAGATAATCTCATATTGACAAATATGAAGCATCTTATGAAATAAAAATTTATTTTTTATATTTCCAAATATGAACATGATAAACAACAGTCCATGGCTCCAGTAGGACTTTTCTTTGTGTGGTTATGATTTTTACCGCTTGCATTTCTCGCAATAAAAAAATGAACAAAAAGCCAAGAGTGAACTTCTTTGAAGTCGTGATATCATAACAATACTTGACCCAGCTGCTTTATGACAAAAATAATTGGTTTTACTAATTAACTTCTTTATCTACAATTTGTACGACTGTCCTCGAGCCCAACGTTAGGCGAGAATGTGCATCTGTGCCTTTTTTTTTTCTCCTCTGCTTGGATCAGTGTGAACCTCAAACATCTTGCTGGTCACTGTTTGTTTATTAGAATTGAAACTACATGAATAAATATTTTCCCCCCACAATACATTTCAGAGAAAATGTAATGACTCAATTTTCTTATTAAAAATCCAATTCCAAGACGGCCACCTAAGGGCGACGTACAAATCATAACTGAAGGTCAACAAAAATATGAAAGCATTGAAAATATAGCTAAAAAAAAACAGGAAAACAAGGGTGACGGCTCAATTGTTTGGTCAAGGATGGCCAGACAGGTATTTTGCGTAGAAATTGTGAAGCCAGTAAAGTAAACTGTTACAAAAGATGAGCTTTAAATAATGTCAATGGCTTGGAGTATAAGATTGATGATACGTTTATTCTGAGTAGACTGAGTAGAGTAATTATTAAAGTGACTAGGGGCAGCAGTGGCTGAGTGGTTAAGAAAGCAGATTTGGGTCCGCAGGGTTTCAAGTCCAAATCCTGCAGCTGCCCGGTTACCACTGTGGGTCTCTGAGCATGGCACCGTCCCCACTCACTGATGGGTTAAATGCAGAGGTGATATTTGGGTTGTGTACAATGGTGTGAATCACAATGACAAGGAGTTTGCGTTCCTTTTTTCCAACTTATTACTTTGAAAATGAGTAATAAGAACTGTAACTAGATCCCTTTCAGGAAAAGTACGGTAATCAATATAGCAATGGCTATGTCAAAATGTTACCATGAATTTCTGGCTTTTGATACTTATTTATCAGCTTCTTTTGTGGCTAAGCTTGTCTTAACTCTGGTTTATTGAGTCTCCCTTTGCCAAACATTTATTTATTTTGCTCTTCTTTTCCTACTTCTGCCATTGTATATGGATAACTGTACTATTTTTTGCCTTATTCCACACTATGTTATACAGTTATCCAAAGATTTTTGATCAATAAAACATTTCCTCTGTGTAAATTCTGCGGTGAACAATTTTATGAAACCTACTAAGGACTGGACTGATGATTTCATGGAAGAAAAGCAAACTCCTTTGGGTCATTGGGTCATTGGGATTTTCACCACTGCACACACCGAAATGTGACTTCTGCATTTAACCCATCACCAAAGTGAACAGTGGAACAGTGAACGTTAGCATGCTCAGTGGAACTCAGGGGTATCTTGGTAGCTGGTGGACTCAAACCTGGAACCCTCTGGACTCAGGAGCAATTAGACCACTGGGCCACCACTGCCCCAACTCAAAAGGTACGGAATACAAGTTAAAAAACATCTATGTGAAGCATATATCATCTTGACCTTATTTTATATTGTATTTAAATTTTATTGACCCAAACTCCACCACAGATAAAGAAACTAAAAGTACATACATTTTTACTGTTATTACTAAAGAAATTTGGAGACGATGCACAGACAAAAAGTCTGCACAAGACCACCCCTCACACCTCCCCCCCCAAAAAAAGCAAGGTACAGGGTTTAAAATGAAAACTACAATTCCACAGAGATGAATCTTTAAGATTTTATGAGGTTTAGGACAGTGGACAACATGTCCTGATAGAGACGGAGAGTCCACAGCTTGGTGCGGCCGCACCGGGGCACAGTGGTGCTTAGAAGAAGATGTGAGTATCCCTCACAAGCCTGTCGTCTCAATTTACCATCTCACTAAATAGCGGGGAAAGAATAAGCACAGCTGAGGTGGACGCTAACGCCATTACTTTGTTGGATATTTGCTCATATTTGGAGCAAATAAAATAAAACGTGAAGAGCCTGCGGCTATACATTATTAATGCCGTTTGAATAAATTCCACTTTTTATGGCCGAGCAGCAGCGGCAGCCGCAGCAGGCTTAAAATACAAACAATACATTGTTACTTAGAGAGAAAGAGAGAAAGAGACCAGTGCTTCCTGTAATAATCCAGCGTCAGGAAGTTATTAGCAGGATTCACGCTGACAAGAACAAGCAGCGGGTGTTGTAATTCTAAGTAAAACATTGTTGTGTAATAAACCAACACTAATCGATCGCTACATTAGGGACACTGGGTCATTTTCATTGATGCGAACATTTAATGAGACGATCTCAGTGCTTCAACGCAGCTGGTCATCTTGTACCGTTTTCACATTGGCACTTAATTCAGTATTTGCTGCGACGCGAAACCAGTTTCGCTCCCCGTTTGCGTTCACATTACAAACTAACACGCATTTGCTCCTCAACTAATGCGCATTATCTAAATCCACCTATAGTCGGGTGTTTCGATACCGAAATAACTTATACAGGTGTAAAGCAATAAAAAGTAAAACGGTTGTCACTCCCCAAGTGTGTGTGAACACACCAACACCCGTATTATTTTTTTGTAAAATGCTACGGGTGCGGCTCATCTCCTTGTCAACCGCTAGATGTTGCTGCATTATTAGGAACAGGATTACAAAACACTTCCTCATATTTTCTCTCCTTATCTTCATTCGTTCTTCGTGTCTCCTTCTCATCGCTTTCATACGTCGCCTTGATCTTTCTTTAACCTGCTCTATTTCTTCCTCAAAATTGCACGTGCATTTGTTGACAGAATCCATGTTGAATAAAACCGCATATCAACGAGATCTCGTAATATAACCTCGTGATCAAATTGAAACTGGACCATGGTTAGTCTAATGGGCATTCACTCCCTAATTGTGTGTGAATGCAAAGCGGGTATCGAATGCACAGCGGATACCAAATTTAACTGAATGTGAATTCAAAGTGATTCGAATGCGGATTAGTTAATGCGTAATCAAATCCCAAATGACCTACTTCAGTATTCGATTCCGAATTGAATGAGAAAACGGTGTTTGAAAACAAAAAAAGGGAAAAGGTCACTCTGTATAGACAGGCTGATCATGGATCAGCAGTTCAAGCAGATAATGGTACGAACAACGTCTGTAGTCTGCATTTAACCCTTTCATAGGCAACGAGGTTTTGATTAAAATTAAAATTCTTCAGTGATCTCAAAATCACCAGGTCAGGACTCCCTTAACTTCTCCATTATAACAGTATATATTTAAGCTGATGATCTGTCAAAACCATTGCTAAACATTTGCTGCTATATTTGCATAGCATTGCAAAATGAATATTTTTAGCACTATATGTTCCCACTACACGAGTCTGCAAAATTTACTGCGATGTTGTCATGGCAAAGTTGCAGCGCTACCATTCTGAATTCGACTAATATTTACATTAAGGAAAAGGAAGGAAGGAAAGCTCATTGTGACATCGTGATCCACACCACTGCACACAACCAAATGTGACCACTGCATTTAACTCATCATCAAAGTGGAGAGTGGGCAGCTTTGAGCACCCAGGGGGCAGTTAGTGATGTGCTGAAGCTCAGAGAACCTCAGTGGTGTAATACAGTTGGTGGATTCGAACCTGGAACACTATGGACCCAGATGCAGTCTACCCCGAAGCCAAAAAGGTGAAAAAAATTAAATCAACGTGATTGTGATGCATGTATCAGTTTAATTTGATTTTATATTGTATTTATTTTTTTTTATTACCTGATTTTCACTACAGGTAAATGGAGAAACTAAGAAAATATTACCTAAAAAACATGGACTTAAAATGAAAAAATAAATAATTTGGACTGATTGGTTTCCTTGTGTTTCTTTCAAACTGGGGACATTGCGGACTCAAGTCCGTCCGCTTCCTTAACTACTAGGCCACCAACTGACCCAAATGGAAAGAAAGCGAACTCCCTGTCATTGTGACATTGTGATTCACACCACTGCACACAACCAAATGTCACCTCTGCATTTAACCCATCACCAAAGAGGACATTGGGCAGCTTTGAGCGCCCGGGGAGCAGTGAGTGAGGACAATACCATTTTCAGTGCACCTCAGCAGTACCAAGGTACCATGCTCAGTGGAACTCGGTGGCAACTTGACAGTTGATGGATTCCAACCTGGAACCCCCTAGACCCAATTCTGGTTCCCTAACCACAACGCTGCCACATTTATGCAGTTTCACAACCTTCCAACCCTTCATCCAAAGCAACTTACAATAAGAGGAATTACATTTAAGTCTATGGTTGCTCCTAAAATCCAACCCAGGAATCTGTCTCTGAAGCTGGTGTTCTAACCCCTGCACTTTGAAAACTTAATCATGCCATGTCCTATGGGACAAATAGCTAATAAAAAGGTAAAAGGACAAATAGCTAATAAAATGGTAAAAAAAAAAAAACTACATTTTTATGAAATAATGTCCCTGAAACATTCTATCCCTCTCTTTGGAAAATGTGTACAATATACATAAAGTATTTAAGGTCTGACAAATTTACCATTTGAGTATTAAACATACTTATCACATGGGTGACAGGTTTGTATTCATCACATTGACCATTAACGTTTTTCATTTCTTAAGTGATTTAAACATCATGACAACAGTGTTAGCGTAAACAAAATAGCGACAAAAAAAAAAAAAAAAAAAAATAGACAAATCCAATATAGACCAAAAACTAAGTGAACTGAACGTCAGACGAAGATGAAACGTTTCTCATGAACGGATCTTTTAGGATATTAAATTAAGGCCATAAAGGTATAACACAGAGGACCAGACCAATAGAAAAGCGAAAGAAAAAGCGAAAGAAAAAAAAAAAATGAAGTATTACCAGTCGGGATAATTGCACAGGATGTCGAATAATGTCTGATTAAATTTCTCTCTGTTTATGCTGGTTTAAATGAGGGAAACCTATTACAATTTTTCTTGCCCCCAGAGCCTCCATCTACCATCAGCAGGAAGCATCACCTAATGAATGGAACTCTTAATTGCCCTGTGTGCACCGAGAACCAGAAATGAATCATAAAACACACACACACACACACGCATAGATGTCATGTCAGTGTGTTGCTGACTAAACAATAGAACAGGATGGCAGCATTTACATCAGAGTGACATGTCAAGCTGTTGCAAGGTAACTCGCGAGCTAATGAGCTGACAGCGCCTCCTCCTGGACTGGGTTTCCTTCCCGTTTTCTGGGTCGAACTGTCAAGTGTTTGAAGTGGAACAAGACTGCTCCAGCTTTTTTTATTTTTTTTTAACTTCCTTTCATTCCTCAATTTTTTAATTAATGCCATTTCAAAGCTGCTTATGTGCAAAAGGTATCCTTTATTCCTGGCACATTAAATGCAGCCGCAGCCGTGTGGTTTGATGTCTGAGTGTGACAAAGCGGTCTTCAAGATGAGACAGCAGCTGGAGATCATTTGCTGCATTGGCGTGACTGTGTCAAAATCATTTCCGATTGTATTCTGCAAGATAAGACACTAAAAAAAAAAAAAAAAGTTTATTCTTACTCTAACTTCACAGTAAAATGTCAAACTGCCAGAACTTCATTCAATAGAAGAGCATCTGATAAATGTCCTCAAAATATCAGAACCAGACTTGGGTGCGCTGAATATGGCGTGTCAAAGACATCAGCAGAGAGCCAATCAGTTCATCAATCCGCTTGTCGGATGATTCCAAAGGAAGCCGGCACCAGCCAAATACATTGCTCCGTACTTTGGCAGTAGTGGCCTAGTGGTTATGGAACCGGACGGTTCCAAGCTTGAATCCACCAACTATCAGGTTACGACTGAGGTCCAATGAGCCTGGCACCATCCTGGCACCGCCCACTGTTCATTTTTGTGATCGATTAAATGCATCGTTGTGTGCTGTGGTGTGAATCACTATGTCACAATGTCAAGTAGTTTCCTTTCCTGTGAGGGTGGTGAGTCCACAAGAGGTCAAGTGGGTTGGGACAGTGCTATGATCAGAGCATCACAGGGGCAACCTGGCAGCTGGTGGATTCTGTCCTGAAGCCTTGTGGACCCCAAGTCCTTAACAACAACGGAACAACTGCTGACATATACATACATTATATATATATATATATATATATATATATATATATATATACATACATACATACATTATTACATGCATATATATATATACAGTATATACATACATTATATATGTATATATATGTATATATATATATATTTATGTATATATAAATAATCAAAATATCTCTATATATACTAAGACAGAAGAGTCATAAAATAGTAACTATCTAAGCTAAAACTATCTATCCCTACTCCAAATGCTTTTGCATCCCTATTTGATTTAAAGGTTATAATTTACCTTTGTGTGTGGATATTTTCTTTATATTTAATTATTCCATAACGGTAAACTTTTCATATTGTGATTTATAGCTGTCTTGAGACATAAACGAGGATCTAAAAGCAGTAACCTTGAGGGCTACTGGACACAACAGGTTTCTTGAAGACATTTTACCTATCCTCTTTGAGGGTCCTGTCCTTCAGGAAATTATGCCTATGCATTTAACCCATCAGTGTTGTGAGCAGGGGGCAGCCAGCTGGGGAGCAGTGTGTGGGTATGATACCACGCTCAGGGCACCTCAGCGGTAACTTGGTGATAGGGGGATTTGAACCAGGGGCCCAGGTCGGTTTCCTCAACCACTAGACCACCAACTGCCCAAAGAGTTGTTTTTTCCCTGCTCTCAAACTGGGGACCAATAGCCTGTTAGGCAGACGTGATATCTTCTACACTACGGAAACCCATAGTTGTGATTAAGGACAGGTAAAACGTCCTCAAGAAACTATTATGTCCAAGTGGATGTCTGCGGAAGAACACAGACGTAGTGTACTGAGTTGATTTGTTCGTGGGTTCCTTATCAACGCAGGAAAATGCATTGTTCTGTATATGATTATTTTTGATTTCTATAGCGTTGCTAGTGAAAAGTCATCTGTAAAAAAAGACAAGAATAAAAGAATAAGAATAAGAATAAAATCCATGTGGATATTGAAGCTGCTTGTGTCACATTACTGTTATTTTCTTTTTACATAATTTTTACTTACAACTTGATGCGGTAGATATATATATATATATAAATATATATATACACACAATATGTGTGTATATGATATTGATATAATAATCTATAGGCAAAGTGAAGTGTTTGTTAGTGAAACCTTGAAGAACGGTCTTTCTGTGGAGCTTGATTAGCTGCTGCCTTTATTACAATGTGCAGCACAGCCGTCTTTCTTTATGAAGCTGCAATGGTTTCTGTCTCCCTTTCATTACCAACATGCTTGCTCTGCAGCTCCCCAACTCCTGAACACCACCAGCACCACCACCACCACCACCACCACTTTAACAAGCTACAATGTCTTATCCACAGTGTGTCATGGTGACATTTACAGGAAAGGGAAACACCTAGAAAAGACATTCCTGTCGGACACTTTTATCAGAAGCCGATGCACCGACGACCAGTGAACCAGGGAACAAAAGTATTTGTCCGAGGGTCCAATAGTGATCACATTCTTTCTTCAAATGCAAGAGGACAATCAATTAGATCCTGACTTGTCTATTGGTGGCTGGAAATAACACCATTAACAAGGCCTTGAAAACAATTTGTCTTAATGATCAACAAATATGATCCGAAGAAGCCTCTTGGATGAGAGATGAACATTTTTTTTGAAAAAAAAAAAAAAAAAAATGTCCAGTTGCCCAATGAAACTTTTTTCCCTTAACATGGCTATTACATGGCTAAAAATTTATAACAATAAAAGTGACTAGCCAATATGAAAAGCTGCATGCTTCTCACTGAAAGAGGATACAGTTGTGTGATTGGCTGCTTACAGGCGTCACGTAGAGGAAATGCATTTGGTCGGTGCTAGACAAGTCTCAACGACCACGATAAATCATGAAATCACGACAATTGCAGGCCATTTCACAAATTAAAAGCCCAATATGGATGAGTGTTGGGCAATCCATAAATGTCTTTTCATCACAATACCTTTGTGATTTTTTTTTGCAAATACATCTGTGGATCTGTACCTGGGCATTTATTCTTTTTTAAGACTACTCTCGATCTATAATAAACGGTTAAAAGCCGAGGGACTTCCTGTTGATTTTTACATTAGTAACATCTGTCAATACATTTTTCTTCTAAAAATCTTTATTTACATGATCTTATATGGCATTACATTACGATACCTATGGCGGACACTCCCATCTAAAGAAGTTCTGGCTACTACGAGTCGGACGTGTCATGTAAGATCGCGCAATCTGATCGGTCCAATCACACCAGATCATCGGATTGTGCAGTTTGAGAACACCAATCATGAGCTGTAAACTGATCAACTTTGTGAACATACAGTATAAGAAGCATACAACATGGCTACCACAACTGGGGAAAAAAATAAAAATAAAGCGCACTGTACACCCGGCTTACATAACAATACAGACCTCAAATATTACAACTAATGTGCCTCAAACTGTTACCACTCACTTCAAATTAAACCAATCCTTAGAGATGCCTAAACTTAATTTAATTGAAATTCTTCATTTATAGTTTTTTTTTAATAAAAACCCTAAGATTTTATTTTGCAAATGAAGTGATTCTCAACAATCCTCATACCCCCAAAACAATAAATTGGACACAATTATTCCTACAATTGGCTTTATAATCTCTTGGCGTCAGTGTAAAAAGTCCCGAATTACTGCTCCGATGTGTGCGTCCGTACACCAGAGTGTGAACCTTTTCCAAACCTGGAGACTCCTGGGTTTTCTCCACATCTGCTGTGAGGCTAGAAATGATTTCAGGGAACATTAGTGTGTGGGCCTCAGGGGAGTGGGTAGCAATCAGCATGTGACCATGTAATAAAAAGAGAAACTGTAAGTGCACCCTGGGCACAAATTGTGATTCTACTGCACAACGTACCAGGTGGTCAGGGACATGCTGTGACAAAAAAAAAAAAAATAATGTGCACGTGCAAACAGTTGCATCGGCTGCCCTGCTGCAGCGGGAACATAAACGGACGGTAAACGCTGAGTCATCTCCTGTGTCAAGTGCATTTTTAGTGTTGAATACAATCATTCTTTGTATTTTTATAAAAAAACATTTTCAATGAGATAATACTATATAGTCCAACAAGGAGGTTGAGTCTCTCTTTTTTTTTTTCCCTGTGTCCTCAGATTACCTAGAAACTCATAGTTTGTTGTATTGTTACAGACTTATTGATATTGATTTAGACCCATTAACACACAGTATAAATAGAAAAACTGCATTAAAGGTGTTGTAAAATGCTAGACATTGCAAATACAATTAAAGAACAAGCATGAAATTGAAGGAAATAGACATCTTCCAGGGGATGAGTGCAAATTTTTACAACTTTTCACTAAAGTGCCACTTTCCAAAAACAAAGTTTATTGTCTTTTTGAATAATTAAGAGCCTGACTTTAAACGTAAGGAACTTGTGACTATAACAAAACAAAATAAATGAATTTGCTCACCCCCTTAGAACCTGAAAATATGTTAAAATAGTAATAAAAAATATATATAAAAAATTATAATCCGTCATACAATGGGTAGCGAAAATATTCAGACCCCTTTAAATTTTTCACTCTTTGTTTTATTGCAGCCATTTGCTAAAAACAAAAAGTTAATTTTATTTCTTGTATGTACACATAGCGGCCCATCTTCACAGAAAAAAAAAAAAAAAAAATCAAAAAAAGTAGAAATTTTGTCAAATATATTAAAAAAAGAAAAACTGAAATATATTATGGTCCCTGGTCCATATCACATGGTCCGGTGGCTTTCCGTAAACAACTGTATATAACAGTGGTCACCAACACTTGGGTGATTCATACAACATGTTTGACACATAAAATAATCAAAATTAGATTGATTCCAGAGGGAAGGCTACAGTTGTAAATATTTGCACAGAGTTTTGTTGACTGTTACTGTTCGCTGTGTTTTGAGCTCACTTTGCAAGCAATGGTGTTTGTTGTTCTGTCACAACACTGAGTTGTAACTAATGACTTCACACACTTCTACCCACCTGCTCTAAATAGACGTGCAGCCAGGTTGTGGCCACTGTTGTCATGGCAAACGCTTGCTTTTTTATGGATATCCAATATCATCCAACAGATATTATCTGTTTATGTACTGGCTGTGTTGAATTAAACTATTGTCACTGAACCAATTTCCTTCCTGTCCGCCCCTCCAATAGCAAACTGTCACTTACTGCATCCACCGCTGCTCTTAAGCCACACCCCACTCAGCTTCAGTCACAGCTCACCTACCAGTGTGCAAAACAAAAATTACCATCAAGAAATAAATATTATTGTCTTCTTCTCGCCCTCTGTCTGCACCTACGTCCAGTCTGCTACACACTTTAAACAGAGAACCATCACAAACAAGAGGGTCAGAAGGTCAGAACCGGCACCCAATGCCATAACTGGTCATGGTCGGACATGTGAAAGTCAAACAAGCTAAAATGCCAATGTGTGTTCCTCTACATTATTGTCTCGCAGCCACAGGTTGTACTAAAATTCGAGTGACGGGCCAGGTAAGCATCAGAAAGATTGAGTATTTCCGGTAACTAAGAAAAATTATGAGTAGAGTATTGAATAAAGGCGAAATACTTGAAGCCTCTTTAGATTATCTATTGGGGAAATGCTGGGTTTGCAGGGGAAAGGTAGAAGGATAATGATATTAACAATTAAAGCAAGCATTAAAGCATTTAAGCATAATTTGGACAAGTCTGGCAGGCCGGATTATAATACCAAACGGGCCGCATCTGGCCCTCGGGCCTTAGTTTGCTCATGCCTGCTCTGGGGGAAGGATACTCAAATAGAATAAATCAAAAATCAGATTTTCATCTAATAGTTTTACTAAATGTTTATTAGGAATTTGGTTGCAAGACAAATGGCTGTTCGTGGATGGAATTTTCTGGATAATAATTTGCCAATAATTTGTCATACTGGCCAAAGAAATACTTAATAAAGATATAAGAAAAAAAAACAAAAAACATACAAGTAATATTGGAGTATTGGTTGCACCACTGCCTTCTGGCAGCTTCCGGTCTTAAATTAACAAACGTACAATTTCTGTAGTACATAACTAGGACATACTTTTACAGCAGTGCCCTCTAGTGGCAAAGTGGCCACCACCTAAGTGAAATTGCATATATACACCTGAGTATAAGTCACAAAACCCAAACAAATGACAGAAATAAGGTATACAATATCCATCCATTTGGTTGCTCCACCTGCCAAAAATAAGAGAAAAGAAAAAAAAAAAAAAAACAAAAAAAAAAAAATCAGAGTGAGAATTTCTCTGTAGTCCACTTTTACTAGCACCAGAAGGTATTTGGGGTTGTAATTGACTAATTCTCCTCTTGACACACATCTGTGGATTGTACTGGACGTGTTGTGGTGAAGCGTCCAAATGAGTCCCAGCGAATCAAAGAGCCCTTCTGTGCTGGAGGTAAATGGACCGAGGGACAATCTGTTGCTGTCTCAACCATTTAGCCAGTTCCTCTGGTCTGGGGCCAATGTTTGTCTGCACTGCACTGCAACAGTGGGATTACAGAGGTGCTGAACAAGGGCTATGGCCACCTGGGCCATCACCATGGTGTAAGTCTGTTGAGTGGTTTAAAAAAAAAAAAAAAAAAAAAAAAAAAAAAAAAATCAATCAGCACCACAACCAACAACAGCCTTGGATAAAATGTTGTTATTGATCTGGTCTCCAGATTCTTCTGCCATTGATTTCCACCCCATCTACAAAATGTGTTTGATGATCCTGTGCTGTTCATAAAAACTTTATTAACAGACCCTTAGTTTCTGTCCAAAATCCTGTCATCTCAGTTTCCCTTACTTAAGTTCCAAAAATGTTCTTCTCCTGGATTCTTCTGTTAACCAATGATAAGTGAAGCGCTTGGTGAATAAGGGTTGAGGTGGAGGACTTGGTCTGAGAGATTTCAGGATCGAGGTTCAGCAGCCGAGTTACCGCTCAGGTGTACGGGGTGTGCAGTGGTGTGCTGTGTCACAATCACAGATAATTTACTTTCAATTAAACCCCGCGGTCCGTAGGTGTGTGTAGAATCAATCCGTCCACATGATTCACTACTCGCACTTAAGGTTGTACATTAATTCACCGTGGCATGTTCATTACACAGGGATTCGGGGTCTGAATAATCCACATCGCTACAACATTATATGATTATAGACACCATTACTGTCATGCAGAAAAGCAGTGTAAGTCTCGTAGCCTTAATAACACCACAGCTAAAGCAACCAACCCAGACGTTTCAACAATATGAGAAATTGAAGGATTCTCTTATTCTATCGTGGTATCTGCTTCAGCGCAGAGATGAAGAGTAAAGAAGTCTCCACTGACACCGACTTTGTTGCCAACAGGAGAGTTTATCGCAAAGAAGTACAGCACCAAATCAGGCAGAGGGGTCTACTTGGAGGAACCCTGGCCCATGTGGATCTCATCCTGAACGTCCCCAAATCACCTGCTTGCCGTAATTTCAGGACTATAAGTCGCACCCAATACAACCTTTTGTACGTACATAAGCCGCACCTGACTATAAGCCACTTGTGCCGCATTCTTTTTGCATTTTCCATGATGAGGGTCAGTTTATGCTAATTTTATTCATGTACAAAGCGCCCTACCATACGTTATACTTCTTCTTCTATGGTGTTTATTGACGGTTGTGACTTGCGTCTTCTTCGACACCACCTGTCTCACACTTACCTTTTCTGCTCGAGCAGTTAGAAAAGAAAATTCATACATTAGCTTAAAATTGTGTGACAAAAGTTGCGGCTTATAGTCCGGAAATTACGGTATATTCTCTTTAGATGACCTATGGGAAGCATTACATGAAACCCTCGCTCTTAATGTGGCATTTCCTGGTTCCAGCATTAAATAAGTCTTCGGGGAATCCTTACAAGGACTTACTGAAGTAAGAACTATGACTTGTGCTCTACATCCCACGGCACGATAGCATCAGCAAGGCGCCAGCGCATCAAACACATCAAGCACCCTCAGTATTTATGTTCACTGAACAACTTATTAATGTATGGACACAAAACGTAAAACACGTGTGGATGGTCCGTTCATGTCCGCCTCCTAGAGGAGATGTATGGGTAATGTAGGCTGTAGTCCCTCAGAGTAAAGACACAAATCAGCTGTTCTTAACCTGCGTTCGATCGAACCCTAGGGGTTCGGTGGGTCGGTCTCAGGGGTTCGGTGGAGCCTCTGCCGTGGAGGTCAAGACACCGGAGGTCAAGACACACCGACTCACCCTACTAATGTAGGGTTTGGTGAATGCACATAAGAAACTGGTGGGGTTTGGACGCTCCTACAAGGTTAAGAACCACTGACATAAATAAAGGAGCCTGATTGCTCCACACGCAACACACCAGGGGGCAGGGGGGCTTCAGACACTACACTATTGTAAAGGTCACCATGTAAACTTGTTTTTGTTATCTCTGTTTTTTTAATTTGAAGTTGTGCAGGAATACGACTAGGGAAAAAAAAAACAAACAAGAAATAAAAAGTGATTATGATCATCATCACACTTCTCCCTCTTCCCGGCAGTCAGCAATCATTTTCAGAGTGATTGCAACAGCTTTTCTGTCTAAAGACTGACACTTAAACGGCACTTCTTCTTAGATGTATACGCTGCACTTGTTTGTTCAGCAGGGAGGAAACGTATAAATATTATGTTTTAATGATCTGCTTCGTTCTGGCTCCAACAACACCTTCACCTACTTCCTATTTCAGTCCCGCTAATCAATGTGATACAGACGGCTTCTCACTTGACTTTATGTCTCCAATCCTCATTAACCAAACATCACAATGTGTTATTGTGGATTTTCAAAAGCCATTTATTCAGGACAACAAGCTCTGTGTAGGGGAAAAAAAAAAAATGTTAACTACCCTTACCCTGTCACACAGGAAGGAAGGAGGAAGGAAAGTATACACCACCGCACACAACAAAATATGACCTCAGCATTTAACCCATCACCAAATTGAACAGTGGGCAGATTTGAGCGTACAGGGAGCAGTTTGGGGACAATGCCATGCTCAGTGGAAACTTGGCAGTTAGTTTGAGCCTAGAACCCCCCCGCCCCTCCAAGTCTGGTTCTGCACCCCTAGACTGCAGACTGCAGCAACCAACACTAGGAATTCTCTTTCTAGAATTGACAGGCCAAGTAAAATGGCCTGATAAAACTTCCGTTAAGAGCTAATCTGAGTAGTGGTGTAAAAAAAAAAACACTACACTAAGAGACAAATGAAAATTATCATTAACATTCTCTTTCTTTTTTCATTGTGATTTACATCACAGCACACAACGAAATTTGGCCTCTGCATTTAACCCATCAAAGTGAGCAGTGGCCAGCTAAACATGGTGGTAGTGGGATTCAAACCGGGGACCTTGCAGACCCAAGTCCTCTTCCTTAACCACTAGGCCACTGCCCTGATTGACAATTATAAATAGTCATTCATTGATTCACTCATTTTCACCTGCTTATCCGCCAGCGCTAATGCTCCAGATGAGCCTTCCTGTGGGTGATGAGTCCACTGAAAGTTATGTGGGTCCAGATGGTGCTTTGCTCAGAGCACCTCAGTGGCAACCTGGCTATGGATTAGAACCTAAAGCCTAGCGAACCCAAACCTGCTTCATGAACCCTTAGACCAACACTTCAGTCTAAATTAACAATTTTTTTTTGACTATGTACAGTATAGAGAATGAGTGTCTGTTGTATGGAAAACAAAAAGCTTGTAACTAAAAACAGGTAACTTTCTGACTTTTTCTTCCAAACTCTCCTTTCTCCAGCTGGATGTGAGATAAACAGACTTTTAATCGTGAGCCTTTACTTGAGGCAGCTGACAAATCTAACAGATGTCCCTTCAGACTCTGAGGAATCATCATTTGTGGATGCACATCCTGCCAAACCAACTGACCATTGACAGCTGATTGAAGAAAAAAATAAAAAAACTTTTTACACCTGAACACTTCCGAAAGCTGTTTAAAGACTTCGTAGACAAATGCGCTTTAAAAATCCAGTTAATCTTTATTTTACATCAGTCGCAAATACTCTTAAAGCCAAAACTTTAACTGCTGATCGCGGTGCACAGATCGTTAATTAACATCCAGACCACCCAGGCACGCCGTAAATTATTTACTGCCTGTTCAGAAATAGTCACGATCAGCCAGTTTTTAATGATTATTTTTTATAGATACCATTGTCGGTGTGCATTTTCACCAACCGTATACCGTCACCATGGGGCAGTTACTCATTATGACCTGCTATAATGGCAATCAATGACAACTTTGGCGTTGATTAGCTATTTTCTTGACCGCCCGTTGTTGTCTGATGCCTCATGGAGTGGTGCAGTGAGCTAAGCCGACACCTTGGCAGGTTACCCATCATCCCCCGATGGATGGGGGAGTTCTCTACAACTGATAAATGTTAATTATTCTGCTCCGACACCAGGAAACGAGAGCCGGAGACAGGGGGAAGTAATGAGCTGCTTTGGTTGCGCTACTTGATCAGTGAAGTACTTGTTTGTGCGCGCGGGATTAACCCACGAAGCACCGAGAACGAGAATGATTGTAGATAAATCTCATCCTTCTGGTACTTCTCATACTTGATACAGTTTCCATCCCATTATTGGATATCGACCAGTTAATGGCTTCAGTCGAAGTCTTCCCACTGGCATCTGTGTGGATGTGATACCACGAGTCGATACTTTGAGTGACTTTCTCTAAGAGTGAACGCATGTTCTGTGTGAGAACCAACAGAAACAAGAACCGGCATTCAGACACTAGCCACCGTTACCAGGATGAAAAATCTTTATATAATCTCGATCAGAAGCACCCGTGTGGTGCAGACTGCATCTGTATGAGAAAATCATTACCAGTCACAACAGGATCGTTTTTTTTTTTTTTTTTTAACCAGAGCACAAGAGGAAATTGTGTTATTGTTGCTGATCATACCGCTGTTCTGTGCAAATCTATAAACTGTGAGTTATAATGTTGCCTTAATGAGTTGAACGAAAATCCAATGCAATAATGTTTTTACTTCCCATCCAGTTCTATAATCCACACTGTAAAAGCCAAGAGCTAGCCTGATTTACATACATTGATTCACTTTACCCGTTTATTAAAAAAAAAAAAAAAAAAAAAACTACACTGATGATGACTTGTTTTTATAAGGTAAGGGTAATTTGCTTTATTTACATCAATGATTTTTCAGTCTTTTTCTTATTTGTGATGTATAAATGTTTCAATTTTCATCTTCAACTTGTTTGATGCAGCAACAAGGTTATTAAACCATTTCAAACTTAAAAACTGAACCTTCAACTCTTGTGAGCTTGATTTACATACGATTACCAGAACTAGTTGTTAAAGATCCCCTGATAATTGTATAATACCCAGTACTAACCTCCGTGTCAGTTTCAATAAATCACTGCAGGAATGGATATTTTTCCTTGGGAGTCAGTCTGGGTGTGGTGTCTTCTCGGGGTGGTTGACGGAGGTTTTTCTTCCAGGTTGGTTCTGTGTAAAGCGGAAAGGAGACAGAAGACTTTCCTTTAATTGAGCGCCACAGTTTCATGGGTTTTTTTTGGCCTTTTATCACAATACACTCTCACCCATTAGAGGCTGATCACATGGTGTCCGTCACACTCAAAGCTGATGAGATTCCTGCCTCGTGTCCAACCAAAGTTACGTCCGACCAACATAACTTCGTGTGTGCTCACCACCCACAGGAAGGCTCACAATAGGGCGTGCAATGTGATTAGGGTGGAGCCAGATGCCCCTGAGACCTGACAACAGACCAGCAAAAAAAAAAAAAAAAAAAAAAAATAAATAAATCAACACCCAGTTTAATTTTTAACACCTGACATGTGATGTAGACTTTAGTTAAGCAATAGCCGTAAAGTTCCTTGTAAGTTGTATTTTTTAACATGGCTAACACTAGAAGAATGGCAGGACCTGCTTTAATTTATAAAAAAGAAAAAAATTAAAAGTACTCACCGGAAATGGTATAATCCAAGGCCAACGAAGACGCTACTGCAGTACACAGGGACAAATCACAGGCAACATAGATGCAGAGAAGACAATAGAGAAGCACTTGGGTATATACACTCAAGGTACCAGGTGATATCAATGAGACTGATGTCACAGGTGAGTGTGATCACACTGATCAACTCCCCCTATAGGAGAAACGGAGACATAGAAACCTCACAATGAGTATTATACCTCCACAAGAATAGTTTAGAAAGTTAGACACTGTGTTTTGTGTCAATTCCCAGACTTCTTGTGTGTCTGCTGCAGCTAGGTGACACACTTTGAGCACTTGGATGTATAACCGTGTCCAAAAATGACACTTGTGCTGACAACATGGCTTGGGTGGCTTCCTATACATGGAAAGCGTAAACACGGACGGCAACAATAAAAGCGCCGTTAGTCCACGTCGACGACGGAAGCGAAGGTTTATTGAACGCCAGTCAGAGTGATTTAAAGAAAGCGATGTGATATCATTGTGACACCTGTCAGATTGTGTGATTTGTGTCTGTATAGTGTGGTGATTTGCAGCAGCAGAGTGTAAACAAAAATACAGTGTGAGAGAAAGAAGATGTTGTTTTGGCTCCAAAAATGTGCATTATTAAAAAAAAAAAAAAAAAAAAAAAAAGTATCTCAGAGTTGGTGAAAACATAAGTTTCTTTCCACCAGAAACACCAGTTCGTATAGTTTTTTTTTGCCCAAATCAGAAAATGACTCTGCAGGTAAGTGGTTTTGCTCAGCAGCCTATTAAATGGGAAACAGAGAGGAAATGGCGCTTTAAACCCCATGCAACAGACTGGAAAAAAAGAAAATGTAACAAATTTAGCCTTTAATAGTGCTGTGCGAACAAAGCAGAGGCACAATGTTGAAGAACATGACATTAACTAAGTAATCTAAGTATTTTTATTTAGGTTTTAAAGCCATTAATGCCAAAAAAATATATATTATATACTGTATATATACAAATAAATTATAAAATACAGTAATATATAATGTTAGAATTCCATCCCAATATATGCAATGGAATACAAACTATTTAAAAGGAATTATTTTTTGTGTTTTGGAAGGAATAACCTGACAAAGAAGGAATAAATAATTCCTTTTTTTTTTCTTTCTTCAGTCTATTTTTATAAACCAAACCAAAAACTAATATATTTTAGATTATAACAGAAAAAAAAAACATATTGAAATTATGTATCCAATCTTAAATAATCGGCATGTTGCTATCATGTTTTATGGCAATGATCACTGGCTTTGTAACTTTTTTTTTTTTTCAAATGACTGATATAATGTCTTGAAAATCACATCTAACTGCTGTCACTAACTCAGTCTGACCAAAACGTCACAACATGACACGTGTCATGAGGTTTATGGATCACAATCATCACTGGTCGGCCCACAATAACAGTTTACAACACTATATTCAAGGTTCATAGAAGAAAAAACTTTTATGATTTTTTGCAAACAATATTTATTTGCAATCTACAAAATCAAAATATATGAATCTCTGAATTGACCTCCAGAGAAAGTTGTGAAGTAACAAAAAAGTAAAAAAAATAGTAAAAATTACAACAAAGCCAGTGATCATTACCAGAAAACACGATAGCAACATGCCGATTATTTAAGATTGGATACATATTTTCAATAATATGTTCTTTTTTTTCTGTTATAATCTAAAATATATTAGTTTTTGGTTTGGTTTATAAAAAATATAATGAACTGGTACTGGCCCAAAAACTGTGGTTGAAAACCCTGGAAATTAACAGAGGAGTACTAAAAATAGAAATACATGCCCAGATAATAAGGTGGGTAAATACGTGAAAGATACCTCTTGACGTTCCAAAACTGAACCCCCGAAAAACATAGAACCCTAATAAGTCTGCAGCACACAGTGTTCTTCCTGCCTCGCCACAGTTCCAGACGTCGGTCCGAAAGATGCAGACGTATAATTAAGGTAAACAACTTGATTGTCTGCTACCGGTTTCCTTTTTGGAGTCTGGGTCAACAGGAAACTGATTTCTCAACAAATCAACAACATAAGCCTCTTCATATCCGTCACCCGGCTCATTTCCTCGGGCTGCGTGTAACAGGTAAACTGGCAGCACCGCAGAAACACGCAGCTCTGAGGTGAACCGAGTCAACACACATGACAGCTTGTTTACTTCCCTAATGCTCCTGCAGAAATGTTGTCTCTTTACTCAGTGAGTTTTTTTTTTTTTTTTTTTTTTTTTTTTTTACAGCCAAACCCAACACCTTTTGACGTCTAGAAAAAAAAAAAAAAAAAAAAAAAAGTCTTAGAAGTGCTGCCCACTGTGGAGGATGATTTTTTTTCTCTTCTTTTTTCTTTTTCCGCTGCAGCATCTGATCTTTTATTCATGACGTATTGTTGTCACTGTTCGTCTGTGGCTTCGCCCCTCATTCATTTGCACATCATTTCACTGGTTTGTTTGTGGGCGGCAGCTGGAAGGTGGACATAAGTGGTGTGGTCTTTTAAAGACTAATCAGGTCAACCTGAGGTAATGATGTACCGCCAATGTGTTGCTGAGAGACAAGAGGAGACGGACGGTTTATTAATACATCCGAGTGGTGCTCACACTGAGTCATTCATCAGACGCGCCTGTTTGAAACCAGTTCATTTTCATGAATTTGGTAATGATGAAGATTGTTGCTACGGACTCTTCTTATATTTAACAGTTTTGGTAAGGGGGGGAATATATATTTACAAAAATCCGAATGAAACATACGGATGGATCTTCCGCGTCAATAAATGCTTCATGTGCAGCAGTGGTGGCCGGGTGGTTTAGGAAGCAGACTTGGCCCACAAGGTTCCAGGTTTGAATCCACCAACTGCTTAGTTACCACTTGAGATGTGCTATGAGCAAAGCACCGCCCCCAAATAACTTCTTGTGGGCTCAACAGAAGGCTGCGACCTGGCAACGGACAAGCAGATGAAAATGAATAAATGAATGAATGTGAATGAATAAATGCGCAATTGATGCAGGCATTTTTCTTTGTTTCCTAACTTATCCCTTATTTTCTTAGGACTAATACATTCAGCCGATGACCTCGTGTCCCTGGAGTCTCTGTACTCCACACCAGAACCCCATGGGCGGAAATTGGACTCAAGACATGGACTGGCCCAGCTTCTCTATAGTACCTATAGTCGGTTTTCTTGACCCAGGACTTTTCCTGTTTTTTTTTTTTTTTTCTGCAAGGACTTTAAGTAGCCGTATGGATAGCATGTATAGATACATTAAATTAGTTTAATTAAGTGCCTGCCTGTCCGTCCTGGGTGAGGATCTCCTCCACTGTCGATCACCCTGAGGTTCCTTCCCTTTTTCCCTGTCTCGGTTTTCTTTGGGAAGTTGTTCCTCAGCCGGTGTGAGGGTCTATAAGCTATATAGCATATAAGCTATATAATATATCTCGTATATTTAGCATACTTGTTTGTAAAGTGCCTTGGGATAATGGTTGTTGTGAATTGGCACTTTGAACAAATAAAGTTGAAGTTAAACAGCAGCTCCAGCTTCATATTCAGCAAGAAATTATCGCACCAGTTACCATTCATGTCATCAGTATGTACTGAATAAGGTTATATATAAACCAGTGATCAACAAGTGGCCCGGGTCTGGATTCTAAAATCGATATTGTCATTTTATTTTATTCAGTTATACAATTTTCTGGTCCCTGTAGTGCAGGCATTGACAAACTAAGGCCCCGGGGGCCGGATGCGGCCCTTTGAGCTCTTCAATGCGGCCCAGATTAAATAATCTATTTATATAATCAATATACTTCTGCCTTTTTTTCTGCAATAATACATTTCAGAAATGTAGGGTTTAGGTTTTATACTGGACTACAACAGGCCATTTATCATTGTTCGAACGAATTATCCATCTTCTGCTCTGGACTCGTCCCCAAAGTCAAATTTTAGGACTAATTGCGGCCCGCGAGTTAAAAGGTTAGCCGAACTCTGCTGAAGTGTCTGTCAAGAAAGGTTCTTCCCCCTGACAGATATAAAATAATACGAAATGATAACGTTGAAAGAATAAAAAAATAAGTGTTTTCTGATAAACAAAATACGTATGTGGCCAATGTTTCAAAGGTAGAAGAGGAGGATTTGATTAATGCTCAGCTTTTCTATTTCAAACATTAGGATTCATTCCACAGCAGCACTCCTGCTGCCATTTTATGATGAATGATCCTCTGGATGGAGGAGATGTTTCTGTTCATCCCAGTCCTGCATTTGAGACCGGGGCAAAGCTGGACTGAGAAACTGGACAAAACCATTTAGTAATTTCCCTCTCGTTTATTCCACCCAGACTTTTTTTTTTTTACTGATGCATATCTCAGTCACACACACACACACACACTGTTTGGTCATGATGCCAGTGCATGGCAAATGGATGGAAAACGCTGTGTGTTTTTCATCCAAGACCGTTGGAAAGTTGTCAGACGCAGCAATGCAAGCAAACATTGGAACTCTGGATGTTCATTTTCATGGAGTTTGCAGGACAGATGGAGAGGCCTGTAATGTACTGACTGGCGCAGACTGGAGAGACAAGAGACTCACCAGACTTGATTCATCAGAACGAAATATAAAGCAGAAATAAGTGTAGCCGAACGAGCGCGGTCATGTGGCAGTTGTAACGGTGGGCGTCGCGTGGGCTGACGAACAACGCTGCGCGGACTTACGGAGCGTTCACACTTCATGAGTTTATGTTCTGTTGACTCAGCCAAAGAAAGTAAACTGAATGTATCGTAAAAGTCACCGTTTTCAATTTTCCCCACTTTGGATATTTTGTCAGTGAAAATAATCTTTTGGACCTGTCACTAATTTAGATAAATTGTAAGAAGATTAAAATCGTTTTTTTATATAGCTGAGAAAGTGTAACATCAGCAGGTAGATGCTTGTGTTTCACTTTTGTTTTTTTTATTGATAACTAATGAGTGGACGGATAAAAAATATCAAGAAAAAATATACAGAACAAAACATCACAAACTGCAGTGGGGCTCGATTCTGTATAATTTTGCTAAGTTGACGTTTCTGAGTCAGTTTAGACACAAAAGAAATATCGCAGATCCTTTGAAAATGACAAAAAAAAAAACAAAACAAAAAAAAAAAAACAAATACCTGCCAACCCTTGGGGCAGTGGCAGCCTATTGGTTAAGGAACCGAACTAGGGTTTAGAGGGTTCAAGCCATATATATATATATATATATATATATATATATACATACATACATACATAATGTTATATATATATATATATACATACATAATGTATGCGTCCTAGGCCACATGCTAGGGCAGCACAATGTTTTTAAAGGTGATTTTTCTTCATTTTCTATTTATTGAAATATGATTTATTATAAATAACGTCTAATATTCTTTCATTTTTATCCAATTATCGGGGGTTTTTTGTGTTGTGTTGTGCAGTTTTCACGACTGACACCCACATGACAAATGACCGAATGCGTTATACTGTCAGCCCTCATGTGGGTGGTGAGGAAATCAAGGAGATCAGCTGGTCTTTTCCCTTCATAACCAGCCGTGCCATGCATTACAGTCAGTTCTGTTTTCAGTCCGTTAAAATCAAACAAGATGATGTTGTCAGAATTCTGGTAGAGCTTATCCAATCACGGGACACGTGATGCTGTCTACTCTAGGGCCAGCTAGAAGGCTCTGGCAGATTTCACGGAACCTGACAACACTAGCTAGCTGAAATGTGATTGGGTATATATATATATATATATATATATATACTCATGTCTTTCTACCTGGAAGTGGTTGTACAACAGCTATTCAATACCGACAGCTCCCTCCTTATCCTTGAAAAAGAAAAAAAAAAAAACATTTTCAAAAATGCTCCTTTTTTCACTGCAGGTTTCAGATTTTAATACCGTTGAATGAGCTCTTTGTCGCCCATTGTAGCATCACACCACAATACCTTCAAAAACCTTCCGTGAAATGCTCAGCGCACGGGGTACAAAAAAGAAGAGGAAGGTTTTCTGTCACCACCACACAGTTTGTCTCCGAACCGAGGATGAATTATGTCCAGGTCAGCGCTTTGTTTTCTTCATGTTGAGGAAACAATGTAATTGAACCTGTGGCTTCAAAAAGTCACATCAATATAAAGAAAAAAAAAAATAGGATTCAAGATGGAAAACAACAAACAAAGAAGGTCTAAAGACCATGTTGTCAATAGTTGGTGGTGTTTTTAGGACAAATATGCAGGAAACAAAGGATCATTCATTAATATTTAGAGCTTCTTATCAGATATTCAGGAAAAGAATTTGACATGCTTCATGCTGAGCACACAACTTCCTCATAGGAAGTCTCTCTTCTTCTCACAGTGGTGTGTCCATATCAGCTGATCAACTAAGGTTTGTTCTCCCACTTCCGCGCCGCTCCAGCACTCAGACTCTTGGACGGTAAAAGTGCGTCCTTCAGACTGACATCATGAGCAGGGGCAAAGAAAAAGACAATTAAAAAAATCATACACAGTGACCATCAAACAGGAAAACGCAAAAAGGCATCGTGAGACACTGTCCCACTGTTCAAAAACTAAGCTTGTAATATTCATTAATTTTCCATGGCTTAATCCTTTTCAGTTTTGCAGGAGGAGCTGGAACTATTCCAGTAGTCATGGTTACCCCACGGACCTTTCTACAGCCAATCACAGGCCCAGGACCAGGATGGAACCAGCAAACCTGTGATGCATGTCAACAGTGTTTTCGCCCCATTCTAAAACGGAAAATAAAACTTTTCCCATTGACTGATGGACTTTGGTCGATGGGAAACTTTTGACTGATGGGACAACATACTGTGGGAAAGTCCAGTGTAAATTTCCAGCATTTCATGATTGATGCTTTTTACTTTTTTGACTGATTGATGACGATGGAACAGGACTGTTGAAAAATAAGTTGAGTTGACATTTTGGCTCTGAAATACCAGATGTACAGTAGTCCAATCCTGTGATTGAATGTCATACACTGCACCAAAGGACGGCCCCTGAAGTAAAAAAAAGGAACAAAAGTATTTTTTTTTTTATTCTTTTTTTTTCCGATTCCTCATGTCAGCGCCTTCTGTTGAACATCCTACCGTTTTGCAAAATAAGCAGCTGCCAAGATGAGAACAAGTGCTGCAATAGTGGCCTAGAAAGAAAGAAAGTGATGCTGTGAACCAACAGGTGTCATCCCACGGGAGTGTCCTCCCAAGGAGCTGGACGGAAATTTGTGTCTTTGCCACATAAAAAAAAAAGAAACCTTTGTAACACTTATTAAACACACAGACACAGAAACAGGTGGATAAAGTGAACTATGAAAAACACGACCAAGGAAAATCTTTCAATTCTGGGACATGTACCTCTAGACTTTGTATTTTCTTTTTTTATTTACATTTATATACTGCAACTAAACAGCAGTGTCCTGCCAGGTTAGAAAATCTTCTCCATCTCCTCCATCCCTTAAACCAGGGGTACAACTCTAATTAGTTAATGGGCCACATATAACCTAATTCAGTGGTTCTTAACCTTGTTGGAGCTATGGAATCCCACCAGTATCACGCGCACCCCACCCTACTTTAGTAGGGTGTGTTGGTGTGTCTTGACCTCTGCAGTAGGGCTGGGTTAAAAAAATTGATTAATCGATTTTAATCGATTTTTTTAATAGGACGATATCGATTCATAAATCCAAAAATCGATCTTTTTTCCTTCCTTCTTTTCCCAACAACTTTACGTGAGCTCATGCACCACAGGTGATTTACGTGGTTATGTGCGAGTTAACACACTCGCACGTAAAACAAATGTAAAAAAACAATATGGCACTAAAATCTGAAACTAGAGTCTGCCTTGTAATTTTGGGTCAAGTCATGGTAAATAAAAAAAAACGCATGATGGATTAATATGACTGCCTAGAGGTATAAGAGACAGATCGCACTCACGGAGAACGTACCGGCTGTGAAGGGAAAAAACAGGAGCGAGAGCAGAGCTTCAACAGAATCATACCATTTTTTTACACAACTTCCGGACTCATTCCCGTCACTGCATCAGCAGTTAGGTCCTGTCTCTTATACACATTACAAAGTTATGTTGTGATCACAGAGAAAAACCCTGCTGGTGTAAACAACGGCGGAGCGACTGGTCTGAAGCCGAAAAACGCACAGAAATAAATATTAGATGTGTATAAGAGACAGTTTACGTGGTTACCTGCGAGTTAACACACTCGCACGTAAAACAAATGTAAAAAAACAACATGGCACTAAAATCTGAAACTAGAGTCTGCCTTGTAATTTTGGGTCAAGTCATGGTAAATAAAAAAAACGCATGATGGATTAATGTGACTGCCTAGAGTAAATTTGTGATGGAAATACATGTAAAAAATATATATATTTTTTTATTAGCAAATGGATTAAGTTTCAATTTTAGCTTTGATTCTTCTGAGAATAACGTTGGTACTGAACTATAATTGATATGACAAAAACTGAATCGAAAACCGAAGGGAATCGTGAATTGAATCGAATCGAACCCTTGTGAATCGAAAATCGAAAATTTGAATCAATACCCAGCCCTACTCTGCAGTATCTTGACCTCCACTGCAGAGGCTCCACCGAACCCCTGATACCGACTCACCGAACCCCTAGGGTTCGATCGAACCCAGGTTAAGAACCACTGACCTGATTAGATGACAAGTGACCCACATGTTCAGGGAAGTGAGGGAGGACATGGAGGTTGTTGGAGTCAGAGTAGAAGATACAGAGGACAGGGGGAGATGAAAAAGAAGGATTTGCTCTGGCAACCCCGGAAACAGAGACAAGCTGAAAGACGATGTCAAGTGAGCCGGACAAGGAAATTGTAACATAATTCATTTATTATC
Source organism: Paraplagusia blochii (assembly GCA_016785265.1). Classification (NCBI taxonomy): domain Eukaryota; kingdom Metazoa; phylum Chordata; class Actinopteri; order Pleuronectiformes; family Cynoglossidae; genus Paraplagusia; species Paraplagusia blochii. Next base: position 41,203 of record JAFBJS010000896.1, read on the forward strand.
AAACTGGCATATTAAGTTCTTCTGCCTCGCTTTCAGATATGTTTAAAGTTTTGATTGGACGATCAAAGATCATACAGAACAACATTTAATAATCTGCAAACATTGAATGCAAAATGTTAAAGAAAACCATGAAATGAATATTGGGTTTCGTCTGTTTCCACTGCTCCAGACCATAAAAGTAAAACAACAATGAAGTATGAGTGAGTATGAGAGGACAAATGAGGCTTTTATTGTCTTATTGGATGGAGACTTTAAGGAGGAAATCAAATTCCTTCACTGATCCACACCACTACACACAACAAAGTGTGACCTCTGCATTTAACCCATCACCAAAGTGAACCGTGAGTGCTGGGGGGGACAGTGAGTGGGGACGATGCCATGCTCAGAGCTCCTCTGGACCTAAGTCCTGTTCCTCTACCACTGCCCGTAGGACCATCTGGTCTGAACATTTGGTATTTACAATGGAGTAAATGGACATTTCTTAATAAAGAAGTAGATCAGCAAGATCAAATCTACCCGAATAATGAAAATATTTGGTGAGAAAAATGTTTCTCATATTGGTAATTATAATAGAGTAACAATTACTACATGTACACTTGGGCTTTACCAGGTAAAACATACAGTACGTAAAATTGTCAGTAGACTGTAGTTTCACTTCCTTAGGCCCCCATTGCCACCAACACGCACCTATAGATATATAATGTATTATCACTTTAAATTATATATTTTATATTATACATAACCTATTGACTCTTCTTTAAAATATAGATATCATAGAGATCCATATATATTCTGTGAAATTACAAAAAATAAAATGAGCTGAAATGATGATGAGAGTCTGATGAGCAAACACTTTGTGTTTGCAAACAATATTATAATAGCTGCTCTTGCCACATGATCAATCCTCTACTTCTTCATGAAATATTCAATAAGCATCATTCAGGGTTAGACGTAACAGGGTCATTTCACCAGAATAGTCAGACATAATTTTATGTTGTAATTTTTATTTCTATTGTACAGAGATCTTGTACAGCTGGGCCCGGACACGGGACTCAGCTGAAATCAAATCAACGCCATTTTTCACAGAGTTTCCTGTTTAATCAGGAAAGATTCCCAACAAGTTTTTATTTTGTGTGTATTTTTGATGTTTCTCTCCTCCAAGCCCGTGGGGGGCCCCGCAGTTCTGTACTGTGGATTTTAATTGGTGTTTAGTTCCGTTGTGGTTGATGCCTGAGCTCCAGCCAGTGTTCCTTTAGTTGCCTTTCAATGTGTCACTTGTTCGTGTGTCCCTCTACCTCCCTGCTCCTGAGAAATGCTGTCAAAAGGCTGGCAGCTTCACGCACAGCAGGAAGCACTTAAATGAAACCCAATGACAGCCATGCTGCTCTCGCTGTACTGTAAGGTTTCTGATATATTAACTTTTAAGGCCGCCCTGCTATAGGGGGTTTGGTGTAGAGCAACACTGGGAACTTCTCCTGTTAACTTTTTTTTTTTTCTGCAGTCACGTCCAATTTTAGTCAGGCAAAAGAAACGTCTTTTCAAATATTGTCAGCTGCCGCTGAGTTAAGGCCAGTTTAGGAGGCTGATCTTTATTAATAAATATACCACAAACCAACTACAAGTTACTGGTCAGTCAGACAAAGAACTATTTGTTATGCAAAACTTTAAACTAGGGGAGTCTTTTAATAATCTCCCTCCTCTGTAAATTTCCCCATGTGGGACAAATAAAGGACTTTCTATTCTCTTCTTCATCTTCAACCAACAGTAGTCCAATTTCCAACAGTACCCTGTAAGTTAACAGCACTGTTGGCGGTCATTATTAACCCCGGCCCCGACCGATCCGGTCGGAAATCTTTTTGTTGTCTCGCATCTTAGATTTGGCAAAATGTTTTTACGCCGGATGCCCTTCCTGACGCAACCCTAACCATTTATCCGGGCTTGGGACCGGCACTAAAAAACACTGTCTTGCGCTCCCTAGTGGCTGGGTTGCGTGTCTTTTAATAACTTTTGCTGATTTTGTCCACTTCATGCAGGTGATTTTCCTTGAATCATTGTAATGCCTGACTTAATGCATTCTGCAAAATAGCATTCTATGTACAAAATTAATAGACTACTTAAAAGTTATAGGAAAGTGGCATATATATAACGTATAACAATACATAACAATAACATACAGTAATTCAGTCCAAACAGTCCTATGTCTCTTTCTGCAGCATTCAAAGTCAACAAATATTGTCCAGTGTTGGACTAAATAACTTGACAGAAACAGTCTCTAACAATATAAACTGGCCTCATTCAGCCCTCACAACAATAAGCAAATAAAACAGTAGTAACATTTGTTAAACAAGTAAACAACCCTCTTTAAAGTGCAAAAAGGCATTTCAGCATTGTCACAATGTGGCAGTCTCATCGATGACACTAGAGGTGGCACCAAACAGCGGTCCACTGGCAAATGTCTGTGAAATACTTACAAAAAATAGGATGACAGAAGAGATTGTTTTAACATTGACTCTTTGAGAGAGATCTGCGTTGTTGTCATTTCACTGAGTCCATTTCGTGTTGTTTTGCTTTACTTCGCTGCATAAAAATGCCTTGTGATTAAATGTTAAAATATTGCCACCACTCGTGCACGACCAGCTCAGTGCAGTCATTACAAATTACAGTTTTGTTCTACGGAGACAATTAATGTAACATCAAGCATGTTCTCATGCCTTCAGGTGTGTCCCGCAGGACCCCTTGAGGGTGCTGCTGTATTTGCAGGGATCGACTTCGCAGCATTGGATTTTGAATGTCAACGGAAACGTTTTGTTTCAATATTAATTTGCTGATAATATCGGCGAGCATCCATACTTCAAAGATTGGACCCCAAGATGCAGGACACAGAGCGACTTTTCCTAGACTGTCCTTTGATTACGCACGATCTTCAGTCCAATATCAGTAAGGCTGAAAGTTTGTTGCAGGAGGAATTGATCACATGAAGCTGATGATACAGCAGCAACGAGACAAAATGGCTCCACCAGGGAATGAGCTTAGGCTGGTGTCTCCAGACGGAGAGTAATGCATGGATCGAGGATACAGAGAAAGAAGCTCTTAGTGAAAAGACCAAAAAAAAAAAAAAATAATCCAACAAAGATACCTGAGCCAAACTATCGCCAACAAAGTACCGTAGGTGGATATGGCGCTGAATTGACAGCATCAGGATCCCTTTGTAGATGTTCCTGATGAATGTCAGCCATCAGCCCTGTGGAGCAGTCACTGTTAAGTCAGTGTCAGTGTGAGCCTCTGGCAACTTCAACAACCACAGGGCCGTAACAAAGAAAAACTGACACCAAACTCACAATCAACCCCCCACATACTATTAGTTTCCGTTATAACAAATATAGAGCAGCCAATAAAAAAAAGCGTAATTTCTGAGTCAGGTATATTTAAAATAAATTAACCATAACCTAAATCATGAGAAAACTTAAGGTCTCCAGGTCTGTGGTCTAAAATCAAGCACACTCACACAGATTCATTATCTGTGGCCCACCAGAGCTGAACCTGCATGTTGTCAAAACAAATACAGCTCTGCAGTATATAAATATTTATGGGAATGGTTAAATGCAGTGGTCAAATTCTGCATCTGCACATGTTTATGGCATTTTTTTTTTTTTTTTATGGATATGGATTTTTTTATTGCTATAAAACGTCTGGCAGTCTGTTCAAATATAGCATAACTGGCTAAATCATTTTTAGCCAGGACTCAGAAGAAGTGTTGATGTTGTTTGGTCAACACAATGTCGACTGTGCTTTCATTTTCAGTAAAGTAATAGAGTTAGACATCCCTTGAAACCAAGGTTAAGAGAACACCAACCAATTTTTGACAATAAAAGCTAAGGCTAGCAGGAAAAAAAAGCAACAAACACCATAGAATACAACAGTAAAATAAATAAACAAAAAGTCAAAATATGGAATTGTTGAAGTTCTATTGAATAAACTACAAAATATTATATTGCATTATTTCAAATCAGGAAAGGAAAATGAATTGAACAAAATAAAACTACTTAGAAACCTTGTCATATTAAAATATAAAAATAAAAAGATAAATAAACAATTACGTTTTTTTTTTCAGTATTTGTAACTGTACTCTAATTATTTTCTCCACAACAAAACAAAAACAGCTTGTAACATTTCAACAGTAACTTCTAAATGAACTAATTGACTCAAAACTAAAACACAAACTTGCTAACTAAAAATAACACACACACACACACAAACACACATTTATCTCCCAAAGTAAAAAAAAACAATAATTGTAATACACATTGCGACAAAAAAAAAATAAATTTTTTTTTGTATTATTAAAAATCTTTTTAATAATCCAGGAACATGTCTGAGGGTCCATCAACACCAATCTAGAGCAAGGAAATCCTGATCCATGATCCTGATCCTTGTTTTACTTGACTCACCATCCAACCAAAAACAAAGGTCTTTTTTTTAAAACATCCTTTAAATGAACTAAACAATGAATCTCTGCAACAGGTTCTGACACAACATCATCTAATTTTCCTTTCATTTGTTGCCAAAAACCAAAACAACATTTGAAAAGATCCAGATTTCAGTCCTTGACCAGACAATGAAGCAATTTGTTAAACTTGTGAGTGAACAGAAAAGAAAAAAAAAAATAAACTCAAATTCTAAAGAGTGAAAAATCTGGATGTCTATATATTTAGTTATATGTCAGGATTATGATTTCAGTGTGAAGTGAAACCGGTTTTCACAACATATCAAATCACTTTAGTTTTTTTTTTTTTTTTTTTTTTATGAAGGAAACAGACATTTCCACACCTGGGCCCTTCTGCTTGATGACAGCTGCTGCTGCTGCTGCTGCTGCTGCTGCAGTGATGCCCCATAGGGGGCACTGTGGGTTCTCATGAATGGCACCGAGTGGCACAACAGGTTGCAGCAGGACTCACACACGTGTGCGGGTAGATCCTCTCAGACTGGACGGATTAAGGAAGAAGTGGAGTGCAATACCTTTGATTTATAAACACACAAGCACCTGTGTGTGTGTATATGCATATGAGTGTGTGTGTGTGTGTTTATACACACTGTAGAAACAACTGCTCAGATTTCCTCAGTGATGAAAACCTCATATTTGCGACCAGCCCTGCTCCACCTGATAAAGATGCAAATAACGGGAGTCTCTCCTCCAGCGGAGTCTCCTCAAATCCGAGACTCATTCCCACCAAGCCAAGCGAAAATGTAATTAAACATGTTCCCAGGCGGGGGCGTGGAGCAGCTCCTCCTTTTTCTAATCTATCCTCAACTTTCTCTCTCCTCTCCCCCCCCACCCTCCTTGCCTCCCACTTCCGCGTGGGGACTTTGAAAGAAAAGGGAAGGCACTGATCCTCGCCTGAGATGAGGGATGAGGATGATTATCATGACGACGAGCCGGGAATGGGATTGAATTCAATTGAACCGCACGGCACTTGCTGACGTGACGCGCGCAAACCCTCTTATTTGTCAATCCGGCGTGCACGGCGCGCCCGCTCTCCAAGCTCCTGCCATCCTCCACCCTCCACCTCCCCACCCTCCACCCTCCACACACACACAGTTGCTCACTCACTTGGCGCACCTGCAGCAGCCTCCGCTCCCACATCCACATCCACATCCCCGGGTCGCAGGGTTGCTCACTTCGCCTTCCTTCCCGGACAGCGTTCGGCGTGCGCTCTGCGCAGAAAGTTGGAGGACGAGGACGATGCAGGCGGAGTTGGACGCCGTCACTTTTCAGCTCCGTCTGGACCCGAGCAGTGTCGGTCTCAGACTTGTCCCTCGCTCCGCACCTCCTCGCCGTGGATGAAGAGTCCTGCAGACCGGCGCGAGGAGACGGAGGCGGCTTTGTTTCGGATGCAACATTTTGGATGAGACTTCTGCGGAGGTGAAATGGTAAGAGGGGGAAACTGCATCACTTCAGAATTACTTCTCCATTTTTTTTCCCCCCTACGCCACTTTAATTCCGTTTAATTTTGTTTTATTCCTTTGCCTTCCTGACTTATTCGCTGACTGGCAACCCGTTGTTAATTAGTAATATATACTTGGATGGAACCAAACCAGTTCCGCTGTGCTTGTGTACAAGTTATCCGCTGCGTTGATCCCTCACTGTCGGGACAGCTCCACAACCGACGTCTGTGTCTGTGACTGCAGGTGCTGCTGGTGGCGGTGACGTCGCGAGGACTACAACTGTTTTCTTTTTAAATGGGAACCCGCACGGAGAGGATAAATCGCGCTCCAGAGTCGTGTGTGCGTGCGCGCGCGTGATTTTTTTTTTTTTTCCTGCTGAGAGTGTGAGACGGACTTTCTCCGGCGGCCTCTTCCTCCACCTCCTCCTCCTCCTCCTCCTCTCACCCCACCATCGTGTGAACATGAGTCCACGGCAGTACGCGTGGCCCCTCCGGTGCGTGGGACTCACCGCGCTGCTTCTGTGCACAGGTAGGACCCCCGTCACCCCTTTTCCTCACCCACACACTCTTCCGCCCCCAGAGGAACCCCCAGCAAATGTCAGGGATCAGTGCAGGAGTGGAGATGAAGGTGATGGTCATATAATAAGACAAGGGTGTAAACGCATCAACCCTTGGTTGGATGATTTCATCCTCTGTGAATCCTAATCACCCCCCTCGACCCCCTTCCCAAGGAGGACATATATAATTTATAGGGCAGATCATGAGCTGTAAGCAGTTGTGGCTGAATAAAGAATGACTTGTAATATGAGCATGAATGAAGTGTGGCTGTTGCCTGTTGGAGTGCGTTGCCAGTCTGTTGTAGCGGCTGTGAATTCGGTGAGAATTGGGATGCAGTGAGCGAGCACGGCTCTGCAGAGCACCAGGAATAACAACAGGCTGCAGCCAGACAGCAGCCAGCGGAAGGGCATTTCAGTTTTTTTTTTTTTTTTCCTTGTTTTCTGGGCAATTCTGCTGTGGGAGATATAGAATGTGAGTGGGAGCGACGCACATTAGTCAGCCAGGACGGTGCATCCTGTTTTTATTGCCCGACTGCCAGACTGCATGTTCCAGTCCCTTCTGCAAGTTTTGTCACCTTATGTAAAGGGATGCATAGGTCCCCACATGGTGGAGTGGAAAGTTCATGATTCTATTTTTCATTATTTTTTTTTACTAAGTCAGGAGAGTGAGGAGAGTTTCCAGAAAAATAATGATAATACTTTTTTTTTTACATCTGTTGAAACACAAATTACCAGAATTATTTCAATTTGTGACACATCTGGAGCACAAGAAGAATGGTTCAATCTCGACGGAATTGTTCTGTCAGGAGTCAGAGCTGCATTCTTCAAACGATTTGCCACAGGCCAGAATTCTACTAATGTCTCTAGTGGAGCTTTATGGAAATGACATAACACAGATTTCCTGAAAAAAAAAAAAGGTTAAGTAAGGTAATTGCAATAGACCTGTCAAAACTGCCCGAAAGAATGGTGAGCATAGAGTTTGACTAATGCATTTACATTAATACTGGTTACATAAAAAATATATATTGCAGGTTTGCGTTAATTGCAGTCTTTTTATATGTAGATATTAACAGTATCAAAAAATGGATTAACATGGGATGGTGGACAATGGAGAATTTGATTTTTATTACATGCTCTGAAGTCTAGGCGTATGTTTCTGTCTAATTTCTTACTGAAATGTTTTCCAAGAACGGGCTGAAACTCAGAACATTATTCCAGACACTTTTCCATTATCTCTCAGTTGGTCTCAATGGAACTCCTCAGGAAATACCGTATGGATTTTTTGCAAACAAATCAATTATGGCTTTATCTTAGGCTGACATAGCATATCCTGACGCTTTGGCCTATTCGGATGACTTTCACTGAAGTCCAAACTTCCTTGTTCAAGATATGCGCATTCAGCAGTTGTTTCTACCCTAGGAATACACACTGACATTTGTTTGGACCCTCTGAAACTTTCCCACCATTATTGAGAGTAGATGTCGACAGACTCACCTACAATACTTTTCAGAAAAGCATAACGTTGTAAATTAAACATATACCTTTACATGTTTTAGCTTATCTTTCATGAAAAAAAAAACGGGTGCAAAATTATCATTAAAAGTATCACTTGAATCACAGGTTAGCTATTGATTAATCACGATTAATTGACATAAATCACATTCATCAATATGTACTAAACACATTTTGTTTGGGCTAGTGTCAATTAATAATTTGAATGATAAAAAAAAAAAGTCAAGATAAAACAAGAAAATAAATACTTTTTATGTTGCCTGATCTCATTTCAGACACACATAATGTGTCTTTTCTGTTCCTTAACTACTCAGACTCGGAAGAAATAAAAAATATGATTAATCAACTTAGTCAGTTACTTGACACTGGCGCCGTCATTTGACACGCAGGTCATTTAAAAACCCTAGAAACTGGGGTTTTAATCTTTTTTTTTCCTAATTGCAGATGGTGACGGTGGATGAGATTTGACTCAGTGCTGAGTGTAATTAGACAGTCCCATTAACCTGCATCCATTCACAACAAGAGCCATTAGATATTATCTACAGCAGAGTGGGCAGAGGAGCTAATAACTATCATCACTTCACGAGCACCTGTCAAATAAAGAGGTTGGGAATAAAAACAATCACCAATCCAGATTGCTGCAGCCACTGTTCCAGCTCCTCTTTGACTGGACAAACAAGCCCTGACTGGGTTTCTGCAACTGCTCCACAATATCTTCACAAAAGCTTCTAAAACTTCTTAAGCAACAGAATTCTTTGGATTCCGCCTCATCCAGTGGACAACTTCTAATAAACTCCAGCTGCCAAGTTTCCAAATAACCGCTGGTATATATAAATTGCAGAGCGAGGGGAAAAAGGGGGGAAGTGAGTGCACCAATGCATCTGGGTGTGCCAAAAGATTTATCTATATCTTCTCCATGTTTGGTCAGACTCTTATCTTTGCAGGTGACAGTGAGTTGCAAGAAAAAAAAAAAAAAAAAAAAAAAAAAGATTCCGCTTGAGTCAGTCAGCCTCCTGGTGTGCAGAGTGTTGCAGGATATTGTAACTCTCCAGCCATCTGATTGCTTTCACTGAGAGGTTCTGCCTTGTCTCTATATAAGACACACGCACTGACAGGCACACACTGCAGAGGATACCTGTGCGCGCACACACACACACACACGCTCACACACACACACACACACACACACACACTGTCAGACTGGCCATCAGGACAGTTGGAAATAGCCTGGCATGCTATATGAGCTGTTATTTTTCAGACAGATGGGAGGATTGTCATGTCTTAGTCTGAAAAAGTTTCTGGAGTGAAATGTTGCTTGGTTACCACTTCACAGTAAAGCAAACTCTAAAAAAAGTTACAGGGAGCGTTGATTTCCGAGTGAAAAACTTTATCTGTGCCGCGGTAAGTCCGTGGCCTAATGGCAAAACTGTTATTAGTTACAGTGTAACGTGTACGCAATGTGTGCTAGCTTGGATGGTATGGTAAATTGGAGGACTGAAAAATGATAAAAACTCTTCATCCATCTGTGTCCATCCCTCCATCCATCATTTCTTATTGCCATCAATGATATTATTTCATGTTTTTGATATCTTCTCTATCAACCTCAAGTCAAAATCTGATTGTATTCCTTTCAAGACCTACTCTAATAACTTTAACACTTAAAGAGGTGTTAAAAAAGGACTACATTTCTAGTACTATCATAGTATTCTTTAAACAACTCATTCAGTCTGACAGGATAAGTGCTAATCAACAGAAAATATAACAATTTAAACGGCTTTCAGAACAGTCTTTGTCTTAATGTTGTCAAACTCATGGCCCGTGGGCCAAATGTGTCCTGCAAAATCACTTGGTATGGCCCGCGGGGGCTTTACAAGATTTTTTTTTTTTTAACTGACTATAAAGCAGAGTTTCTTCACCTGATGTGAAATATTTCACATCACTATATTTAGTGATGTGAAATATTTTTACTTATACTGGTAGGGTAACTGGTCTGTTGTTCTCTATGCTAATACATTTTACCTTTTTAACTACATATTAACATTAGGAACGCTAGCTAAAACACACGGAGACTTACATAGCAGAACAATATAAAACATAGGGTTATTCTGATTAAATATAGGTTATATTGTTTAATCAGTTTATTGGGCAGTGGTGGCTTAGTGGTTGAGGAACCGGACTGGAGCTTCAAGTTCGAATCCACCAACTGCCAGTACGACTCAGGTCCACTGAGCATGGCACCGTTCCCACTTACAGCTCTCCGGGTGCCAACATGCGGCCCGCAACTAGCTGGGATTGTAATGTAATCTAACCCCCTGCTGTTAGTTATTGGCCTTTCAATAAGATCACCAGACCAACAGTGGACCACAGTTTATTTCAGACTAAGGCATGTATTTATCTCCATCCTTTTATTTGTTGTAGTCTCCAAAACTGCCACCCAAATCACACTGCTCCATACTGCCTGCCATCCTGTGGGTGGTGAGCCCACTGGAAGTTACGTGGGTCTGGACGGTGCTATGAGCAGAGCACCTCAGTGGCAACCTGGCAGCTGGTGGATTAGAACCTGAACCATGCAGACCCAAATCCACTTCCTTAGCCACTATGCCTCCACTGCTGCCCTACTTAAAGCTACAGTTGTTTTGCAGAATTCGACTTTAAAAAGATCTTGTCAGAACTTAAATTCTCTGACCTGCTGACAGAGCTATTAAGTTCCAACAAGCTAGAAATTAATGGCCAGTCGACATCTCGGAGCTGTAAGTGATAATTATCACTTGTCATATACAGTTTCATCAAGCACTGAGGAGGGTTTCAGGTTTGTGCTCATGTTTCTGTTTAAATATGTCTCTGGGGTGACACTCTTTAGGTGGTCCGTGAAAATGCATTTCATTTTCCCTAAATGACCTTGGATTCTACTTAATTTACTTTTCTTAAGTTGCCTATTTAAATACTCCGTTCTGGGAAATTACTAATAAAGGCTAACGTGGTTTTCCGCTAGTGGCGGGGCTCCATACATGTTGAAGCTGAACCTCTTGCCATGACCTACGCTAGTTTATCTGGTCTTGCTACCAAGACCTGGGAGCAACCTGTATAGACCACGTTATGTAGCCCACAATACATGTAAAGTTGATACATGTGAAATTATGTATATATATTCTCTGCCCACAATGTATCAATGCAACCAATGTAGCCCATGTTACGTAGCATTGCACTTTCACAACCATAAGGCGCACAGTATTAAAAGGCTCAGTTTTGTATACTATATTTAACACACACATAAGGCGCACCTGATCATAGGGCGCGGGTTTTATATACTATCCATGCCCACACTTCCCCCTTTAAAGTTCTCATGGTTTCCCTTTACTACGTCCGCCTTAAATCAACACACACAAGTCGCACTTCACTATAGGGCACGCAGTACATTTTGAAGAAAATTCAAGACTTTTCTGTGCGCCTTATAGTCGTGAAAACGCGGTATGTGACATAACCACAGTCTTAATGTTTAACACACGTGCAATAATGTAAATATTCTCTGCCCACGACATTACAGCGATGCACCTTAGATTGTCCTCACCCCCTGCTGTGCCCATCCCTCTTGTTTACGTACCTACGGAAAAAGCAACTCTGTGCACTCACTCTTAGTTGCCCCGCGGGATAAATAAAGTTTTTCTGAATCTGAATCTCGATCATCTTTCAACCTCCTTGGTTTTTCAGAACAATGAGTCAATAAAAAAAAAAGAGCTGCGTATGGTAGATCAATGAAGCTGTTGATTCATTAGTATCTATTGTAATAAAGTATTTTGTGGTTCTGTTCAATTTCTGCATCAAAAGCAATAGCCTTTATTGGAGTTTTTGTTACTTGACTCTTTCTTCAGGTAACAACCACAATTATTGTACTCTCAGTTCTACTTCTGCATTGTTTCATTTGAAAGGGACCAAAGGTGTGAAGAGCGTCAGCCGCCGTCTCCGGAGTTTTCTTTCTCTTTTTGTCGCCGCCGGCCTGGTGACATCACAATAAACAGGGCGTCCTTATATAATCCTGCTCAAATGAGGAAGATTGCGTCCTGGCTCGGTGATTGCCATGCAGCAGACACGATAAAGTCCGATTTGTAGCACCTACTGTGACCAATCTGCTGCCCTGTGGCACTGGAACTGTTTGGAACTGGCTTTGATGTGTCTGCCTGATAAAATCTATGACGGAAAATGTGGAAAAATAAGCAGAAGGAGAAAACATCAAACTTTGACACCAGTCCGTGGTGTAGATGTGCCAGGATTCATTTGTACTCCCTTTGACTTCACTTTGATGTGTTATCATCAGTGAATACAATGCCACGCCCAGGCACAGAGGGATAGAAAAAAAAAAAAAAAAAATCATCATCCACGTTGCTGAACAACAAAGGTCAAAAGACGGGACGAATGTCTTTCATGTAAATTTGACGGATTCTGTTGATAATCATTTCTCATTTGCAATAGAAGAAAGAAGCCAAACCAGCAAGTTCCGTGGTTGAATAAACAAGTTTATTCATAAATAATCTAGCTGATGTACTGAGCACAACTTCTATTTCAAACCAGAGCCTTGAACTTATTCCACCTTTGTTGAATTCTGGAACAATACGAGGTTCTACCTTCATTTCCAGGCTTCAAAATGTGATTGTTTCCAAGGGATAAGTAAATCCGAAGGCTTCGACAGAGGTTTAACACTGATGACGTTAATGTGCTCCATCATTGGTGCTTAAGCCCTGATTATTGTTCCCATTAACCTTTTAGCTGCACTGCAGGCGGCCTTGATGAATTTCACTCAGTGTGTGTTGATTACAAATTGTTAAGGCTGGTTTATCAAAGCACTATATCAGGAAAAGAAAAAAAGAAAAAAAAGAAAAAGAAACCCTTACAGTAAGAAGATCATGTTATCGCTGTAAGGAAATGTTATTCTACACCCTGGACATACGCTATACCGGGGGTGATCTACCTAGATTCTTCTTTTCCTTTCAGCTTATCCCATTTTTCAGGGGTTGCCACAGCGAGTCAACAATTTCCATCTCACCCTGTCCTCTGCATCCTCAACTCCAACTCCAACCACCTCCATGTCCTCCCTCACTGCATCCATAAATCTCCTCTTTGGCCTTCCTCTTCATCTCTCATTCTTCTCCCAATATAATCACTGTCCTTCCTCTGAACATGTCCAAACCATCTCAGTCTGGCTTCTCTAGCTTTTTCTCCAAACCTTCCTGTCTGTGTTGTCCCCCTGATCACCTCGTTCCTGATCCTGTCCTTCCTTATCACCCCCAAAGAGAATCTCAGCATCCGTAACTGAGATGCCACCTCCAGCTCTCCCTCTTGTCTTCTACCTATTCCTAGTGTCTGTAGTCCATACATCATGGCTGGTCTCACCACTGTCCTGTAAACCTTTCCCTTCACCTTAGCTGACACCCTTCTTTCAAGTGATTTACTTAGATTGAAAACTCTAAATATATTCATACTTATAACTTATAACTCCCTACATTAACATATAACATATGTTAGCATCTTGAAATAGAATGACATCTCCAGTTTTAGTTATTGTTTTATGTTATTGCTCAGGATCTACCAACACTCCTTTGGAGATCTACTGGTAGATCTCCACCCACCTTTTGGGCACCCCTGCTCTGTAACCACGTAGACTGGAGGTCACCAACCTGGTGCCCAGGAGCATCTAATACCCCCCCCCCCCCCAATGGTCTACCAAAGGTGCCCACTAGGTGTGTTTTGAAAGAAACACACCTGGTGGGCGTAACCTCTGCTCTTTCTGAGCAGAGGTTACGCTAACAATGACATTCTAATGCAGGGGCGTCAAACTCGATTTCACCGCGGGCATGAAGTCAGTGGCCAAAGTCAATATATATTGAGAAATTAACTGTAAATGTGTAGGTTTTCCCTTCTCTCCAGG
>JAFBJS010000896.1:64027-80230 GCA_016785265.1 Paraplagusia blochii
AATATATATATATATATATATATATATATATATTTACTTTATATGTGGGCTCATAGAAAGGTCATGAGGGTCTCAGTACAGCACATTGAGTAGCCTGCAGCATTGTCCAAGATAAGATTTACTGAATAATAGCTAAGCTAAGTATATATAAATAAAACATACAGTATATATAACACCAATTATATGTATAGCAACTTAACTGCTGTAGTATTTGTTACATTATAAATATAAATACAAAGTGAATCTTAAATACAAGTGGGAATATTTCAGTATTTATGTGAATTTATTCATTTTTTCTCATGCCTATTGGAATTATTGAACTTTACATAATGAGGTAAAGATAGGTTAATAGGAACCTCCTTTATCTCCACCCACCATTGCTCTCCATATAAATGTTCCAATTGGCCAATGAAAAAAAAAAAAAAAAAAAAAAATTGAGTTGTATGGAATTGACTCTAGCCTGGAATCATCTTCATATAGAAGCACAGTTGCATGGATCGCTCGACTCGGTGCCTCTGAGCAAGCAATGCACAGTTTACTTGGCAATGAAATACACTTGCCTGGAGATGGGGACGAGGATATTGATTGATCTTTGGGCTGAAGCCCAGGCCTGAGCACAAAATTGTGATCAGCCTTAAAAACTGTTATTGGTCAATTTCTAGTTAACATTAAATGCACTGATGGCCAGTTGGTGGGTCCTATTAGGTCAGAAAATTGCAATCTGTGCAGTGCTGGACGAGGTGTCAGCACGGAATGAGAAAAACCTGTTTTTGGGACATCAACAGTTGACTGGTGTTAGTGTGTGTTAGAGAGAGAGAAAAACTGCTACTAGCCAATTTCACGCACAAACATAGACACCCACCCACCCACACACACAAACACACAAATACTGGTTTTCCTGCATTGTGAGCACATTCCCCAACTCCTTATTCATAGACCTCACCAAATACAAATGTATACACAATCTTGTCTTGTTTCCACACCATACTGCGGTACACGTTCTCTGAAAAGTAACTGCACATACTAGTAACTCACGTTAACTAATCCACCAAGAGATTAACTAATTTAGTTGTTAACAAAAACCCTACATTTGCGTTATGTTTTTTTGCCTCAACATTCCCTCAAGTCCATCACTCGCATCTTTTTCCTCTTGAGGCCGTTTCTTCACAGCAGCTCTTTCCCAGAGACTTGCTGATTGTATTTTCTCTGCTTATTTTTCAAACTCTATCATTGTCATGTTCTACGTGTCGTTTTTGTCGTCTTGCATATTAAGCAATCAACGTTTTCTTGCAGTGATCATTTGACAACTTGTACCAAAGTGAGGTACGCTCAGCCTTTTTTTTTTTTTTTTCTGAGTGGAAAGGTTATGGAGTGCACTGTGAATAATAAAGAGTCAGTATAAACAAAAGTGTACTTTGCTGACTTTTAACTACTGCAAGATCATAACACCATGACCACGACTTTTTTTTTTCTTAATAAGGAACAGAAAAATATCTACCAAAGCACAGAGTGCCCACAAACCTGTCCCCACAAGGGTGGATGAACCTAAATCACAGACACACACACAAACAAAACAAACAAGAGAGGAGTTATTATTCCAGTTCTAGTTTCTCTGATTTCGTACCTGTGGTTATTCACCCTGCCCCCCCACACCCCCATCCCCGACTTTCTTCTGCACACTTCAATCAGAGCCTAGATAAACTTTCATAGTCTGTAATTACCATGGAGAGCAGCATGGAAACTACACTCTTTATTCTAAATATGAATTAAAACAAAATCAAGCATCAAATTCAGCGTTCGGGGATAATCGGTGTGTGTTCTAGTTGAGTTTAGAGACGTGATACTAGTGTAATTTTTTTGTTAGGCAGGGGTCCCAAGCTTAAATTGCTTCAGGGCCAGTGAGCATCCAGCCTAAATTGGGAAAAAAAAAAAAAAAAAAAAAAAAATCATGATTTTGTCTGTATGATGCAAAAAAAAAAAAAAAAAAAATTCATGATTTTGTCTGTATGATGCTATTTAGTTTTAACACTCTATATCTAATTAACGCTGCTTTAGCATGAATATCTGGATGTTTAGCGACACAGGTGTTTTTGCTACAGTTCACTAAGAGTGTAATGCAATTGATTAACAACAGTATTTTGCATACACATTTTCAGATAGTAGCTGTAAAAGGTCACTGACAAAGCCTGTTGTTTTGACAGTGAGCCATTAACATCATGAATTTATTTTATTTTTACCTGCACTCAAGTTAGTGCTGATAAATAAATAAAAAAAAAAAAGTTAATGGATTGTCGTTATTAGAAACTGCAAAAAAAAAAAAAAAAATAAAGGAAAGTTAAAAAAAAGTTTAGTAAAAAGTTTTCGAGTATATATAACCAATCTGAAGAATCTATAAAAGTCTAACCTTTGCCTCACAGTAATAATAAAAAAAATAAAATAAATAAATCTCATCCCGAGCAATAGATTAAAACAAGAAATAGCTTCTATATGGATTTTTCGCCCTGATCAGACTCCAGAAACTGGGGATTTCTGCCGTATTATCCGATGTGCATGGGCGTAATGCAACAACAAATGTCAACAACAAGTTATTTTCAGCTGAAGATGCATTGGTTGAACAAACACTGATTTTTCTGTATGTATGTATAAGAACACATGCACATCGCCCTTGTGCCAATTTACAAAAATGGTGATAGCAATTACACAGGGATTAAGTTGAAGATTTGGGAAAGAGTAGTTGAGGCTAGGTTGAGGAAAGAGGTAGAGATTTGCTAACAGCAGTATGTTTTTTTGCAGAGAAAGAGTACCACAGATGCAACATTTGCTTTGAGGATGTTGATGGAGAAGTACAGAGAGGGTCAGAAGGAGCTTCATCGTGTGTAGATTTAGAAAAGGCCTATGACAGGGTTCCAAGGGAGGAACTGTGGTTTTGCATGAGGAAGTCAGGAGTGGCAGAGAAGTATGTTAGACTGGTGCAGGATATGTATGAGAACAGCACAACGGTGGTGAGGTGTGCTGTTGGAAGTATAAAGGACATTAAGGTGGAGGTGGGACTTCATCAAGGATCGGCCCTGAGAACCTTCTCGTTTGCTTTAGTGATGGACAGATTGACAGATGAGGTCAGACAGGAGCTGTCTCTTATACACATCTTTTTATCAGTCCGCCTCTGAAAATGTCATTGAAATGCAGGTTGTTTTGGAAGCAAAGCAGTTATGGGAGTGGACAGGGAGGAATGCTGCTGCGCCATAAATCACTCAGGGAATGAATATATTGTGTTTATGCAAATTCTCTGTGTTCTACATCTGACATCTACATCCTGTCTCTTATACACATCTTGAGCCCCTTGTTGCTTTGGTGATGGACAGGTTGACAGATGAGGTCAGACAGGCGTCTCCATGGACAATGATGTTTGCAGATGATATTGTGATCTGCAGTGAGAGCAGGCAACAGCTAGAAGAGACCCTCGAGAGGTGGAGGTTTGTGTTGGAGAGAAGATGAATGAAGGTCAGTCATAGCAAGACCGAGTACATGTGTGTGAATGAAAAGGAGAAGAGTGGAATGGTGAGGTTACAAAGAGCAGAGTAGAAGAATAGAGTGCAGTCAGGATGAAACTGGAGAAAGGTCTCTGGAGTTATTTGTGATAGCTAGCTAAGGTGAAGGGAAAGGTTTACAGGACAGTTTTGAGACCGGCCATGATGTATGGAGTAGAGACACTAGGAATAGGTAGAAGACAGGAGACAGAGCTGGAGGTGTCAGAGTTAAAGATGCTGAGATTCTCTTTGGGGGTGACAAGGATGGACAGGATCAGGAACAAGGTGATTAGAGGGACATTATAGACAGGAAGGTTTGGAGCAAAAGCTAGAGAAGCCAGATTGAGATGGTTTGGACATGTTCAGAGGAGGGACAGTGGTTATATTTGGAGAGGAATGCTAGACATGGAGCTACCAGGGACGATACGAAGAGGAAGGCCAAAGAGGACATTTATGGATGTGGTGAGGGAGGACATGGAGGTGGTTCGAGTTGGAGTTGAGGATGCGGAGGACAGGGGGAGATGGGAATTTTTGACTCGCTGTGGCAACCACTGAAAAACGGGATAAGCTGAAAGGAGAAGGAGAAGAAAAGAAGATGTATAACTACATATATATAATATATATATATATATTGAATATATATATATATATATAAGTTATACGTTCTATGATACATATATGTGTGTGTATATATATATATATATATACACATACATACAGTATGTGTGAAACATATTGCCGTGGTGCGACTTCCAATTTGTTTATTCCAGGAAAATGAATGTGTTCTATAGGCCAGATCACTTTCAGCCATATGGTGGTAACACCTCACTCTCACACTACTCTGCTGGCAGAAAAAAAAAAAAATGAAAAAGCTATTACTGGCCATGCTTTATTTTTTGTCATCTATGCGAGATCAACAGTTTCCTCTTTGTCTCTTTCGTCCAACTCTGTCATTATGAAGTCATTACTTTCACTCTGCCGCCATCTGTGGCCTTTACTTCTCTTTAGAATTTAATTACCATGGGTAACCAGTCCAACCAACATCAATTCTCACCAGAATCCATCTCAACTGAAGATGGATGGCCAATCCCGTGCCTGTTTTGCCAGCTACGGCTCTGGCTGGGGCGGCAGACATGATGAAGAGGGAAGAGCTTGCTGCTCCCAGCTTTGATTTTGTAATTTTCCTCCCCGTGTGGCTTTGCTGAAGGTCTAAATCGAAATAAAAAAAAAAAAAAAAAAAACTGCAGAAAATATCTGCCTCTAACTTTGTACCTTGGTTTTCAACTCCCATCAATTCATAAGAGATTACCGAGCTCAGGTAACGGGTTTGATCAGATTACACTAAAGATCTGATCACATTTTCGCCTCTTTGTCTCTGCTATTGTGTCTCGATCTACGGCGTTCTACAATCTGAGGCAGGAATAGTGATTTTTACAGTGTCCCTTATTTAGATGCAATGTCACTGTTTCCCTTATGAGGCAGCCTGGGGTCTGATGTGGGCCTTCTGCTTCAGTAATGAGGATAAATCAGGTCTTAAAAGGTCCATACAGGAGGACGCTGAGAATAATTCCGAAGCCCAGGGATATGGACAGAGAAACTAAATCCCCTTTGTTTGCTGTGAGCATAAAGCACAGAATAAGCCAGTGGAGCTTGTGGGTTCCCAGCACCAGACCAGGGTTTTTTCTCTTAGACCCAGCAGGTAATTGGGTCCCTTTGAATCTCTGTGACTCTGTGCAATCCCCATGAAAAAAAAAAAAAGGGTACAAATGCAAGGGCCTTATTTTTTCAAAGTGGTCACTAAAGGCCATGTGCCACTTTAATTTAAGGTAACGGATGAGGCAGACATCCGTACCGATGTGGTCCACTTACTGTAATTCCAAACATCCACAGCCCGAGGTGTGAGCTCTGTGTGGGCTTTCATTTTCTCCTCCTTCGGGTTAGGTCCCTTATTTGGGTTTCCTTGATGGATTCCCTGGAGATTTAAATCCTGATACGGGATTTACACTTTAAATAATTTCATATAAAAATTACTTCAGGGGATATCATCTATCACTGCCATCAATAAAAATCTCCTTCCAATTCCTGTGTGCTTTGAAAAAAAAAAAAAAAAAGGAAAGAGTCTAAAATATGCCAAGCTCAGATTCACCTGACAAGACGCCAACTTTTAAATTGCTCAGGTCATGTCTTTTTTTTTTTTTCTTTTTTTTTTTTTAGGGCCGGGGTATAAGTCAGAAAGAGGCAGAAATGCGGTAAAACTGTGATATGTAGTGATGTTGTGTAAACAGGAGCAGACACAGCGGCAGTATTTTACTCGTTTTTTTTTTTTTTTTTTTCGGAGATACAATCTCGACTGTGTTTTTCACTGACAGGCTGCAAGATCAGATTCTCTCTGCTCAGTCACAGTTATCTGCAGCTGTGTTTACTTTGTTTAAACTACAATCCGTGTCAGAACAGATGGATATCAGCGGTCTACTGACAGATGCACAAAGGTTCGTTAAAAGACACAAGGACAGCTGGAAGCGCGTCTGAGTCGGACCGCAGTTGCGGCGGACGGAATTTTTTTCCAGACTATTTCATCGTGTTTCCTTTTGGGATAACTGATGCATCCTGATCCTGTGGTATGAGAACGTCCCATGAGAAGGTGATGGGACCTGATCATATATAACCTTGATGTTGCCTCCAACCATCTGTGTAGTGATTTCAAAATTGCGATCCGAAAACCACTGAGTCCAGGTGACATGATGTGCAAAAAAAAAAAAAAAAAAAACTGCGGTCAGTTTAAGTGGACAGAGTTTTGCCACCGTTAGTGACCACGCCTCAAGGGATGGAATAGATGACTCTGTCAGGTCCCTTTCTCTCTCTCTCTGTCTCTGCTGACACTAATGACAAAAGTCCAAGTTGGCTGAGGTAAAGATGAGAAAATGATTGTTTTTTTTTTGTCTTCAGTATTCTAACTGTTCAGAGCAGTGGAGATTGTGGAAGAGAGGAGAAGAATAGAGTGGAGTCAGGATGGACCAACTGGAGAAAAGAGTCAGGAGTGATCTGTGATAGAAGAGAGTCGTCTAATGTGAAAAGAAACGTTTACAGGATAGTTTTGAGACCAGCCATGATGGATGGATTAGAGACACTAGGAATAGGTAGAAGACAGGAGACAGAGCTGGAGGTGGAGGAGTTAAAGATGCTGAGGTTCTCTTTAGGGGTGGCAAGGATGGACAGGAGCAGGAGTGAAGTCATTGGGGGACAACACAGACAGGGAGGTTTGGAGAAAAAAAAGCTAGAGACGCCAGATTGAGATGGTTTGGACGTGTTCGGAGGAGGCACAGTGATTATATTGGTAGAAGAATGATCCTAGAGATGGAGCTACCAGATAAGAGACGAACAGGGGATTGATGGATGGAGAGAGGACATGGATGTTAGCGTTGAGGATACAGGGTGAGGCGGAAATTGTTAACTCACTGTGGCGACCCCTGAAAAAAGGGACAAGACCAGGAAAATAAGTTACGTCATTTCGCTGAGAACCTGCATCCTTCCTTTATCTTAGTGTATTCATGTTTAAAAAAAAAAAAAAAAAAAAATCATTATAATAAAATAGCCAATGGTATATTTTTATACCTTAAATTATAGATATAGTCTGCAAACCTAAAACAGACTGTTTTTTTTTTTACCAGTAACCATGACGATCTTGGACAGCTGCTGTAAAAAACTTTTAGAATTTATGCTGCACTGGTGAAGTTACCAACAGAAAAAAGAGGAGTGAGAGGAGTGCATGAAATACAAAAATATGAAAATAATAATAATAATAATAATAAAAAGAATACATTTGATGCAAACAAAAACAGATTGCATTTCACAAGGTGGAGAGAAATCTGTTGCCATTAGAAACTCCAGGTCGTCCATATCAAACACTCACACCTCACTTCCTCTCTGCACTGCCTGCTCTGTTTAAGTTCTCTACAGCGCACTCTTATCCCAGTTGCAAATATTTACCTTTTTCCCTTCTGAGGTTGAATTTCCTCACAAGCCGAGACATCCCCCCCAATCTGTAAAGCTAATTAGTGCCACTTCCACTCTGGTAGCGCACAAGGCCGGAGTTCTTTCATATGTAGATCTGATGAAATTATGCTGGGGGAGAGCTCATTAGATTAGATTTACATTTAGAGATGTTTTGTGCTCCATCCCTCTGAAACCTCCAGCCACTGCTGCAATAACCGGATTCTGATGACCTGACATTTCCTGCCCATTTTTTTTTTTTTTTCTGCTGCAGTACTACTGCACATTCACACCAGGTCGTGTCTGCTCATCAAAGATGGGAAATAGCTCCACGCTGCTCTTCGACTCGTGCATCACTTTGCTATATTAAACACTCTCATGGTTTTGTAATGGGCGTAGCTCGCCCCTAATGAAGGGGGTCAGAATGCATATCAAAGGCCTGTTATAGATTCCATCATTTTTTTTTTTTTTTTTTTTTTTTTTTCCCCCTTTATTTCTGTCTTTCTTTCTTTTTTTTTTTTTTGCTCCGTTTCACTCATGCAGAGAAAATACTAAAAAATTCCCAAGTTAAAAAAAAGTTATGAATAATTGATTGGTTTTACATCGGTGATTCCGATGTCTTTTACCTGGCTTTGCCCAAAGGCTGCGGTTTTACGATACATACTTTCAGGTGAGCTTTCCTCGAAAAAGTACAAGATCTAATCGACAGAAAAAAAAAAAAAAAAAAAAAAAATTTAGAGGTCTATCCATCAATCATAAAAGCCCATTTCTCTTGCTGTCAAATTACCTCTGCAGCGTCACGCCAACCCCCCCCCCCCCCCCCCCCCCCCCCCCCCCCCCCCCCCCCCCCCCCCCCCCCCCCCCTCGCCCCCACCCCACCACCAGTGCCCCCCGCCAACTGCAGTTTTACAGCGCAGGAATACTTCATCTTTCCAGCTGTCACAGGAGTGATCCGTTAGCTGATTATGATGTGAGTATTGCGCCGCACCAATTACGCGATACAGTTCAACTTTAGGGATGAATTATGCGCTGCACCCGTTGCTGTACATATATAATGCAAAGCAGGGGGTGGGGCAGGGGTGGACGGCGGTTGTGGGGGCCGTACGTAAGAGTATTACCCTGGTGGTTCTATGGTGGGAAATGTAAGGCTAACAATGTCAGAATAAAAGGGAGGATTGAAGGCTTATCAGACTCTGCAGGTGTGGAATTACAGACATCAGACTTGGTGTTGTGGAGTTTAATCTCCTGCACTGCTGTAGGCATTAATCCCACTTAGGGCTGCAATGATTAGATGAATAATCAATGATTATTATGTGAGGCTTAAAAGAAGTGCGTCCAGTACCGACCCATTCCTAGAAAGGTTGGTGGACTTGCCAGGATTGCAGAAATTGAAAGTAAGTAATTTGATTCTTTTAAATTTTGTATTCACTTTATTGTCCATTAAAAAAAAACCTCAACTGAGTTTTTATTTTAATGAAACAGGAATAAATGTGAAAAAAAAAAAAAAATCAAATAAGTCTATTAGCACCACACAAATTAATAAAATGGCATGAAACAGACACAGCTTCTTAGTTGCCAATAATGATTATAAAAAAACATGATAACTTATATATGGAACTTTTAGAGCTGGGATTTCTCTATTTGATGTCCAGAGGAATTACATGCTATGTGCATATATAATATATACATACATATATACATATCATTCATTCAACCCAATTAGCTCATTTGTTGTGGGTTCGCAGGGGATACCAGCGCCTTCATGTGGGTGGTGTTATGTGGTTGGGACGGTGCTATGAGCAGAGCATCTCAGTGGCAACCTGGCAGCTGGTGGATTAGAACCTGAAGCCTTGAGGAGCAAATTCTCCTGTCGTAAACACTAGGCCAGGGGTCGCCGACCCGGTGCCCCCGCAGTGACCATGTCAGTCGCCCGCAAGCCAGTTTTTAAAAAAAATGACCTAATTACGATCTATCACTGTCTTAAATTTAATTAAATTGTGTTGCCATTCTTTTTGAATTGCATTTACAGTGATGCATATTGAAAACAAAAAGTATAAAAAACTTTAAGAAAATTTAAAAAATCATAAAGTAGCAGAGTTCGCTGATAAGAGAATTCTGATGTAGAATGGGGCAGAGGTCAGTCTAGGAGATCGAAGCCATTTCTACCCACATTTACATCGCGGAAAAAGGAAGATACTGTATTATTTTTACAGTGAATGGGAGGAAGAATTGTTTTTTTACTAATGTGAAAGAAAACTGTGCGCCTTATTTGTGGTGCGACTGTGGCAACGGCAAAGCGGCACAACGTGGAGAGACACTTCTGCACTTGTCACAAAAGTTAACATGCTAACTACCCACCCGGCAATGCACTACGGACAGAAAAGATCCGCGAGATAAAGGCAGCTTGATTTTTGTCAAATCTTACAGAATTGATCATGCGTACAAACATGGTGCAGAGTTCATGATTTGATGAAAATTAATAGCGTCTTGAAAAATTGGACGTGGTTTCCTGCAAAAATTTGTGGATTTCATTTGAAAATGAAATAATTGGAAAGGTAAATACAAAATAAAATATTGCATGTTAAAGTTTATCCGTTTCCTACCTTGTTGAATCATTCTGAATCCTTATTGCTGAATTATTAACCATTAACGATCAAGTGTCTTCACGTGGAATGCCATTAATATAATATAATTAAAGATGAAATGTGCAACTTTCTTTCAGAATTGTGTGATCAAAGTGGTAGCCCTTTCATCACTCAGTGCCCTTGAAGTAGCTCTCAGTTTCAAAAAGGTTGGCGACCCCTGCACTAGGCCACCACTGCGTAATGAAATGAGAATGGTGGAAACTGCTGCTGAATGTGTGCATTATCCACGATCTGCATTTGATTTATTCCCAAATCATCACATTTTTTTATTGATTTTTTTAAATGTTTTAATTTTTAGAACTCCCCCGGGAGTATCCTTCGGAAGATTATGACTCTGCATTTAACCCATCGACCGTAGTGAGCAGTGGGCTGCCCAGGGTGCAGTGTTGCTCAGGGAACCTCAGCAGTAACCTGGCGGTAGGGGGATCCACATCCTTAACCACTAGGCCACCAACTGCCCTTACATTACTGTTTAAACAATACTTCTGCATAGATAAGATCATTTACGCAGTGTCGTCCGATATAACACAACAAATGACCAACTTGTCTTAAAAATGAAGATCTGTAATACACTCGGCTCTAGCGACAGAACATCACGAGAGGGATTCATCCTCGAAAAGAAGAATATTCTATTTTTATCTCTCTCTCTTATCTATTTTTGTAATACACAAGTGTTAGGCTGGGCTTATCAAAAATTCAGCTTCAAACTTGTGTTGTGTAGTCTATCTATTTTCACTCCACAATGTGGTAAAAAAAAAAAAAAAAAAACAGTTGATATGGACCACTGAATATTCAGTGAGTCTTTGTAGACTAATTATAACGTCTTCATAAACTTGGGGACTCCATGCGGTGACTGGAGAAGACAGAGCAGAAAATAAATTGATTTTTTTTGCTTTGATGCAGCTGTGTTGTGGGCGCACATGTCTGATGAGAGGCTGGGTGAATTGAAGGAAGTTGCGTGTTTTTTTTTTTTTTTTTTTTCTCTCCCTTTTTTATTTATATGATAATTAAGGCCAGCTTTAATGCACTGCATTATGTCAAATCCCTGCCTCAGCACAAGGTTTGCAGGGAAATCTATTCCGGGCTGTGATTAAATTAATGGAACATTTTATTGGTGCAGGTCATGTTCTGTCTCTTATACACATCTAACGTCTTCCCGGTTCCTGTTCGAGCTTGGGTGGAGGAATGTTGAAAAGGTGGGGCAGCCAAATGACCCTGTCTGGCAGGTTGTGCCTCTGTTCAATTGGGAATACATTTCCCCCTGTACGCCTTCCAAAATATAATGATCGGTGCATGCACACACGGATCAACTCCAATCATTCCATTTTGGTTTCTTTTGGAAACATCCAAAATAAAAATAACCTTTTTTTTTTTTTTTCTAGTCTAGTCATAGCCTGGATTTGTATTCAGCCCCAGCGTTGTCTTTTGTTGCTTTTAGGCAGGGATTTGTGAATGAAACTAAAATAAAAAAAAAAATGAAATCACTCAACAGCAGGACGTCAGTTTTAACAATTTGAGAATCAGAAGCAAGCTGTGCAAGCGAAGCTGAGCACCATTTTTACCACAAACAATTGTATGACTCCAGCATTTACTGAATATTCAGTGAGTCTTTGTAGACTAATTATAACGTCTTCATAAACTTGGGGACTCCATGCGGTGACTGGAGAAGACAGAGCAGAAAATAAATTGATTTTTTTTTGCTTTGATGCAGCTGTGTTGTGGGCGCACATGTCTGATGAGAGGCTGGGTGAATTGAAGGAAGTTGCGTGTTTTTTTTTTTTTATTTTTTCTCTCCCTTTTTTATTTATATGATAATTAAGGCCAGCTTTAATGCACTGCATTATGTCAAATCCCTGCCTCAGCACAAGGTTTGCAGGGAAATCTATTCCGGGCTGTGATTAAATTAATGGAACATTTTATTGGTGCAGGTCATGTTTGTGGTGTCGTGGCATTGTAATGAAGAATAATGTGGAGGAATGTTGAAAAGGTGGGGCAGCCAAATGACCCTGTCTGGCAGGTTGTGCCTCTGTTCAATTGGGAATACATTTCCCCCTGTACGCCTTCCAAAATATAATGCTCGGTGCATGCACACACGGATCAACTCCAATCATTCCATTTTGGTTTCTTTTGGAAACATCCAAAATAAAAATAACCTTTTTTTTTTTCTAGTCTAGTCATAGCCTGGATTTGTATTCAGCCCCAGCGTTGTCTTTTGTTGCTTTTAGGCAGGGATTTGTGAATGAAACTAAAAAAAAAAAAAAAAAATGAAATCACTCAACAGCAGGACGTCAGTTTTAACAATTTGAGAATCAGAAGCAAGCTGTGCAAGCGAAGCTGAGCACCATTTTTACCACAAACAATTGTATGACTCCAGCATTTGTGTGGGCTGGGAACGGGAAACTTCTCAGAACATCAACATAATTAATCGCCGGAGCTATTTCTACCCACAACAAACAGACATTTTACTCTAAACTACTTTGCTCTTTACTATAACAACACAGTATTTCCTTAAACAAAGATCTCAAGTGTTTTTTTATGCTCAAACATCTATGAAATGTTAAAAGATTTAGAGTATGGACTGTTAACACTGACATTAAGCCAGTTGATTAGATGTATTATTTACCATCCAGGTTTTTGTTCCCACCAAGCTGCAGCTGATTGGTCAAACTATGTGATCTTGGTTGGTTGGAACAGCAGTACCACCAGCCCTTTGGTGGAGAAATTGGCCACGTCTGGTTGGCCAAGACTATGATGATGATCTGGAGGACTTTTCGTTGGCCCAGAGGCAATGCCTCTTCCAGTGGGCTCAGTACTGGCAAGAAAGCATGTCGATGTGCAGTGGGATTTGGGTGACAGTTGTGAAGACTGCAGATAAAGATGGATGGATGATGACAAGGATGATGGAGAAGACTAACCCGTATCAACATGGTTGGAGAGGACTTCCAAGAGTAGCAACGTGTCCATGGAGCCAGAATAATCTCAAAAAGAACACAGACGTAAGCATAGATCCACGAGCATATTCGGAGAAGAACACACAAACAACGCTTCACACATCAAAATACGTTTGTGAATTCTTCAAAATATGTTTGTGAATTGTGGTACGTGGACGAAGAGGCACCTTTATTGTTGTTGTGTCATCGTAGACGCAGGCGAATGAGAGCGGCCTTTCGTACAACATGGTGCAGAACATGGATACAACGCAGACCACAACGGGTTGCTTTTAATAACCTGGTGTGCGAAGTAAACACTGAAGTTCCCCAACGTTTTCGCCAAGACGAATATTAAACAGACAAGGATGGTCTTGCCAAAGATCCACGAATATGTCTTCTAATATCGTTTCATTCAGCAAGTCGCTACCAGTTGCCATCTTGTTGCATCATTGTAACGCATGCGCACAAATCATTTGTAGAGAGAAAAGTGCTTGTCCACGATCGATATTTTGCTCACGGCCTCGACTGACAAATGGCTCACGTAAATTTACGCGCAGACGATGAGAATCTGGCACTGAACAATCGGCGTGCGCCGGATCCTCCCCATGCGGCATGCGCCGGGCTTTATGCGGACCAGATTCGCGAGCGTATTTTGCTACGTCAGTCCGTCACCAGCCTAGTTTCACAAATTAAAAGCGTGATATGCATGCTCGTACCACAATTCACAAATGTATTTTGACGTGTGAAGCCTTGTTTGTGCGCTCTTCTCAGAATACACTTGTGGATCCGTGTTTACACATGTGTTCTTCAATCAGACTAATCTGGCTTCATACGTAGATTTACATTCGTCCAAGTCACTTCAAGAGCAAGTGGACATAGTAGGATTCTTGAAGACATTAAACCTCTCATCCAAGTTCGAGTCTAGTCTTAAAGAAACCTTCTATGATGAGGTGTCCTTGAAGGCATTATTTTTAGGGTTCCCTTAGATTTTTTATTTTTTTATTTTAATATGTAAAAATATATAATATAGTTTTTGTACATTCCTTAAATTGTCACACTTTTTAATGGAACGTAAAACAACGATGACAACATAGGTCAAAAGAAACTCTGGCCTGTTCTTACTGTGGTTGTTTACATCAAAAGACCACTGACAGTAACAAGTTGTCTTACAAAACATTTCAAGTAAACAAATCGCAGTGAGGATGTATTTAAATATGTTCACAGTAATTTACCGTAGAAAATTGGTTGACATAACGTCAGTATTATGTAAATAACATCTCTGTCTCCGTAAACACAAGATACAAAAGAAGTTCCTCAGACGTTTCCGCATCACATCAGAGATGCATCATCTGCAACTTTGAATGAAGATGAACTTTGAAACTGCTGCCTGAGACGTCAGTAATTATTCGCACATTAATGGTGAAAAATTAGCGTAATTACGACAAACAAATAAAACCATTACGTTGCGGCCAGTGTTTGCGGCTGATTTGCATTTTAAGTTGAAGAGGCGGCTACGCGTCTGTGTGAAGAGCTGATGTGAATATTTACAATGGGCTCCATGGAAAAAAAAAAAAAAAAAAAAAAAAAATTGATGTAAAAAAAAAAAAAGTGTGGCGTGAAACAAAATCTGTGGGAAACCAATCTTCCATTGTTTTGGGGCAGGATGAAAGCACAGATGTCGGATCGAGTGAGATTTTGTTTTAATTAACGGCATTAAAGACACAAAATTTGCACTCAAATCCACCGGAAAAATGACTAAAGTGATAAAAGTTGTTGATAATGTAAGCTCCTAATATACATGGGTGATTAAGAGTGATTAAGAGAGTGTGGAAACATTAATCCCCTTTTTCTTTGGGCTTTTTACCTTAAAAAAAAAAAAGTTTAAAAAAATTTAATCTGTGCCGGTTTTATTATTGATAATTTATATGGGAGTAATGTTGCAAAGGTGATTTTATTCAGTGCATTTATAATATTAACGTGGGGGGTCATGGAGAAATTAAGACCACCATTGTTTTCATAATTTTTTTTTTTACCCATTTTAATGCCTGGTACCACAAAATAACTTTCGACTAAAGAACACAATAAACACAAAAACAGTGAATGCAATTTTATCAGTACAATGCCATATTTATGTAAGAACTGCAGTGATTTTGGTGCCTATCAGGAAACTATTGAATATGGCTGAATCTCACTTTCACATTAAACTTGTATTTTTATATTGTTGTTGTCATTATATTTATCCAAACGAAAGTACCTGTCGCGAAAAAAAAAAAAAAAAAAGTGTTGTTACACACTAGAGTGTCAAATTAGTATCTATTTAATTGCATAATATTATATTTATGTGTCAATGTTAAACTGACCCTACATCAAATAATAAAGCAACATTTGTTTCACAGATAATATCATGCTTAGTTTTTTTGTAATATTCTGAACACACACATTTGCATTAAATCATTTCAAAATACATTTTTTTTTTATTTTGAAGGGCAAGTATCATAGTTGTCGTTGAGTGGGCTTCATAGGCTGAGTGACAATATTTGACTTATATATATATTTTTTTTTTTTCTTCAATGACAGTAAGTAAAAAAAAAAAAAAAAAAAGCCCCATAACATCAAATTCCAAATTACACGGTAAATGAATTACTAAAGGCCAAGTAAATATATATTAAATTAAACGCTAGAATGAAATGACATCCATTCATCTTTATCCTCTTTTCCATTATTGGATCTCAGGGGTAGCAGTCTCCAGAAGTGCCACCCAAATCACCCTTGTCCATGCTGTAACCCTCCTGTGGGTGTTGAGCCCATTGGACGTTATGTGAGGGCTATGTTCAGAGCACCTCAAATGCAACCTGGCAGCTGGTGGATTAGAACCTGAAGCCTTGCAGACCCGACCCGGACTTCTTATCTACCAGAACACCACTGGGGCTAAAAATAATTAAATTAAAAGAAAATCTTTTTTTTTTTTTGAGAATCATCCGGTGCTTATTTTCAATACTATGATAACTCTGTGTTAATTTAAACAGCAATATTGTCTCCATAAAGGGGTTTCATTTGAGCCAAAACAGGACAAGCCTTGAAGGCAGTGACTCAAGCCTTAAACTCAGATGG
>JAFBJS010000898.1:0-21583 GCA_016785265.1 Paraplagusia blochii
CATTCTTTCTAGGGCAACCACAGGGTTTTTCTTAGTCTAAACCCCAGCTTTTTTTTATGCAGTAGGGACTGGGTCAAAGTGTTTGCAGAAGATGTTGTGCAAGTTACTTTAAAGAAAGTAACTTATTGCTCTACTAGTTGCTGCTCTGAAAAAGTAACTAGTTACGTTACTAGTTACTAAATTATAAAAGTATTGAATAACTAGTTACTTTACTTTAAATAATAATAAAACACATTAAAGTTTTAGTGTTGTGTTCTGTAGCACCTATCATAATGAAATGTAGTGGTACAATAGAAACAAAATAGATGTTTAGACATTTTGACGGGCATCTTTATTGTAACCTCAACTTGCAACTTGCCATCATCTTGAGTGTGTGCTGCTGTTCCGCGTCGCGCATATGTGTGTGTGATACTGTATTTCCCTATAAGGCAAGAAGACCCGCCCAGGTCTCTTTTTGATTGGCTTAGCCTGAATCATCGCTCCTTTTCCACACATGGGTTAAGTTAGGCAGCCGACAGGCTCCACTGCCACACAGTCCTCGCTCCGTGGCCGGAAGAAACCGTCCATTTGGACAACAGATAGTAACGAGTAACGAGTCCCTTTTCACCACAGTAACAATAACTGTGTTACTGAAACGGAAATGTAACACGCTACGTTATTAGTTATCAAGAAAAGTTGTTTTGTTATGACTCTCAAAGGCTTTCCTTAGGAGGTCATGAAAGGGTACAACCATGGACTGGTTGCAGGTTCTTGAACCTTTCCTTAATGGTATGGCCATGCCCCACAAAGATACTCTTAAGAGCACCCCCTTGTTTCCAAATGTTGGAAGGATTTCTTCCTGCCACCATGGATTTTAGTTTTTTTTTTATTCCCCCATGACCTCAAACTAGAAGATAATGATTCAATCTTATTGAAAAGATGAATAACAAAAAGATACATAGCTTTTCATCATTCACTCAGTTTAAACAGCCAGTATTCTGTGGTCTTCCTTCTGATATTTATCTGTGAACCACTTCTCAGTTCCAAGGCCTTTTCATACACAGAAGCAAAAGAAACCTTTTTTTTTCCTTGGCTTTTGGATTTTTTTTTTTTTTTTTGTCCTTACCGATACAGTGGCTTAGGTCAAGTCTAGTTCAGAATGTGGGGCATCTGCATTGTGCACTTTTCAGTGGATAATAAGGAATTACACAGTGAATTCTCCCAGCCAATGGGAATAGCAGCGTTTGAGCCAGAATGCCTACGGGGTTCTCTGTGAGCTTTAAATGGTGAATACTGTGAGGAAACCTGTGTGCAGAAGGTCAAAGATTTCCAGGGTCAAGTCCAGTTGAATGTGTGAGGTTAATTTACAGGCGAAAGAAGGGAGAAAAAGATGAGGAGTGCACCACTGTGCCCCCCATCCCACTTGATGCTAATCCTCTGAAACCTGTTTTCTAGCAGGGATTAGTGCCAGCGAGAACAAGGCTTAGAGCTCCGTGCCGGAGTCGAGATGAGAAATCGAATACAGGTGCTTGTCGGGAGGCCGGGTTCGATGACTTCTGTGTATGTAATATCACAGAGGCGGGGCGGCGGTGGCGAGGGGAGGTGTAGCTCTCGCTGCAGTAGCAGCTGGTATTACATCCTTCAGGGTGATATTGTTGGAATTCAGGTCAGTGCTGACTCGTGCAGAACAGAGAAAAAACCTCGTCTGAAGCTCAGTGGATCCTGTAACCCAGAAATCCCAACTTCTGCTGCACCCACCGAGTCAGCGCAGCTCTCACCGCTGGTATCACTTTTTAATTTCACTGAGTGGTGAATTTATTCAAAGCTTGTTTTTAAATCCAGTCCAAGGAAAAGAAATAAAGCAAACTCCTTGCCATAGTAGCACACAAGGAAATGTCACCTCTGCATTTAACCCATCACCTGAGAGCAGTTAGTTACTCAGTTGTAACTTGGTAATAAGTTGGTGGATTAGAACTTGGAACCATCTGGACCCCAGTCTGGTTCCTTAACCACTAGGTCACCACTATCCCGGCAAATAACCTACAGTACCTGCCTAACTTTCTCGATTCTTCTGTTTCCTCTACCAACAATTACAGAAATTGTCTCACACAGACACGATACGGCAATTGACGTTCTTCAAGTTGGCCATAAAGACAACAGTGAACTGTTAGCATCCATTGTCAGGGATGCTTCCCTCTGCTTGTGCTTTCTATTTTGTATTGATTGGATAACATGTCAATGAATTGCCGACCTCTACTGAGGAGTACACCAATAACTTTGTGATCTATGACAAACTTTCTACAGAATGTGATTACCACTACAGTTACATTAAAATAGAAAGATATATAAAATATAAAATATATTTCCTTTGTTTATTTATAACATTTAATTCTCACATTAGGAAGGGAAACAACACAAAATTCACTCACTTTTGACACCATCTACTGCTTCCATTAGTGATGAGCTCATGACATTGATGTCGAGTAAAAAAAAAAGCAATGCAAATGCAATTTTTCTTATAATATTTGGCTTAGTGTAAATTTGGTAACTGATGATCATTGTTAGACTGGTAACATAATCTTATTTTTTTTTTTTTTAGTTACCGTTAGTGTGCCTCCACAAAGCAATGGTGAGCAGAGTCCTGGGTACGATTCCCAAAGGACCATCCACCCTCTTCCGTGAATCACTATAAAGGATCTGCTTTATGCATAAATGTAACAGAAAAATAAAATATAGTCGTCATTTGCTATATTGCGGTTTGTGTGTCACTTCTTCAGTGCAGTGCAGGTTTTTTTAATTTTTATTTTTTTATATATTTGCATGTGTGTATATGTGTATTCTTCTATTGCATTTTCTTTTAAATTCATATATGAAATTTGCTGTAAATAAATAATTAGAGAATTTGCTTCATTGTTGTGATATAATAGGCATATTCAAGTATTGTAAAAAAAAAAAAAAAACAGACACATACAGATCATTGCTAGAAGTGCTCTGACTGTAGAGTTAAACTAGATTTGTAAAGATGTGTGGGCAGCAGACATTGCTATATATCGAATACCATCGACTCCTTGATTTCCCTGACTTCAACTGATGACTCTCACAGCTGCATTTTTCAAAAATATTCCGACATCTTCTATTCAAGGTAAAAGGCAGAATCTCCAAATAATGATCACGCAAGAAAAGTTATGTACCACATTGCCTTGGAGAGGAAAAAAAAAAAAAAAAAAATCTAATATTCTCAGAAAATGAAGCTGTTTGAGTAAAGTATTGGAATCTTTGGCCTGCAATTACATCTAATGGAATATTTGTGCTTTTTTTCTCAGAGCAGTAAAGAAGGGAACCAGCGGCGGCAGCAGCTAATGAGCCTGCTCTGCTTTCCTCTGCCATGATATTTGATTTTAAACCTGATGCAGCAGAACGTTCCTGCAGCGTGTTGTACGTGATACAAAAATAAACGTGCTCTCCGCCCGTCCTTGTTCTGGGATTATTTTCTGTCACAAGCTTCAGTTTTTTTCACTTTTGTCCTCCTGCTGGCAGCCACCTGGTGTGGTGGAGCACGTGTGTATATAGGTATATACATATACACTTAGAGACTCTGTTTGTGTGTGTATTGGTTGCGTCCCACGAGGTCGGCAGCTCAGCCCCTGTAATGCATGAGTGTGCTCACCTGTTCGACAACTGAGATGCATGGCCTCCATCGCAGGAGGCCGCAAGACGGATGAGAGGGAGAAAAAGCAGCATCGGCGCTCCTGGAGGTGACCTAGCTCCGTGCACAGGCATCGTCACCTCGGCCTGGACCAGGGAAGGTCGATGGTGACGACGAGGACGCCAGCACCGCCCAAAAAGGTGCCCTTGAGCAAGGCGAGCCAGCTCTCGGTGGACTTGTCTCGGGACACGTGGTTGTGTGGCCTACTTAATGTTCTTTATGCTCCAACTCCACCTCAATGTAAACAGAAGCTACTCTGGGACTGGAAGTCTGCTTCTCCTCGCTGTGAAACTGTGAAATCAGGCGTTTGGAAACTTTGCTGCCACCGCGAAGAAATAGAATGTTTTAAGGGCTGATTTTTCTTTTTTTTTTAACTTGGTTTTCCTTAAAGCAGACACAGACCATTTAAAAGTAAATTAAGCCTTGTGCAATCAAAAACATCATTATGGAACCCAGAGAGGAAAGAAATCCTGAATGTTTAAGTAAAGCAACTGATCGGTAATCATTTTTTTACTCTTGTCTTTTTGATATTTTCCTCCGTGAATTACACATCCTTTCACATTCCTTCTTCATTGTCTCCTCGGGTATCATCTGTTCAACAAGCGAGGAGACAACGGCAAGACGTAATCTCTCAAAAAGCCTAACGATGTTCCCATAAACATTTTCAAAATATATATACTTTCTTTTTGACAAACTGATCAAAGCAGGTATTTATATTGGAATTTAACCAAGGTGTACATCCATATAAACAACATTTCTTTAGCAGGTGGAGTTGAATGACGCACTACAAAAATCGAACCAAGGTAACAATGCACGTTTAGCTCTTGTATGGTGAGTATGAAAACATGCTACACTTGCTATGGTTTCAGTTAAATTACTCTGATCTGTCATCGATGAGTGGGAATGTACAGTTAATCAGTGGTTCTCAACTGGTGGGTCCCGACCCAAATGTGGGTCACGGATCTTTTCTGAAAGGTTTGCAGTCCAGCTGGTCCAAAAGCAACTAAATAATGTGAATCTGCAGTTGAGTATGTGTTTTTAAAGAAAATATCTTATTTTGAAAGGCACACTCTGCTGAAAAAAATGAGTATGTTAAAAGAAGTGATTTTTGATTGAGATGATCGGTCAGTTGGTGTGCTCTGAGTAACCAAAACCTGCTGCCACAGCAGCTTTTCGGGGAGCAGTTTACACCAGTATATGTATAAGTATATGTCAATGGACGTATATGTATGTGCACATATTTATCTAATGTATATATGTGGGCCTGGTCCTAAGCATGTGTTTGTAGTCATATGTATATGTATAACCAACATACTGGATAGACATGCTATATGTGCACCTGTATGTGTATGTATGCAAACATATATTTATATCTTTGTGTGTGTGTGTATATATATATAAATACAGTATATATACTGTGTAGTATATATAGTATATATTTATATATATACTATATATATAAACAGTATATATACAGTATATATATATACATATATATACATATATATATATATATTATATGTCTGTACATAAAACTCTGTTGGAATGACACCAGGTTTTGTCAAATTTTAGAAAAATAGGAGAAAAGAAATTAAGAGAAAATGAAAATGCGTCTTCACATCACCAGCTGAAGAGTAATCCACCGTTTGTTGTCACCTTGGTTTAGAACGCCTCATCAATATCACGTAATCTATTCTTTGATTTTGTGCCACAACTAGGAATGACTTTGTGAAAAAGAAAAGGCTGAATTTCTCTGCCTCCTGTTGACACAACAGCATAATCACTTCAGGCCTTGGAGCTCAAAAGTGACAGTGGGAAATAAGATGCCTTTCTAAATGAAAGACAGGCTGATTGAAAGGAAGGAAAATGGAGACGGAGCAACAAATAGGACGAGTGCGAAGAGATAACAGGCTGGGGGGATAAAAAATTAACAGGAGAGTGATGTGAAGTGAAATCCAGAGGCCGACACATGTCGCTGTCATTTAAACCTTCCCTTTTTTACCAAACATTATCAGAACGAGTCGAGGGAAATGAGACATCCAGGCAAATCGCTGCTTTGTTGCTGTCACAGCGTCGTGACCTGAGAGCTGTCACTGCGACAGCCACGGCCAGTGATGAATAAAACATCACATCACAGTTAAAGAACTCACCAGTGAGCGGTGACTCAGTAAATATGATATGGTCAAATAAACAGGTTTTTGCTTCTTTATATGTTTTTTTCTTTTTTTCTTTTTTTTTTACCCAGAAGTGTTTTTATAGAAGCACAGGGAACATAATATTGATAGATTAAAGGTTAAAACTCAGTTACAAAGACATGTTTGAGTTTTTGGATCCATTTGATGTCATGCTGAGGACAGTTGCAAGACCAACCACGATGGATGGGAAAGAGACACTACCAAAAGGCAGAAGACAGGGGGCAAATTTCTTTTTAGGAGAGACAAGGACGGACAGGGTTAGAAAGGAGGTGATTGGAAGGACGACACAGACATGAAGGTTTGGAGAAAAAGCTAGAGAAGACAGATTGAGATGGTTTGAACATGTTCAGAGGAGGGACAATGAATATATTGGTAGATGAATGATCCTGGAGACAAAGCTACCAGGTAGGAGACAAAAAAGATGATTGATGGATGCAGTGAGGGAGGACATGGAGGGAGTCAGAGTCAGAGTAGAAGATACAGAGGACAGGGAGATAGAAAACGTTGACATGCTGTGGCAACCCCTCATCCGAAAAAAGCTGAGAAGCAAAGAAGAACCATTTGATGTCATGATCCTGGTCTTTTCTGACTACCTGAGTGAGACATGGCGCTCGGTTTAAATGCTTATAAAGGTCTGTTGTGAGACTTGGGACCTGAAATGACAATATTAACACTGCATGTACAACGTTACAAACATCACACCCGCAGACACACTCACACACACACACACACACACACGGCACCCCTGTCCTTATTAGTCAAAGGTTGAGACAGTTATTTGACAGTCCTCACAAATACCAGTCATTTATCTCCCTCACATCAGGCTGATGTAACCCGGGGAAAGACGTGTTCAGAAGCTGTTGTCAGAAACACACCGAGAGAAAGAGAGAAATAATTCAGCGTCTCTCGTCTTTCTCATTAGTCACACTCCTGTCCTTCAGACATGCGGGGATCACGTCCAGGATTTCAGAGAGCATCGTGATTACAGTCTCATCACAGCCCCCCGTAAAAGATGCTGCAGGCTCGCGTGAGCGCAACTATAAAGGGATCTACTAATTGGCATTGATCCTGCTTGTATACCAACAGCAAAACACGGGCACCGTGACAATTAGTGTAATTAGTCTGTCATAAGGACACAGCGTGAGTAACAGCGGTCTGGGTGGTGGAGCGTCACCCAATCGACTGACAGCTCATTAGAAGAAGAAGGAGATCAGATGTGTCCTCTCAAAGTTTCTTCATTTAACTTACAGGAAAAGCGTATAATTAACCAGAGGCCTGGAGCAGAAGAGGTCGCACGGTTAAAGAGCAGTTAGTGTTCTGTCTTACAGCATGGAAATTACGGGTTCGATTCCTCTTACACAAACTTGCAGACAGTAAGAACTCGCAGAGTCTCAAACCTGCAGCATGTGGTCATTCTACTCTAACTTCACTACTGGAAAGAGGTTGTTTGTCTCAATATGTAGCACTGACTCGGAAAAGGAAACTATTCTGGGATGAATCGCTCCGTAACCACGTGACTACAAGAACTGTCTTCAGCCCATTCAGAAAGTACAGTATCTCTTGTTTCTGTTGTCCTTTTATCTATATCACATTATAGGTTTACAAAAAAAATCCATCCACCCTTCTCTTTCACCCACATGTATAGGTGGTGGCCTAGTGATTAAGGAAACGGACCTGGG
This sequence comes from Paraplagusia blochii, assembly GCA_016785265.1. Taxonomy (NCBI): domain Eukaryota; kingdom Metazoa; phylum Chordata; class Actinopteri; order Pleuronectiformes; family Cynoglossidae; genus Paraplagusia; species Paraplagusia blochii. The sequence continues at coordinate 7,560 of JAFBJS010000898.1, forward strand.
TCTGCACAGTCCCCGGTTAAAATCCCCCTAATGCCACATTACCGCTGCTCACTATAGTGGTGGGTAAATTGCAGAGAACAAATTGCCCCCCCAAAAAAATTGCTTATTATCCTTATAATAAGGATAAGGATATCCGTATTATCCTTATCTGTATCCCTACATCTGCTACGGGAACAGCAGTTCACATACGGGAATGGTGCTACACCTCAGTAGTAACCTAGCAGCTACTGGATTCCAACCTTAACCCTTGAGGACCCAGGTCCGCTTCCTTAACCGCTAAGCCACCACTGCTGGCATAGTGATGCATGTAGGACATGTACATGTAGTAACATGTGTAGTAACATGTACATTACGTTGTGACATGTAGAAGAATTTAAACCAATTTTATTTTCAACTGTGTTGTATCTTTGTACTTGCTTTATTTTGTTGTACGTTTATGCTCTGGTAACATCCATTGGACTGTCTGTCCGTCCAGGGAGTGGATCCATCTCCTGTGGTTCTCCCTAAGGTTTCTACCAGTTTTCTTTTCCCCGCTAAAAGGTTTTTTTTTTCCCCTCTGTTGTTTTTTATTACCCTGGGTGAAGGTTTAAGGACAGAGGATGTTACCAAGCCTGTAAGGCCCGATGTGATAAATCTGATTTGTAAACATGGCTATATAAATAAAATTTGATTGATTGGTTGATTGATTAACATGTGATCAAGAACTAGGTCAAACACTCGAAACAAGTCCTTAAATGAGGACACTGTCAAACGCATTGGTTCTTATGGAAATAAATCTCTGAGTGGCTGTGGCTTCAGACTGATTGAGCGCAAAGAGAAGGCCACTTTAATGCGATCAAACTTCTACTCTGTTGCTTTTTCTTGGAGATTCTTGGCAATTTTCCAGCAGATGGATGGACTAGAATTGTGTTATGAAAATGGGTAGTAATAAAAATGTCACTTTAATTGTCCAAAGCCATTAGATTCAACATGTGCATGTGGGTTTCAGAAAAATTAGCGGTGCGTGGTCTGATTAGATAAAACAAACCTCGCTTGGAGACCATCCTCAAAATCCTCCTCACAATTAAAAGTAGAGTTTTGCTTGTTTAAATCGCACTTCTTAAGATATTTACATGTGACACGCTGTCTGAGCAGCAGGACGGAATTATACAATTGACTCCAGTGGAGAAGTTCTTAATTAACAGTGAAAAAAGTCCAAAAAAAAAGGCTATTTAAAAAAGAAATCAATTAACTGATTTTTTTTTTTTTTAATCAAAATAATGGAAAGTAAAGTCTGCTAATACCCACGCTGCTGCTGTGATTGGTTGATGGAATGTCATGGAAAGATAGAGCTGCTACTACAGATGCCAGTCACTGTGAATGTGTCCTTATGTAAGTGTCCAACTGAAAATGAGAAACTGTGGCTTGACGTGCATTAATGGACAGGAAAAAAAAAAAGCAGCAATTAGCTAAATGTACTGAAATATGTCAATTAGAAACTGAGTCATCAACACTTAAAACATACAAAGTATAAAATTATAAAAGCCTTAAAGGACAGAGGACATAGGACATTGCAGTAGCTCTGGATCCTGTATGTGCTGATGGATGGATGGACGAATAAGGGAGCTTCTCCGAAGAGAAAATCATAAGTTGTCTCCAAAAAACACAACATCTGAACTGACAGAAACAGATTCAATCTTTTTATTAAAGCTTCATTATTAAAAAGAAAAACAGTGCAGGTCACAGATTTATATCAAGGGAGATGTCAGTCGGCAGCACGGCTCCGCTAACCAGGGGGGAAGTGACAGAAAAAAAAAAAAATAAAATAATATCAAAAACACATATATAAACGGCATAGTTGTGGGTGGATTCGTGTATGTGTTTGTGAGTCCAAAGGTAGGATGTGACACTGACAGATGAATAGACAAAATGAACCATCAATCACACAGGTGACAAACAAGGTGATTGTTCTTGAAAGTTTTGATTTCACACAAACTAGTTTTAAAGACTGTCTTCTGTCTTCTTTGGTGGAAGGCTTTGTTACAAAGTAAGCAGCTGAACATTAGCCTAACCTAACGGTAAAGGAGGCGGACTTGGGTAAGCACGGCTTAAGGTTCAAATCCACCAGCTGCCAGGACACAGGAAGGCTAACAGTATCGTGCAGTGTGATTTGGGTGGCAGTTGTGGAGACTTCTGCCCCTGAGACCTGGTAATGGACAAAAGATGATTAATAAATGAATCTAATATACATAGATGCACAAAATATCAAACACTACTATATATCAATATATCAATGTCAAAATGAATTATCTTAATAAAAAATATTCATCCATTCATCTTCTTCTGCTTGTCTGTTGCCGGGTTGCGGGGCAGCTGGTGCGACCCAAATGACATTGGACCATATAGTGGGCCTTCCTGTGGGTGGTGAGTCCAAAAGAAGTTATGTGGGTTGGGATGGTGCTATGCTGCAAAGCTCCTCAGTGGCAACCTGACAGCTGGTGGATTCAGACCTGAAGCCTTGAGGACCCAAGTCCGCTTCCTTAACCACTCGGCCACCACTGCCGACTTAATAAAAAAATAAAATAGTTCTTTTTCAAGTCTCACTAAAATGTCAAAATATAACAACTTTTTTTTACACAGTATCAGTGCATCTTTGATGCACAGTAAATTATGCAGTCCATATATAATATCACCACAGATTTTTATTTTCTTTTTCTGTTTAATTTAATGTCATGTTATGTAGGATGACGTTTTACTAAGTTGAAACTGCTCTCGTCCAACAGGGGGAGCTCCAGGCAACAGCGTACGTGACCTAATGGATACGAATAGATAGTTTTTGTAGATTTTTTTTTTTTTTTTTTTTAAGTTTTCCTTCATTTCTACTAATATATTGTAATTACTACTTACATAAATTTGTTGAAAGCACCTTGTGCAGTGTGACCTCATCAACTGGTTTAATTACAATGCATGCTTAACAAAATATCATCTTTCTTATTTGAAATTGAATGTGATTTTTTTTTTTTTTTTTGTTTGTTTGATAGAGACCAATGCCCATCTGTGTGTTGGTGTCTGTGTGTGTCTCTTTCAACCCTTTATTCTAATACACGCTCTGAGTCATTTTCCACAACCTCCCAGAAAAGACAATTTTCATGTTTTAATTACGGTTTGCCCTTCAGATCATGACTCAGTTTAGCAGACCTTTTTTTGGATTTCACGCCATCCAATGAAGATTCAGATTTCATTTTCTGTCACACTGACATTTTTTTTTTCTTTTTCCGCCTCCACTGCCAGTGGTGGCGTTAAACTAGGCAGTGAAGCGACTCTTTTTGTCAATCCAATGTCATATTGGGCAGTGAGTCATCGCAGATCATACTCGCTGCATTTCTGATCACGAAAATGGACAAACCTCACAAGAAAAGTTGTATCTAGTGAGACCTCCATCACTGCAGCAGGTAAAGATTCACTTCATCATATCACCAAGCCCTCGTGACTACCCTACTGATATAAATGTTTAATAAAAAACAAATAATTCAATCATATTAAACCTCACAGAGTCAATGTCACTGTCATAGGTGTGGACCTGCAGGGTTCACCTCCTGAACAAAATCAAATCCCAGTTCAGATAGTTGCTTTTTTCCAGTGTCCTCACCACCTGCACGAAGGTGTGCAGTGATTTGTGTGATGATCATGGAGACTGCTGTGACTAGTTTTATATAGTAGGTAGTTAAAATGCATGCGTTCAACTAAATATGATTTCCATATTTAATTTAGTTCCCGGTTGATTATTAACCCAGGCATGGGCAACCTAAGGCCCGGGGGCCAGATGAAGCCCCTTGATTTTCTTAATGCGGCCCATGAACCTTGTTCAAATTAAATCTTTTTTTTTATATATTATCATTACTCTTCTGCCTTTTCCCTGCAATAATGTGGTTCCCCCAAAGAGATGATGTCATAAAGGCTATAAAAAATTGTAACTTTAACATGCATTTATCATAGTATCGAACTCTCCATCTTTCTCCTCTGGACTCGGCCCCATGTCCAATTGTTGGACTCATTGTGGCCTGTTGTGTCAAAACACGCCTGCTGTAAGCTCAGAAGTCTCCAGGGCTGCCAACCAAATCACACTGCACCATAATGTAAACCTTCCTGCGGTTAAAGAGCCCATTTGGAACTATAGAAATAAAGTTAGATGTTAAAACAAATTGCCATGACAAGGTACGGTGAGAATAACAGGTCCAAAGACACAGAAACCAAATTATATTATTGTTTTAGTTCTTTTATTCTATGTTTACCACATAAAACGACTCTTTCAATTCTGCAAGTCCAAGTTCTGCCCTTTACCAAACACTTAAGCAGCTCAACAGTCCATTGTCACTGGGGTCTGAGTTTTGTTTTGCTGCAGACAGCAGACACACTTTGTGTCCAGACACCATTGGGTCTCACCATTGTCCTCGTGAAAATCCGAGGGTTGACTTGTAAAACCCATTGTCTTGTCTCAGCATCGGTGCAGGTCTTCAAAAGCCTTCAAAAGACTAGTCTGTCACAGTACGACCATAGAAGCAGAGATACTGGCTCTTCTTGCCTTCAGTCTGGATGTTCTGGATATATAAAAAAAAATGACTTTGAACTAACAAGTCAAAAGCTTGACCTCCACTCAGTAACACACCAGGACCAGTTGTCGTTCATTTACTCTTCTTTTAGTTTACTATTATTTTTTGCATGCTTTCTGTTCATTCTTGGTATGGACATTCCCTGGAGGATTAAGCCATGTCATTGTCCATTTCATCTGGTTTAAGACTTGTTTTGCAGAGTTTAATAATAAAAAAAAAAACAAAGATGGCAAATCTGGAGAAAGCGTATAACAAAAACTAAAATGAAGCGCCTTCAGACTCGCCTGCTGCCAGAACATTCCTCCATTTCCTTCTTTCTCTTGTTCAGACTCTCAATCAGTTCTGGCATTGAGATGTTGCACATATTGGAGTAGGCTGATTGGCTTTCACATCTTGGCGATGAAAGAGAGAGAAAAACAGAGAGGGAATGGTTAGTGATTAAATTCACTGGCAACACAACACACAGGCAAACGCGCCGTGCACACTGTCTGTATTTATGCCGTTGGACGCTGATCTTGCTCGTGAAAAATGTGCTGTTTTTCACAGCCATTGGCATGAAGAGCCAACCCACTCCTGAGGGGATGTGAGGTGGGCCGAGTGTTTTCGCCCACTATATTAAAGACACATTAATAAATAAGAGAATCTTGCAAATCTGGCAGAAACGTTTCCACTCTCTGAAGGCAGACAGTGCAGGCAAAGGCTCTCTGTGTTGGCACTCGACTCAGTGATGAACCTGTTGCTTTTGAGCAGGTGAATCTGTGATGGCAGAAGACTCAGGGCAAGCTTGTGTGTGTATTTAGATTAACACACTGAGACAACACAACACAAAACTGTCCAAAAATCTATATTTTTCATATTAGATAAGCATTTAGCTAAATAGGACAACATGGACATTTGGCTGCATGAAACTAATCTCACGGCCATCGACTCTACGGGAGTCACACCCAGGAACACTCACCAGATAACATGGCTGCCATGACTGGGAATAACTTGGTGTGAGTCCATCAAGCATTTAGCTTCAAAAGTCTAAATCTGAGTTTGCATAAGTTGAACCACAAAACATTTTGTGCCAAAGTAAAAACGCTGCATGGCTTCCACACCGAGTCTTTGTGGAAGCCATGCACAACATGAGTCTGTGTATGTTTTCGGATTCATATATATATATATAGATATATATAGATATAGATATTTAAAACCACTGAGCTGACTGGAGATAGTTCACTTTTACATGTTGGGGCAGTTGAGGCCTAGTGGTCAAGGAACTGGGTCCATAGGGCTTCAGGTCCAAATCCAGCAGCACTAAACATGGCACCATCCTCACTTAAAGCTGTCCACTGTCCTCTTTGGTGATGAATTCATTGTAAAAGCCATGTTCAGTTGTGGGAGTTGTGGGGATCACAATGACAAGGAGTTTTCTTTCCTTACTTTTGTCCAGAGTGCCATGTTCCATTGGAAGCCCTTCACGTCCTCTCCATGGATTAGTGCTGATTTAAGGTGGTGCTTCACAAGCAAACAAAGACACAGTTTCTGCAAAGAATAATTATTAAGAAAATACCAGTGTTCATTTATCTCAAAAAATATGATTGTTACTGAACCTTTAGTAGAGTAGAACAAAAATGTACAACCAATTTTTGTCGCTGCATCGTTCGTATAATCAGCTTTATGGTTTTTCCATGGTTTGTTTGACTTCTCCATTGATGGATCACTGTAAGATGATGGGAAATCACGTTCACACAAGAGCGAAAAACAAATGTCGGTGTTAAAAGGCTGTTCATCATTTAATTAATGGAGACTTTGAGTCCATACACTGTCTGACATCTTGACCAGCATAGGATGATGATGGATTCAGAAAATCACGATCCTTTTAATGAATAAAATCATGTGCTCTTTATTTATTTTACATTAAAATTAACGAGTTTTAACCTGTGTAACCTGCTGTCAAATAATTAATTAACCTCAATTAATTGAGATTAATCACCCACTAGGGAGCGCAAGCCAGTGATTTTAGTGCTGCTCTATATCTTGAATAAAAGGCCATGTCTGATGATGAAGCCTCCACTGAGATGTATTTTTTTGAGGTGTAGAAAAGAACAAAAATCAAAACAGAGTTCTACATGTGTATTGACTGTTTTTCAAAACTGTGTGAGCAAATAAATAATGGAATTATTAAATAAACAGTTGGTCTCTCAGACACCACCTGCAGTTAAATCTGTTACAAATAAACCTGTGTAATAATGAAAAAAAAGCTTCAGCCTCAAGTTGCTTGTTGTTGGTTTAATTTTAATTTTTTTAATATTTTTAGCCTCTCTGTTTGTATTGTTTTATTATTATTACTGAAAGAGGCCTGTCACTTTAACAAGTAAACATAATTGATTTATAACACACTTACTGATTATAGTTTTAAAATATAATATGACAAGAAGCCTCTGCAGCAGACACTGATAAACTTAGGTGCAGTTGCCATATCTGTCTTTATGTATTTCATTTTCTAGTTATAAAATTATGATGGTTGATAAGAATGTGGACTTTAGACATCAGTTCTTCACAGGGGCAAATAGAATTCTATGTAGAAAAGTCAATTTCCTGCCCTGGCCCCGACCGGGGCAGTGGGATTGACCGCCGCGATGCATCTGACGAGTCAAACATTTAGCAGAGGTGAAGGCCAGTCTGGGACTCTTAGCTGTGACAAATCTCTGTTTTGGAAGTTTCATCAAAATCTGATCAGCGGCTTCACTCATATTGCACTTGGCAGACGGAGAGATGGAAGGATGGACGAGTGCCGACCCCTGGTCCCACTGCAGGGGGCAGTGGCAGAACCAACGGCTAATTAATTAAATTATGTGACATATGGTGGGGAGAAAACACCCACCCCCAACTAAAATTGAAGGCTTTACGTGAGCCAAAAGCCGCCATATAGTGAAAACTTGAGCGTCAGCACTTGACTGAAGTCTTGTCATTTTTGTCCAATAAGAAGAGGGAGAAAAAAAAGTCAGTGTTTAGTGGAGGACTGGGAGAAAGTGGGATGAGGATGATGGAAAAATATTGCTCTTTCCCATTGGATGTGATACCATCACAGTCCAGTGATATTGCTTTGTGGAATATTGCCGGGGCGCAGAATTAGATTGCCCCCGCTCTCCTTCCTCCCTCCGTTCTCCCCCCTCTGGCTTCAATGATAAGGCCTGGGGAAAAAAAGGAGCTTTGGATCGATCCAACAGACACAAAAAAACTGGATGAGAGAGAGCCATAAACAGATTATGGACCTTTTGAAATGGCTTCATTTCCAGGCAGGGGACAGACTCACCCACTCTACCACCACCGCCACCATCTTTCTTCCTCCCCCTTTCTCCTTCATCCAGCAGAGGGAGGCCATGCTTCCAGGAAACAGCAGAATTTATTGCAACCAGACTTTAAAATACATAGAGTTTTCAAATAAATTAAAGAGACATTACAGTTTGCAATAGTGCATTTTCCCACAAAAATGTCATGGTAACAAGTGCAACACCATTAACGTTAAAACACAGGTTTATCAACTGTTGTGTTTCCTTGCACTTGTGTAAGGAATTATTTCAAAGAGCTTTATTGTTGCTGTAATCCTACAGTGAAATATAGGTGGCACTTAGGTGGGGCAACGCACAACACAAACGGGGCAAATAGGACACACACAGGACAAGATATTTTAAAATACTATGTAAGAGAAGGAAGATATCAAAAGTATATAAATATTAGATAAGTTCGATTAAGAACAAGTGTGGCAACATTGCAAGTAAGGTGCAGAGAATTGAGGTAACAGTGGGAGTTGCCATACATCGTATTGCACATTGTTATTGCACATGGTTTATTGCACATATTGTCATTGCACATTGCTTATGCAGGTGCTCGAAGGGGTGACTGGGTGTGTTCGCAGGATGGTGTTGATGTCAGGGGGCAGGGGTGTAGTCAGTGGTGGGTGGCTGTGTTTGTTGCAGGGATTGGTGTGGGGGTGTGTTTGTGTGTTTCAGGGGATGGGGGATGATTGAGGCTACAGGTCTGGGAAAGAAGCTGTTCCTCAGTTTGTTTGTCCTAGTTTGTCTTGCCCCGTACCTCTTCCTCGATGGTTGTGGTACAAACAGGGAGTGTCCAGGCTAGTTGCTCTCCGTGCAGATGGCTCTCGCTCTCCTCTGCATGTGCCTGTTGTAGATGGTACCAGATTTGCTGCCACAATCCTCTGAGCCGCTTTCACCACCCTGGACACATCTCTCTGCTCCTTTGTTGGACAGCAGCTGTACCAGGCCGTGCAGCCCGGGCAGAGGACGCTCTCCACAGTCCTCTTGTGAAACTGCCTTGGCAGTCTGGGAGCTAGCCCCATCTTCCTCAGTAAGAACATCCACTGCTGGGCTTTTTTCACCAATTTGGAGGTGTTCAGTGTCCATGTCAGGTCTTTGTTGATGTACATTCCAAGGAACCTGATGGAGTCCGTTTGATCCACCTCCTCACCTTTGATGTGGAGTGGGGGTTGTGGCGCTCTGCTGGTCCTTCTGAAGTCTATATGTATTTCCTTTGTTTTGGGAATGTGGAGGACAAGGTCGTTCACCAAGCACCATTCCTGAAGGTGTCGGAATTCCTGTGGTGGATCTCATTATTGTCAACCTTATTATTGACAACCGTAGTGTCGTCTGCAAACTTCACTACAGTGTTGGGGGGTGAAGAGGGATGAACTGAGAACACAGCCCTGCGGTGTGCCTGTATTCAGGATGATGGTGTCAGATGTGAGGTTCCCCATCCTGACATTCTGAGGCCTGTTTGAGAGAAAGTCCATAATCCATGCACAGAGTGTGGTGGATGATCCAAGACTGGAAATCAGATCCTTCGGCAAACACTTTCCAGTCTGTGGTCTCGAAACCGTGCTGCAGGGTTGCGGTGGCTTCCTCACTCCTCACCTGCACAGACTTTTTGGTGGGTTTGCTTCTGCATCCTACTGGTCTGTAGGATGGCATCATTAGTAGTGAGATTTGGTCCGATAGGCTCAGGTGTGGGGCTGCTGTAGCTTTGTAAGCTCCCTTGATGTTTGTGTACACCTGGTCCAGGATATTGCTGTCTCTCGTGGGAAAGTCTATGTGTTTGTAGATCTTGGGCAGCACTGCTTTTAGCTCAGCATGATTGAAGTCCCCTGCTACAATCAGTGCTCCCTCCGGGTGCAGTTCGGCATTCAGCTGGCTGTTCACAAGACTGTGAAGCTCCTCCAGGCCTAGCTTAGCATTAGGGTGTGGTGGAATATAGACAACAGCGATGCGCACAATTGGAAACTCTCTCGGCAAGTAAAACGGCCTGCATTTCACTGCCAAGTACTTCAGATCTGTTGAGTAGTGAGTCGCAATGATGTCCACAGCTGTACACCAGCTGTGAGTCTCTCTCCCTCTGGGTGTTGACGTTTAATCTTGTGTGGTATGTCCAGAAAGTCCAGCCAGGCCTGGTGTTGTTGCGACCGGTACCGTGGCAGCTATTTTTGCTCAGCTGTGTTGAGTATAGAATTCCGTACGTATCTGCGAATTGCACAAATGCATAGAAAAGGTAAAAACGATGAAAAATTCTGATGAAAACTAACAAACTAGTACAAACATACAGAGAGTGCATAGCCGCTGCATCCATGCGCGCCGCCATCATCTATCTACTGTTATATTAAAGGTAAAACAGCCCAACATTGGTGCATTCTGAACAAGAAATGTGTCTTAGAAACAGAATGTTGTTTGAGGTATAGAAAAAAAAAAACCTTTAATACCCCACGTGGTTCACATTTGTCTATAATTTAATGCCAATAACTCTAAAACACAGGATTGCATACAAAAATGTGATTATAACACCATAGAAATATAACATTTCACTCGAGTAAGATGTGGTACATTAAGACATTTTGACCTCAGGTTTGTTTCCAGCGGTTGGAGCCCAGGTTAAGACAATCTTCACACCAATCTCCACTCGGCAAAAACACAGGGTTCCATAATGTTGTCTTAGAAACCTGTGAATAGGTGTGAAAGAGGTGATAGAAAAAAAGCTAAGCAGACAATGTCAGGGGATGCGTCATTTTCCACAGAACACAGATACTGGATCATTTCATCTCTTTTCGGAACAAGATCATCCTAGACTGTGCTGTGGGTGAATACGTCCACAACTCCGGATATTCATGAACCCATGATCAACTATGGATAAGCCGTGTATCAGTTGCAGTACTGTATGACATGTAGCATATAGATGCACTTGCGTTTGTCAGCGTCTGTGGTGAAGTGGTTTCTTCCAGCCTGGGTGTGGGGTGTGTGAGGAATCCATAACGATCTTTCCTCCAGAGGTTCGTAGAGGTGTGATGGTGCCTGTGGTGTGATGATGCAGCTGGAGTAGGAGTGGAGTGTGAACTAATCTCTCAAAGCTGCAGTAGAAAATATAGGGGTCACGGACTGGGTCTTTGTGTGGCAGGTGGTTGGTCCTACTGAGAGTTTGGTAAGGTTTGGGTGGAACGACTAAAAAAAAAGATGTGAAGATGGTGGTGATGGGTGCAGCTTGACGATGTTTTCCAGATGAGCGGAGACATCACAAGGCAACATAAGGCTTTATCAAAGTAGTTATGTAAGCTAGGTAGACCCATGAAGCTGTCTTTAGGGTGGAATCTGGTGCAAGGAAGTCAGTGTAGCTTAATCAGCAGGGCTTAGACATGTTCCCTTGCAGTTTGATTGAAGACATGCCACGCGACAGCATTCTGGACCATCTCTAGAGATTTCACAGCACAGGAAGGAGTGCCTGTTAGATGGGTGTTCGAGAAGGTAGTTGAGAATTCCATGGTTTGTACCAGGAGTTGGGTGGCAAGTTTTGTTATGTGGACCAGGACACACCTTGCTGTCTCGGATGGTTATTGTATGAAAAGGTTTCTGATCATGGCAAGTCCAACACAAATTTCATCAGCAGCCTCACCTACAAAATCCCAATACGGATACAGGCGTGTTCTTCTTGTACACTCACTTTAGAAGATATTACTAACCACAATGTGGAACGTTGCTCAGATCTCCTGTGTTTGTGAGACATAGATAGATAGAACTTCCTTGGAGTATCCATGGGGAAATGAAGGACGTATCCATTCAATGTTGAGAAGTATTAGGCAATATGATTGAGCGACAGAGGCCACATGATTTCTTAGCTTTAGCTGGTAATCCACTAAGACCCACAAGTTACTTTCTACATTGATAGGAGCCAGAGATAAGGAAATAGTTTGATGGAGATGTCATGATTCGTGGTGGGCTTAACTGGGAGGGCCAGTAGTTCAGTATTGGAAAGGTGTAACAGGTAAATAGAGGGGGAAAAATGAGGGTATTACTCCTCCTTTTTACTTAGGTGCAGCAGGAGAAGGTGAGGCACGGCTGAGGAAAGGATGTAGTTGGGAGGATTAAGGCTTTGTACAAGGAGAGACACGTAAAAAAAACTTCCAGATTTATTGTACGGAGTCAGCGGCTGGACAGCATGGTCAGAGATGACAGAACGAATCCAATATTGCTGCTTTCTGCCTCTAATCTTATGAGTGGTCAGGGACGGAGCGGATAGGGCAGATACAAGTAAATCTACTTGGCAGCAAAGATTTGGAGCCCTCATTTGTTTGTTGGGTGCGAGGCACGAGAGGGTATTAAGAGCTGGGGTTTGCTCTGCAAGGGAAATTCTCTGAAAATAAAAGAAACAAATAAAAAGAACAGGAACCAGCACACCGGGAGATAAATTAGGACTCTGGCCATGGCTTTAATGGCAGGATGATGGCTAAATTGTTTTCCTGGGGCATAGTCGCCTCTTATTTTCCCAGTAGGAAGCTTCTCTACCTGATTAGCGAGCCGAAAGCTGGCTTTACAGAGTGAGCGCTCGGAGTGTGGGCGACCAACAAACGGAATAGAGCGGCTGCTTTCTGCTAAAGGACATGCACGCACACACACACACACACACACACACACACACACACACACAAACCTGTTGTGTAACAGAGACAAAAAAGGAAAAAATAAAGTCGGCCCATTGCATACGCACACACAAAGGCAGACTCGCTCTAATGAGTTCCCATGGTTCAGAAACGATGTCACATGTAGCAGAAAGTAAGACAGCCTGCTGGGCCTCATGGTACTGTGATCGAGAAACCAGGTAACCCAGGTGGCGCTCACGTCACTGCATCTGAAGTTGAACATTTTTGTTCAAGGGAAAACTAGAATATTTGATGACACATCGTATTTTCAATCATATGTATCATACACACTAAGTATGTATATATGTATATTTATGTGTATATATAATGGGTCTTCTACCTACATAACTGCATTTTCAAATGCAGTGTAAGCCCTAGATATGAGTTCTCAGAAATATTATTTTCCAAGTCGCCAGTAAGCAACTTTTACAAGATTGAAGAAACATCTAGTTACGAGTGCTCAACTGGTCGAGGAATAAATATTTGTATGTAAAGTAATGAGGATTTTTTTTAAATTGTACTTGAAATGGATACAAATAATTTCGAGCGTTTTAGATAAGTAATTAAATAAAAATAATAGTATATCCGTAATAGGCTACTGCAAAATCATGTTGAGTGAGAACAGTGATGCATGCACTGTCCTTGAAAAAAAAAATGATTAGCTTACAATTTCTAGCCCATGGTTATTTTATTTTTTGACGGTCTCTAACAAGGTGCCAAAAACCTGTGACACCATGAGATCCTGAAGATTCTAACTGCCACAGTGAACGCTTATTAAGGATTCATCGTACCTCACAGAGTCCCCCTCCCCTCCTGTCTGTTTCTCTGGCCTTAATCAGTGTCTTCATACCACCTGTGTCATGTGATCTTTGTTCATTAGTCTCACTCGTGTCACCTGCTCACCTGGGTATATCACCCTCCCTTAGTTCTTCAGAACTCAGAGACCTGTTTTGAGGTTGATGATGGTGTCGTGTTGGTTTGTGTGAATGCTACGTGTTTTTACTTCTTGATTGTTCATCTCTGATTTTTTTTATCTTTTTTTCTTCGGTCATGAACTGCCGATGTGATCTTGCATTTTTTGAAAATGAGTTCCTGTCTGCTTTTAGACACCAGTGCATATCAAGAAATGACAAGGTGCTGATTCCTTTTTTAGCTTTTTTTGCCCCCAGCTTTCTAAATATTGCTAGTACAACCAACACTAAACACTGCAGTGTGTGAGCTAAGCACTGTACACAATGATGGTAATTTGTCATTAGATTGTTGGGCTTTTTATGAAGGGAAGTGGCATGAACACATGGTATAATGACTTAGAAGCACAAAGAGGAGTCCTGGGTTTAACTCCCAGAGGAACCACAGACAGTATCCCTCATGGGTTGTGTTTTTCAGCAGCTTTTTTTTTTTTTTTTTAGTAAAGACTTATATATATTTTTTTTATTATTGTGCGATTAAAAAAAAAAAAAAAAAAACTGACCCCC
>JAFBJS010000898.1:21615-38421 GCA_016785265.1 Paraplagusia blochii
GGAACCACAGACAGTATCCCTCATGGGTTGTGTTTTTCAGCAGCTTTTTTTTTTTAGTAAAGACTTCTATATATATTTTTTATTATTGTGCGATTTAAAAAAAAAAAAAAAAAAAAAAAAAAAAAAAAAATCCACCTAAAAAAAAAAAAAAAAACTGACACCCACATTACTAAAGTGATAATGGGATTGAGTGGGTTAATTTTAGTCAACTCCAGGTTCTGCAACGCTGCTTGGAATGTCAATATACTCCCCCGATATGAACACTTTTATTTATATTTCACAGTATTTAACCAGTTTTGCTGTATTTTTAAACAGTTATTTTAGTCCCTACACTAAAACAGAGAGGCACATTACCACACTTTGAGAACTAATATTGAAATATGTATAATCCAATGGTTTTACTGCTGGTTTTAGACTCTTTTTAGCCAATCCAAGGTTACAGTGTGTGATTTTTCGAGCTAATACGGGTGTTGTTGTGTTCACACACAAACGGGGAGCGGAAACCGTTTTACTTTTATTGCTTTACACTACACTACACTTTACATTAGTTAATTCGGTATCAAAACTGAATTAACTAATGTAGAGGTGGATTCGTTAATGTGCATTAGTTGAAGAGCGAATGCGCGCTAGTTTGTAATGTGAACGCAAACGGAGAGCGACACTGGCTTTGAGTCGCAGCGAATACTGAATTAAGTGCCAGTGTGAAAAAGGCATTAGTTTGATCATGAACTCTTCAACAATGTAATAAAACTTCAGCTGCCTTCTCTTTTCACAAGGCTGTCTTTTCTATCCTTCTCCGACAAAAAGTTATCTCAAGAACAAACATTTGACCGTGTCTTTCAGTTTGTCGTTAGCTCCGAGAACGTTTACCAGAACAAAAATCAAATTTTCTCTCAATAATCCACTCCTCTATGATACATTCTGCATCTTTCTCATCCTCTGACAGGTTTTCGTCATCAGCGATAAACTTTGACAATGAATGACACTTTCATTTCACTGCGGGAAATGGTGATGCTGAAAGAAACCGTTAGACTGTCAACGCTGCTAGACCATCAGCGATGTGATCGTTCGCTCCGTTACAAAGGGAGTAAAAACTGGAATGAAATACTCGGTAAGTGTGATCCTGCTTCGCTCTCTCGCTGCGAGAGGCTCTTTGCCAGGATGATAAAAACAGAGTTGGAGGCCCTAACTGTTCCTCCTTTTAAAACTAAATGGCCCGATTGCTGCTAAAACTCCAGGAGGATCCTGAGGTAATGGCAGGTGGAGTGATGGAGGGTTGGAGCTCGGAGCTGAGGAGGAGTTGGGGAGTCTGGTTCTCTCCGCAACTAGTGCTCTTTACATCGGAAATAGAATCTTTTTCCTACGGAATTGAGAAACTAGGGGTCTGTTTTTCGCTCTCTTGATGTGATTGCTGTTTATTTCGTACACTTCTTGAAGCGATTTGAAGTGTAATAATTTTCACCATCGACCAACAGAGTGCCTGCTGCCACTCCTGCCGTATTTACAACATAAAATCAATCTTTACGATTTTGGTGAGGTTTTATATATATATATATATATATATATATATATATATATATATTGTAATCCAAATCCACCCATGAAATTCTCCCTCTTCCAATTCTTCCACATACATTGTGTGGAAGCCTTTCCCCTCAGTGGAAAACAATCTTTCCTCTGAAGCCGAACTTGTATCTTGTGTCAGAAGCTCACAGCGACTCAGACGCATCTTTCTCTTTTACCGTCACTGACAAACTTTTCAGAACAAAAAAAATAAATAAAATAAAATCACAAAGGGAATAACGACATACAATGCCTACTGTAGACACTGTCACTGTCCTCCCGCCTTCATCTCCCCCTGCATACATGCATGCACACAAACCGTGGTGACACTGCAGTCCACAGAAGTTTTTTTTTTTTTTTTTCTTTTTTTTCTTTATCTTTTTTCTCCGCCACAGCTGGAGTTTGAGTCACTTTAGACGACAGAACTGCAGCATCAGCGACGAGTGCAAACACACGGTGTCAGGTGACTCAGGAAGAGGAAAAAAATAAAGCTGTTTATAAATGTATGCAATGACAAAATTTAATGTAATAAGCAAAGTAGAACTGCCTGCAAACCACGGCTTTGTTCCAGAACGTCTGTCAATTAGTTTGTTCCCGAAAATGAATGGTATTTTAACGTATTTGGTTTGGTATTCCACCATGAAATTGTCCCCGAACATTAAAAATATTGTTCCTTTAATGGTAAATTACATTCCTTGCCAGCTGTTTAACTAGTATAACTATAGGGTTTAACATATGGGAGGGTTTGAATGTCCAAGACGTCTTTGTTAGATATGTCTGTGCAAATTCCCCCTATGATTTCCCTTTATCTCAGCTCCACATCTCTTAATATTGCATTTAGAAGTATCCGTAGCCAAAGTGGCAATTTATATACTCCATATACTACTACACATTTGCAAAATCAAATGTTACAGGAAGTCAACCTCATCAGGTCGTCAGGTTAGGTAGGCGACCATAGACTTTTTTTGTAGAGCCAATTTTGATTGTAGGCTGCACAGGAAATTTAAAGAACTTTATTTCTTGTTCTTTACTCTGGTTTAAAGTTTTGTGTTTTATAATAAAGGGACACCCACATTTCAAAGCAGCCAATGAACAGCCTACACTTAAATCCTTATATCTAATACAGAATTTGTTTCTTTCTTTCAGGAGATAAAAAGAAAAGTTCTCAATGTCTCATTTGACCTGTCTGGTTTGCTGTCCTCTAACGTTCATTCATCAGCTGGAGTGGAAATATTCATAGTTGTTCTTTATATATTTAGTGGAATGTATTTTCTCAGGCATTTTTAATATTGGAGTTGAAAAAAAAAAAAAAAAAATCTTCTGTTGATTCATGCCTTGACCTGAACGTTGCTCCTGATCTGGGAAACTGGCAGACGTCTGCACATACCAGTGAGATGTGACTCACCCAGCTCATAAAAACCTACTGTACACACACACACACACACACACACACACACACACAGTGGCTGATTAAAGAGGGGTCAGCAGCATCCATAAATCCCCCTGTTATATTAAAGGACAGTTTGGTTTAGACGCTGTTAAAATGTCCAGATGTCCAATCTGTGTGAGCATATGTGAGCTGTAAAAGGTGCTTATGTTTGACATATTTATCTGTCAGACAGCAAGTGCAACAAAAAAGAGAGAAATACACCAGGAGCATCTTCCTCACAAAGACAGGAGTCTGAGGAGGAGGAGGAGGAAAAGGAGTATGATTGATGAATCAGCATATCTCATCAGCCATCATGTCTGAGTCCAGCAGATGATAGAGCCGCCGTGCAGCTGAGAGGCTTTTAGCCGCCGGAGCAGGTCAAACGTCTTTATCGTCTCGGTAAAAGGCCAAAGTAAATCTCTCCTGCCGCCGCTACCATCGCTGCTGCTGCTTCTGCTGCTGCCGTCGCTGGATCAATACTGATCTAAAAGTGATGAACGTGAGTTCGAAGGAGTCCATCTTTTCTCCTGCTGGCACCAGGAACGTCTTTTTATCTCTCTGTCTTACTCTGCGCACTCAAAGCTGAGGGAGGTCACAAAGATAAAGCCGGAATAAATAAATAAATAGATGCCGTACGTCACTCAGCCTCCGGTGTCACTGTTTCACAGCCTGTGATGCGTCAGGGTGCTGGCTCTGAAAGTTCCGGGTGGGTTCAATGGTCAGGGGTCTGAAGAATGAAGACAGTGACACTGGAGCTGCAGAGTGACATCAGCTCTGGGATATAAAAGCCCCGTGAATGGTGATGACTCAGCTGCTGTTGAATCTAAACTGGACACAAAGCAGTGGTGTCCATCATCCATGGCATAACAGATATTTTGATTAGATTTATTTATGCATCATTGACTGTTACCACCTACAGGTGGAACCACACTGCTGCAGGCTTGGGCCATATATGTGGGGATAAAGGCTCAGCAGCAGTGGCATTGCAGTATAGCTACAGTACTACTACACTACTGGTACATTAGAGCTACATTACTCTGACATTCGTGCTACTCTGCAGCTACATTATTACTTCATTGATAATACCCATCTACAACAATGGTGCTACATTGGTGCTACATTACTATGACAGTGGTGCTCTATTGATACTTTGCTGGCCCTACATTACTACTACATTGAAAATATGTTACTGGTACATTGGTGCTACATTACTGCTGCATTGATACAACATCGGTACTACATTACTTCATTAGCCACATTACTATGGCATTGGTGCTACATTACTGCGACATTCCTTTATTGGTCATATTACTATGGCATTGATGCTACATTACTGTTACATTACTACTGTAACATTGATACAACATTGGTGCTACATTACTTCATTGGCCACATTATTATGGCATTGGTGCTAAAATACTGATACATTACTGTTACATAGGTACAACACTATTGCTACATAGGCACTAAATTGGTGTTTCATTACTATGATTATACATTACTGCTACATCTGTGATATATTATTAGGACATTAGTGCTACGTTACTGCTATGGTAATGCTACACTGCTGCTAGATTAGTGATTGATCGGTGCCACGTTGGGGCTACATTACTGCTAAACTAGTGCTACACTACTATTACATTAGAGCTACGTTTCTGCTACATTGATGGTGCATTAGTATGATATTGGTGTTACATTGCTGTGCCATTATTGCTTCATTACTGCAAAAATAGTGCTACATCACTGCAACTACATTTATCACTTGGCTATTGATCTGACACTCTTGGAATCAGTGAATAATGGCAATTAGTTGTTGTTTTTTAATATGAATGACAAATTTGTTGAGCCTTTACTGTGTGTGTTGAACCCCTTATGGCAAGCATAGCCAACCTGTTCAAGAAAAGCTGCAGGTTTTTGTTTAAACCAAGCAGCAGCACACCAGAGTTATTGGGTTTGGCTGATTAGTCAAACTATGTGTTCTTGGTTGGTTGGAACAAAAACCTGCAGCCTCAGTGGGTCTTTCTGGAACAGGTTGGCCGTGTCTGGGCTACGGTGTGCTCAGAGCACCTCAGTGTCAGCCTGGTAGCTGAGGAATTTGAGCTTGAAGCCTTGGTGTAAGTTGAACCAACAATATTAAGTGTCAGTTTGGTCAGCTTGAATTTAGCTTCTCTGTTGACAAGGGTCATCCTCTGACGTTCACTCTGGACACTCAGTGGAATCAACCCCCCATGTCCCATTTTTACGAAGAGACTCAGCTCCGACCCAGAGATTGTAGGTAAAGATGGTAAAAATGGTAAAGATGCAATGCTTCCATCCAAAAACTCTTCATGAGGAAGACAACCAATGAGCAAAATGTAAAGAAAGTGTGTGTAGATTAGCACCAGCTGCAAAGAGACCGAGGAAGATGGGGTTGAACAGCTGGTTGGGACTGATACTGCTGTTTCAGAACCCCACCACCACCACCACCACCACTACGGCCACCACCAGGATGGATAAACAAACCTGCAGTCGGTTTGATTTATGGCGCACGTTGTTGACTGGATGGCCATTACTGCGACTGAAGGAGGCAGACAGTGAGCGTGGCCATCATCTGACTCAATACATGTATAAATACGACAGCTTCTCACAGGTAACGCTGACGTTTGTCTTGCGTCGTCTTTGTCTTGTCAGTTTGGCATCTCCAAAAAAAAAAAAAAAAACAAGCCTTTGGATTCAGCCACTGACAACCCAACTCAATGCGGCCCCTCGTGTATGCACTGTAAATCATCCGAGGAGGACACAGGAGCTGTTTGGCACCAGGGAGACGTCTTTGTGTCTCCTCGGCAGAGACTTAGTGGAGTGATTAATCATTACTCTACTCAACGTTAGAAGGTAATTTATTGCTTCAATTCATGGCCTTTATCATTATGTGAGAGTGGGTGGGTGGGTGGGTGTGTGGGTGTGGGTGGGTGGATGGTGGAGAGAGGGTTAGGTTTGAAGAAAATGCATGTGTAGAGAGAAAAAAAAAAAAGTGATTCTCATTGTAATGCTCGGAGTTGAACTGTCACCATTTCTTTCTAATGTGCCCCCTCCACCCTCTCCGCTACCCCTAGGGGCTGAGGTAAAGCTGCATTAGCTCCACTCAGACCCCACAGGTCACTAATAGCTTTTAGGTGAAATGTAAGTGGACCCTTGTTCACTACAGCGGAATACTTTTTTTTTTCTTTTTTCTGTGAAATCACACAATAAACACCGCAGTACACCGGTACTCCATTTAGAAAATGTGTTTCATATATGTTTGTAAATAGAAGAGAGAAACAACATCTCAATTTTCCAGGGTTCTTCCGGAGTAGAAACCTTTTCCAAAGAACTGAATGTCCAGCTGCCTAACTAAACCCTTTGACCTGTCCATGACCTGGATGACTGAGAACACATCCTGTGTATATTCAATCGCCAAAACATGTTTTTTTTTTTCTTTTTTTTTTTGTTTGCATGATTTCACCAACACTAATATTCTTTTTTTTTTCTATTTTGGGAATCTGTAAACACCTCGTCCTAACTTCCCATTGTCTCACCACCCACAGGACGTCTCACAGTATGGTGCAGTGTGATTTGGGTGGTAGTAGTGGAGACTGCTGCCCCTTTAACCTTGTAACAAATAAGCGGACGAAGGTGAATGAATGAATTTTGCCTCCAACTCTATTTGTTTTCCAACCAAAACTTTCTTGAAAGCCCAGCAAAATGACAACATTAACAATCGCCAATACCTTTATATTTATCTGTAGGTAACAAATATGGTATATATGTAAACAATCCCATAAAAAGGTCTTAAATGTATTTCAGTAGAATAGTTGAAACAAAAACAGGGGGAACTGTAAAAAAAAAAAATAACAAATTTTTAAACCTCTGTTGACCAGTAATGGTACTGCACCCAAAGCCAAACAGTGATATCAGACGCATATTTTACATCATGATCACTGATCATTTGACATGAATCAGCCAGTGATTAAAATGAACCTATTTTGATAGATCACCTCATTATATCAATGCAATCGTAAAGTTTGTTACTAAAAAGGAGACTAAATAAAACGCTGCCGTATAAAAGAAGTCAATCTGGGTTTACTGCGGAATTAAAACCCCACTGAGGAGCGCGACTGAAAAACGTATAAAGAGACGGTGATTTAGAAGACAGGCTCAAGCTCCGTCTCTCGAGACAAGTTTCCTCTGTCCATCAAGTTTACGGAGCCCCGGGCTTCGGCTGCTGAGCTCAGCCGAAAACTGCTGACTGTTTAGCACCCAGTGTGTGTGTCTGTACATTTGATCACACTGATGGCCACTAGGCTGGAGATTACACTGGAATGGAATATCTCAGCTTTTTAGGAATTTAAAGGAAGCGCATGTGTCCCATTTTAAATTGGAGTTCTGCTGAGTTCTCTGCTGTCGGAAATAAAAGCTAATTTTAGTTTGACATATAAAGTATGTTTTTTTTTTTTTCCCCCAGGTGTCCATGTCAAACTTTGCTACAATTCCTCCTTGGGGATTCCTGTGTCTTGTGCTCACTGACGAATGTTTCTCTTGTTGGAGGAGAATGAGAAATTTTTTGGTGGAGTGACATCATTTATTTTTGCTGGCGGCAGAAAATTGTCAAAAAAAATTTCATTACACTGAAAGATCCTGTATTGAGGCAAGTGGTGTGCAGACTTTTTTTGGAAATGTATGCAAATCTAGATGCAATTCACCATTTTTTGGAATTACACAAATTTGGGGTCAGTTTAAGTCACAAGTAACAACAGTCTTTGCTTTTTTCACACATACATTGTCTGTCCAAATATTAGATATTTGGACGGATATAATATATATATATATATATATATATATAAGAATAGAATAGAGTTTCAGGTTCAGATTGGGGTTTATATGTCATATGCAATAGAATGGAATAGCACGTTATTGTCATTGAACGTTGGGGCTACAACAAAATTGGGAAATATAATATTGATTTTGAGTGAAAGGGTTCAAGCTAATGTGTCTTCGTATCAAGCGCAAATAAACTACTTCTTTATATTTGCAACCTGTGTTTGGATGGGAAGAAATCTCAGAATGTAGACCCGGCTACAAGCAAGTCTCAAGGCATAAACATATAAACAGATATTTTTTTTCTTTTCTGTCTGAAACATTTTTTTTTTTTTTTTTAATCTCTGGTCCAAAGCTTTATCTATAAATTAACCTTCTTTATAGCTCAGATAAAACATGCAATTGTTGGTTAACAATATTAGTGTCAAATTGGAGACATATTCCAGTTTGCCACTTCACTAACAGAAGTGCAGCAGTAGCTTCACGGCAGGCTTCTGTCTGAAGACCAGAAACATTTGAGCAGTTGCATATTATTTTCACATGAGGTGGGAGAAATGAAAAAAAAAAAAAAAAAAAAACCTTTTCAATATTTTTAATTAAAAAAAAAAAAAAAAAAAAACCTCTTTCAATATTTTAAATAAAAAAGCACATACGCAGCAGCGGCAGCAGCAGCACAACAACAAAGCCTGCTGCACACTGCAGCAGCTGAGTGCTGCTGTGGTTTGTAGTTTGCATTGGCTTGCATGATCAAATCCAAATGTGTCACTCTGGCCTTCCTCGTTTCTCTCTGCTGGCTTCTCCCTCTGGACGCTCACGGGTCACTGAAGAGAGGCTCAAAGCAGGAGCCCAACCAAAATATTTGATGGCATCCTTCTAAAAAGAAGCCAGTCTGGTACACTGGGGATAGGAGGAAGAGAGGGGCTGAAAATATATTCTCGCTTTGTCGTGGTTTCCATCTTTTATATTTTTGTGAGACCAGAGTCCTTTGGGAGCGTTGCCGATGGCGCTGGACAGAGCTGCTCGTCGCAACAGAAGAGGGGTCTTTACTTTTCATCCCTTCCTAACCTCAGTCACTCAGCTGCATCCCAGGGTGAGGATGACCATTGATCGACTTGAGATGATGGACATGATGCATGTTTGCTGCTGCTGCTGATGCTGCTGCTGCTGCTGGGAGCTCTTACCAACCCGTCCATCCTTGACTGTCAGGTTTATCAAGTGTTAAAGTTGATCCAACTATGTCATTCCTTGGCCCAGAGTCAATGTCTTTGTCATTGGTGTAGAACTCCAGGGTAACTAACCCCCTTCGACCAGTTGAATCCCTGTTAAGGTGGTTGGTTCCATCCAGTGGGCTCACTACTTACAGAAAGATTCATGAGTAACTGGTATAGTGCATTGAGATTTGGGTGGTAGTGGTCTCTGAAACTGCTCCCCCTGCAGTCCGGTAATGGATAAGCAGGTGAAAATGGGTGTCAGTTCAAACAATAACACTTATGTCTTTTCACGTGGTAATTGTTGGTTTTCAAACTCAACATCAGGACCATGTTTTATGTGTCTTTCAAGAGACATCTTAAGTGTGAACTACCCCAATCCTACACATTTTAATTTTGGGGGGGCAGATCTAGCATCAGTTCTAGATTGACGGTGTCACATGCAAATTCATGGCAGAGGAACTGTTAAAAAACTAGGACGAAGACTCGGGCCACACTCAATATATATTAATAAATTGACAGTGATTGTGCAACTGTGTGTTCCCTTCTCTCCAGATACAAAATTACCATTTTTTTTCTGGAATAAAACACTGAATGTTGAACCAAAGCTTTATATTTTTGACATTTATTCATTCATTCATCATCTTCAGCTTGTCCATTGCCGGGTCGCAGGCGTAGCTGCCGCCACCCAAATTAAATTGTTTCATAGTGTGAGCCTTCCTGTGGGTGGTAAGTCCACTGGAGGGTATGTGGGTCGGGACGGTGCTGTGCTCAGAGGTCCTCAGTGGCAACCTGACAGCTGGTGGATTCGAACCCGAAGCCTTTGGACCCAAGGCCGCTCCATTAACCACTAGGCCACCACTGCTGACTATTTTAGACATATGAGAAAATAAATCCGAAATGAAACACACATCAGTAAAGTGAGTCCCCATGTCTGGTCCTTCTATTAACCTGAAAACGTTTTAATAAACATTGTTCTTTACTGGCCAATGACAAAGAGAAACAAAATACATGAGCATACATTACTTATACTGCAGTTCCTGACAGTATATACAAGCTACTGTATATACTAGTGAGAAAACTGACACATCTGATATGATCTCGCGCCTCAAACTTAATGGCAATTTGGGCCAGATTTGGTCCCCAGGCCTGAGTTTGGTTACCGTATTGTCTGTTGCTGAACTAACAATAATCACACCATAACAGCAGGGAAATACCTTATGATTATTTATATTTTATTTGTTGTAAGCAGTGGAACTGAGGTGAAGTTCAGAGCCTGAAGATCGAGTGATGTGAATTATATATCTGAAACTTTCTCTACGAAGAAGTGAAGCCACAGAAAGAAAAAAAAGGAAGAAGAAGAAACACTGAGAGCTCATTGAAAAAACAAGGATTGTTTTGTTTTTTTCTTCGGTTCCTAATTAGAAGCTAACTAGATTAACCACTGCAGTCTACCGGGACATATCAGAATGTGGTGTTGTTTATTTATATTTGTGTGTCTCAGCGTGTGTGTGTGTGTGTGTGTGTGTGTGTGTGTGTGTGTCTGTGTGTGTTTGCTGGAAGTCACACGGCCATGCTTTCCCATCACTCCGCCTGGCAGAAACACAGCCATTGAAATGGTTTGAAGGACGTCCAGACTCCTGATAATGTTGTTTATTCTCTCCTCTAAAAATATATATTCAATTTCATTTGCACAAAAGGGATTGAAAAACTTTTTCTTTTTTTTTTTTTCTTTACATCACACGGACACGTTTCTGAAGTTTTCCCCCTGTCAGTAATTTCTTCTACCCACTCCTCTCATGGGGAAGGCACTCACATAGTCCACCCTCCCCATCTGTGACCTCCTCTATCTCCGGCGTCTTTGCCACCGTTCAGTAGACATCACATGCTTGCAAATGGGCACCGTTGCTGGGAGCTTTGGCGGTTGGAGGGCTCCCTGGTGGATCTACCAATTAGCCTTGGCCCCACGGCCTTGGAGAAGTGGAGCGAGGCGCCAGCGGTGCAGTGAGCTCTGTGACGTCCCAGGAGTTTCCCTTTAACGGGTGACCGCCAAAGACGGGTCGAGGAGAGAAGTGCAGAGAAGGAAGCGAGGGCGGTGGACGAAGGGGCGAGGATGGCGAGGATAATAGATGACCCTTTTGTCTGTGATGCCGCCAGATATTGGATCAATTGCAGCTGGAGTGGTGCTGTTGAGATGCAAACATGTCCTAACCATCTGAGAGTTTTTTTTTTTTTTTTTTTTTTCATAGTCATTGTTTTGCAATTATATACATGCCTCTATATTTATATATACATATATTGATATTGATATATGACTCTTATATTTCTTTCTCTATTATACAAGAGTTAAAAGTTATTTTTATCATCAAAAGTTTCTATTTCATTTTTATGTCTGATAAAGGCCCCTTAATACTACCACGCTACAACAGGCCAAGACTGCTGGGGATACTCCCATGGTGCAATCACTTCTCTCTCCCTGTATGGGTTCATCACTGCGTAAAGTTTCAGATATACTTTAATATTGTATTAATAACTTCTGTTTCTGTCTTTTTCTGCAGGTAAGAGAAACATTTTATCATTGATTTTGAGTAAAACACTAGACATTGTTTGTTATCTCACAGGCAGAATGTTTGAAATCTTAGTTTATCGAATCCTCAGGATGTTTCAAGGCTAAAAGTTGTTTTTAAAACCTGAAAAGTTAATTTTAAATGTTATATAATGTTGCAAATCGACATAACCAATAAAATAAACTGCCAAACACATTTTTATCTCCATGCCATGTCTGATTTCAGAATATACCCCAATGTTTACCAAATACAAATACCACTCAGTATCTATATTTCTTGATGCTATAGGAAAGACAAAATGTAAGTGTTAATCTGTTAAATGTGTTTACCTCTGTGTTGATGCATACTGCGTATATGAACTGTATATAAAGTATACATTATTGTGTTGTGATTTTTTTTCCCATAGTGGAAAACCTTATGAACAAGTCCCTGAATAAAACATATGGACTGTCTTTCTCATGCTGGAAATTCTCTTTCCAAGTCAGGATCAAACAGAACTGAGCTAAAAAGGAAAAAAAAAAGTTTCCTCATAGCAGGATTTTTGTGTGGCGTCTTCATCCCAGCAGCAGCCTCTGCCTTCTTTGTTGTCTTTTTTTTTTTTGCCACAGCAGAGGTTGAGTCTGTGACCTGTTACTCCTCATTGCAAGTCGAAGTGAAGCTATTCTGCTTCAGGGTTAACACTTCTACTCCACTACATCTCCTCATCTGACTGCACTGTGGCCTTTTGTCCTCGTCTTGTCTGCTGTCAGGAAGTGGTGGTTTGGGGCCGCTGCCTGCCACGTACTGTGACATGGCCACAAAAGCGAGCAGGGACAAGCACATTTCAGGAGATTCACAAGAAAGAAAGAAGATGTAGAGGGAGAGGACGCTGCTATCAGCACTTCTTTGTTGGCAGAGAAAAGCCACCAGGTTTCTCTTGGTCTTATCTGATGGATGGAGGTCTGAGCTTCTGATGTTGCTGCAACAGACTGGGCCAGTGACAAGGGACGTGTTGCATCTATCTGTCCGTCCATCCATCCATCCATCCATCCATCCATCCGCAACCCCTAAATCACACTGCACCATGTTACTCTTGTCCATATATGTATATACATATATACATACAGTAGGGATGGCAGGACCCCATGATGGTGTCCAACATATTTGGAGAGACCTGGGGTTTGCAGCATTTTATTTTTAATACTGGTGTTAAAACTGATTGGATATTTATGTTTATATCTGGCCTCAAATTGCGTGAAAAGATTCCCGGGGACCAATAATATATGATTTTTGGCCTTTAGTCTGGATATTATTTGGAAAATAAATTCCAGATATTGGTATTGGAAATTGAGTGTTTGGACAATATCAGCAATTTCGGATGTTGGATAAGTTTAATATCAAAGATTAACATAAAATGTCTCATCAGCTGAAAGTGTCAGTGACTGGTTATTGCTGGGGAATGACATCAGCACTGAAAACAGAATTTTATTTTATTCAAAGCCATTTTTTTGCCAAAGTTATGAGCGTTAACATTATTCAAAGACATCCTTATGGCACAATGACATCAATGCAATGCAATCAAATGACATTGAAGCCAATGCAGTAAAATGAAAACCACAATTTTAAATTTAAATTTCTTTTATTTTGTATGTTTTTTATTTTGTGATTCACACCACAACAAAATGTCACTTAAATGGCATTTAACCCATCAGCAAAGTGAACAGTGATCAGCTTTTGAGGACCAGGGGAGCTGTGTGTGTGGACGGTACCATGCTCAGGGAGCCTCAGCGGTAGGGGGATTCGAACCAGGGACCTTGCAGACCCAAGTTTGGTTCCTTAACCACCAGGCCACCAACTGCCCTGTTTGTGTAATTCATTAGATCTTTTTTTTTTTTTTTTTAGCATATGGGCAGAATGATTTCTATTACAATCAGTCGTGGTGGCCTCAAAGTTAATAAGGTCAAGTTGGCTCCACTAGGCTTTTGAATCCACCAGCTGCCCGGTTGCCACTTAGGTGCTTTGACCGTAGCACCACCCTAACCCACATACTGTAACTTCGAGTGGGCTCACCACCCAGAGGAAGGAGGCAGTTGTGAAGTGTGATGCCCCAACGACCCGGCAAGGGATAAGAGGATGAAGATAAATGTATTAATAATTCAAATTATTTTTTCTAGAACTCCAAGGTCCTGCCAACCCACATTGCAGTGAGTAAATTTTGGAATTTATATACACTTAAAAAAAAATCTAACCCCCATCCTCCACAACCAGGATGTGTTTGTTGAGAGTTCAGCCTCAGGTCAGTTGATTGACTCCAAGCCAGTCCTGCCTCAGTGAGAGCAGAGCAGTAAATAAGTCAATGACTGACAAGCACGATGTCAAAAGGATTGAGAGGGATTTTCAAACATGATGTACAGTATATTGTTGACTACAACGACTCCACCAAAGTTTTGAAAGCAGCTCCTGCTGCCTTTTTCGCACCACCTTCATGAAGAGTGATTGAAATCCACTAGATCCTCTGATGGAGCTACATTCCAAGGAATAGTTCTGCTCGATTTTCTTCTATATTCTATTCTTATTGATGCTGAACAAACTCACAGATTTCCCTTCTGATTTTTTCTCTGTTCCAACAGTATATATAAGATGTTCTTTCGCATGTACAAACGATTAATCATGATTAATTGGCTCAGTCAGCCTGCCATTTATACGATGACAAACATCTAATCGTTTGAGAGACCTGTTCCAAACATAGTATATATAACGTTTCATCTTGATAAAAATGCACCTCGCCAACTCAAAACGTCAGTGTTTGCTTGAACAGGTTCATGTCTGGGTGTAAGATCAGAATGAGATGTGTGTGTGTGTATGTATGTATGTGTGTGTGTGTGTGTTTCCCCCGTTTGTCAGACTCCTGTGGGAGTGGGATCTTACATCCTGTACTGTACCTGCTCGTTGACGCTCACACAAGGCTTTTTTTTTTTTTTCCCACATCTCACAGAGTGACAACAACCTCTTCATGTCACCTTTTGCTTTGTTCCGTCTTTCCTATCTTAGCCCTTTTTTCCTCACGCTTTCTTCCTGACTCATTGATGTCAGCGTTGCCAAAGAGCAGGAGCCCCACCCCTCCTTTTTGTCTCTGTCTCTCTATCTTTCCTCCTACCTCGCTTTGCATTGACACAAAGAAGCATTTCATTTTTAATGCACACACCTCAGAGACATTGTAACCCAAACTAAAAAGAATAAAAGTAGCGCGGCAAATCATGCTGATGAGATGTTTCACCTTACTTAAAATATCCTAAAGAGCATTTCTTTCTGAGCCTCAGGGCCATTAACATTCAATGAAAAAAAAATCTCTGCGAGCATCAGAGAAGTATTTGACTAACGATTGTGTAAAATATTCTATTTTATAATCCAAAGTCTTTTGTTTTGCTTTCATTTTTACCCTATAACAGGTTGGATTCATGCATCCATCTCATCTGTTATTGTCTCATGGGGACAGCAGTCTTCAGGACAGACACCCAGATCACACTGAACCGTATCATACCCTTGTCATCCTTCTTCAAAGTGGTAGGCCTTCTAGAAGGCTCCAACCACCTTAACTGGGATTCAGTCTTACTCAGCAGCTAAACCCTGGTTCCACACCAAGGATAGAGACATTGCCTCTCGGCCAGAGTGCAACCGTCTTATATTTCTAAATTATATATGAAGATCAGACCGGAGGGCAGTCTACTCTAGTGGACATTGTGTAGTGTAATATTCCCTACAGAGAAAAAAATGTGTTTTTATACCATATTTTTTGCGAACTTATAAAGCCACAGTGTCTGTCATCAGCTGTCAGCCAGTAGTTGATCCTGGTGGAACTTTTGGAGGGGGGTCTTCATTATAGCGGTTGGTGATAACTGCCTCTGAAGCAGAGAGTCCTGGGTTTGATTCCTATATGATCTACAAGCGGATGCTAAGATGCTTTGTATAAAAAGCACATGGAAAACATGTTACGAAAGACAAACCGAAAAACCTCAACAAAACTATCAAACTTGGAACAGTAAATGGCAGTGATGCCTGATCTGTCCTGAGAAAAAATAAATGTCTCTTACTATTCAGAGCAGAATGTTTAAAGAATAAATATGTAAAATAATACAATTCTCTATTAGGGCAAGAACTGAAAACTGCCATGGAGTCACGGGCCAAACTGAATGTATATTGAGAAATTAATTATTAATGTGCGTTTCCGGATATGAAATAATGTTTTCCCATGTGGATACAGTGAATCTGGAACAGCCAGCTAGCTTATTAGTATAAACACATGGGAAATTTTAATAGAAAAAAAAAAAAAATCACACATCATTGGTATTTGTTTCTTAATTGGTGTCATGTTTGTCATTTCAGATCAATGTATATCATTAGAGAACATAATGTATGTGCTATAACAAAAAGTATGTATTATATCAATACAACAAATTCTGAGAGTATGTAAGGTCTACATTCTGGTGGCCCAACTATATTACACATTTGATTTTATCTCGCCGGCCAAAATTAATTACACCGCGGGCCAGATTTGGCCCCCAGGCCAGAGTTTGACACCTGTGGTCTAGACATGTTTTTAAAGAATAATAACACAAAACATTACAGTAACTTGATATTCTGTACTCTCTAGGCTTTTATTAAATGCTGCAAATGTTCTGTTCTGCAGTACAACAGGCTGATTACGCCTGTAAAGTCTAGTCAATTTATTGATCAGTATTTTTATTACTATGTTGTTCTGCAGTATCATCATAAATATTTACTTTATATTTATACATACTCCGTGCTGGTCATTAAATGCACCTTGTGAATGTAATGGACCACTCTATTCAGTTTATGTTCGTTTTATTGCCTGCGTAAAAGACGTGGTAGCACTCTGCCCACCAGGGGCTACGAGACGGGCTTCGCTGCTTGTTTTCTCAGAGAAGAGATTATTTATTTTATCTTTATTGTTTGATGAGCAGATGATTAATGAAATATCTGCTCTAGGATCATAAACTGAATCTCCAAGGCTGCTCTCTGAGTCCCACCCCTTCTGCTGGTAGACTTAAGCTCTCCTTTTAGCAAAGCGTTTGTGTCTGTGCAGAGAATTTCCATCTGTCTGGAAAGTCCTTCTGCAGTTCTTGTGCATGGCAACAGAGGGCAGTCAACTTCCAGACAGAGTGGCAGGCAGATAGTTGAGGTGGGGGCAGGTTTTTTTTTTTTTTTT
>JAFBJS010000899.1:0-105330 GCA_016785265.1 Paraplagusia blochii
AATTCAATTCAATTCTAAAAATGCTGTAATTTCATGCAAAACATTATTTTCAAAAATATATTTTTTTATTTTTTTCAACTGAAAAGATTTGGATTCAAAACAAATGTTTCATTTTTTTTATTATTTTTGAAAAAAAGAATGCGCTAATGAGAATTGTGTTGAAGAAATTATTTCTTTGCATTATTCCTTTGCAAAAAAATTCCCCATAGCTTTTCCCTTTTTATGATACTTGACAGGAATGCTTTGAATTTAAAAAGCTTTAAAAAGCTTTCTTGCTTTTCCAAAGATTTCTTTTAAAAAATATGATATCATCTAAATTTGAGTACAATCCACCAGAGATTTTATTTTAGAATATATTAAAATTTTTTCAGAAAATATTTTAAATACTGTAATTTATTTTTCTTCTATTTAAAAAAAAGTGGATAAAAATATTTTGAAAATTCTGAAATGTGGTATTTTTTCTTATTATTATTTTTTCAAAACTTTAAAAAAAATTTAAATTTCCCCTAAAATTTAAACGTAAATGAAATGTTGCAAGTGAAATCTTTAAGAAAAATCTTAAAATGCTCTATTTTGGTGAACAATGTTAAGAAAACACATTTAAGAAAAATATTTTGTTTAGGTAATTCTATGGGAAATTTTCAAAATCCAACATGAAAAGATAAATTCTTTCTTGAAAAGTTGCCAAATTTTTTTCTCTGAAGGTTTTCTGAAAATACTTTAATTTGGTAAGCATTTAAACATAGAATTGTAATTTTACTTCAATGAAATGCATGATATTTATCAAAATTCTGACCAAAATGGGTCAGTATGGGTAAAAGTGAAATTGGTATTTTTATTAATTTCACCAAAATACATCTTCTGAAAAATTTCAACATGAAATTTAATTTCTTTTTTAAAATAGCAAGAAAATACCAAAAAAAGTTAATATTAATTTTGTCATATCATTTTCATGGAAGTTTCATGGAAAATCTGACCAAAAATCACAAGATGCAAATCAGAATTTTTTAGAACTACCCCCAAAAAGTAATTTTTGGTGAATGTTTTAAGGGAAATCAAATGAATGAATGTTTCAGGACTTTTTTTTAGGAAATTATTTGTACTGATTGATGACCAAGAGTTAAGTTTTCTCCAACATTACAACCATAAATATCTATAAAGCTTAAGTTTATTTTGGCCAAATTGTTTATTTTTCCATTTTGGATGAATACTAAATTTTTCAAGACTTTTTCAGGAATTTAGTTCCACCAAAATGTATGGATGTACCAAATTATCTATTCACTTCTTAACTTTTCCCTTAGAAATGTTAAGTTACATAATTGTAAGTTAAAATCTTTTTTTTTCCTTTTGGAAAACAATTAATTATTCAAAACTATTTCAAGAAATAATTTGTGCATATCTAACTGCTGAGGTACCAAATATGTATATTTTGACACTATCTTAACCATACAATAATGTATAGCAGTGGGATTTCAGGCAAAATATTCAATTGTATAAATTTTTGAGAACATTTTATTTTTTTCAGAAAATTATATAGTCTGTTACTTTTTAACAATTAATAAAATTAACCTGAACAACTAAATTAAAAACAACATACTATGTTAAACTTTTGTAAACAAGAATGGAAAATATTTGTAAAGAAAAAGTAAAAATCAGCTTTCTGACAAACATACCTCACTAAGATAAATATAAAAGAAAAACTAACAACTTTGATGTCCTAAATGTCAATAAAGTTTATTAGATTTGTACAGAAGTCATAAATACATGAATGTGAAGCTTCCCTACAGAAATGGGCATTGACAATCCACTTCTGTCCCCTCCATTGTCCCTGCCACCACCAACACCTTTGACATCTGGTTACTGGTTCCCCGTCCTTACAATATACATTTACAAAAACATGGAATTCACTCTGTGAGATATACAAGAATCGGTTTTATTGTGACATAGCTGTCACCCCCAGAACCCGCACAGTGGTGTTGGGCATTAGCACAGGAACATCCCTGGCTACACGCTGCATTGGTGCTAAGTTTGGTCCTTCCAAAGTGACAAGCAGCCCTGAAAGAAGAGAAAAAAAATCTCAAAAATGAAGTCATATGTAGATAAAAACACTGGCTAAATATTTCACATTTATATCACTGCATTTACCAGAGCAGAAATTATAACCATTGGTTGTATTTTTAAGTATTTTATATTATCGTTTTTTACATTAAAGATGAGCTGCATCACTCACCTTCTATGATCTTGTGGTAGGCAAAGTGCAGGTAGAGCAGGAAGAGCATGTGAAGCGCAGACAGAGTTCCACAGAGCAGGAGTCTTGGTGTCTGACCCACAGTACGAGACAGTAGAACTGCCACCTGAGACAAAGACGTATGAAAACAACCTGAGTCTGAGTAACAGGAAAAGGCAAATGATGTTGGGAGTTGTAGTCCTTACCATGCGCAGCGTGGACAGTCCTCCAACAATCAGCCATAAAAAGAAGAACAGGTAGTGAAAATGGATGTTGTAGGTGATGAAAAGGACGAGGCAGGGACCGAACAGACCATAACCCTGAGGGTGTGAAACATGATGCAGACGGCGTTATTAACATGAACCAGGAGATCCCAGAACCAAAGTGCAGTTCCAACACTCACCAACAGGGACAGCATCTGCAGCATCGTGATCTGAGCATTAACCAGGTAGGCTAGGAAGTAGATGAAGGAGGAAACACCGAGCCAGTAACCAAAACATGTCCCTATGGCAGTGCCCATCAGGGTTCCATTCCTCTGTAGAACAGGAACATGGCATAAGAACCAAACAGAACCTCAGTCAGTCTCAGCTCTAAACACTAAGGACCCAGTCTGGTTCTTACGATGGTGGTCCCTGACGTCTGCATGCCCTGCAACAGGATGGCGACCAGCGTGAAGACCAGCATCAGAGGACCATAGAGCTCCCCGGCAATTTTCTAAACAGGAAAAGTCAACTATCAGAAACCAGGGGAATGACAAACAGAAATGTTCCAAAATAAGACATGGCCTATGTGTGTGATCACATATCTGAGTGTGTTTACCTGTGGAAAGTTTATCATGCGGACTGGGATCATGGATTCAATCAGTCTGTTAGAGAGAGCAGAAGGTGTCATCACTTTGTTACTCTCTCCATAACAGGCGCACAATAAAATGCAAATAATTGAAATATAATAAAATGACAAATGGAAAAGTAAGGTTCCACTCTGACCTGCTGCGGACCTGGATGGGTTCCACATCGAAGTACGGTCTAAGGATGTCGATGTTGGCATAAAGGTTAAATGCCTTGGAGGCCTGACGTTTCCCTGCCCGCCACACCTGAGCACAGAACACCACAGGTTACAGAAAAACTGCCGGGCTGAGATCTTCAACCCCTCAATACTAGCTTCTTACCTCATCTGCAACCTGTCGACCCAGCTGACCTTTCATACCCTTCATACCCAGGAATTCTTCATCTTCTGGGTTGTCATCTTCAGCAGCTGCAGCCTCCTCTGCCGCCTCCTCCTCCATCCTCTGGTGCATCTCACCCATGTCCTCGAAGCTGGAACCCGATGTGTCGTCCATGTTCTCCATGTCGATGACCGCAGACCCGGTGCCCTAACACAACCCCGAGACAGAGTAGGGAGACTTAATATTAACCTAACTATATTCTTCAATCCAAAAACAATAAGACAAGATTTTTCTTTTTTAATAGATAAAATATTAGAAATTATAGTCTTTGCAGTGATGTTTTCATGATAAAAAAACTTCACTGTGATACTGAGTAGCATACTCGAATCATACTTCAAAGTTCCTTCTTTCTCCTCTCCTGAACATGTCCCTTATTTGCACCAAAACATATTTTTCTTAAATCTTTATGAAAATTATATTAATAACATAATGGTAATAATTATTATATTTCATTTTTGGTTCGTCACCAAACAAAAAATTGGTGTTATATTTTTGTCAAATCTCAAAAAAGCATTAAATGGCATTTTCACTGCGCTGCATATGCTGCTTGAGCAATAGTCGAGTTTGTACGTTGGTTATCTGGTATTAACAGGTTTAGCTGGTACGTAAATTATTTTGGCAGGTTAAACTAGGATAAATCTGTTCTGTTTATATGATTATAAATGTTGTTGCTCAAATAATATTCAATCTAAACGTTAGCTGTAAACTAAGACAGTTGTGGATTTGTTTTATCGCTCAGTTTGTGGTTTATGATCTCGAGATGTTTTGTTATTATATCCACACAGCAGAGATGCTACGTTAGCTGTAGCTTACCTGCACGATGTTGTCGTCGAAACCGCCCCACGGCTCCGTGTTTCTGCTACCGGACCCGGCAGACATTTCACCCGTTTTAACCTTTACCCCAAGCTCGAATCCGTGGATCTTGTAATTTAAACCAAATGAACAACAGAATTTTGCTGTTTCAACCAAAACAGAAATTCACCAGGAAGCTACTCCGGCGCTGAGGCGCACGCGCGGTGACGTCACGACTAAGGGAGCAACGTGGAAGCCGGAAGTGAATATTTTTTCCGCATTAATTTCGAATTATTGTGCAAACATTAAATGAATTCCGCCACATTCTATTGTAAGGTTGTGGGCTACATTTTCGACGAATATTTGGGGGGTAAAAAAGCACGTAGTGTAGTCGTCTCTTTCCTTTCTCGCCTATAGATGGCGATAATGGGCAAAGCGAATGGAATTGTATCAAAATATTCTATTGCATATTAGAGATGACTTAGATTAATTATCCGATATGGTGTATATATAAAAGTCATTTTATTTAGAAAAAGATAATGCTAACAGGTTAATAAACAAATAGCTGCAAATATACACTTTCTGCATCAGTGTACACATTTATATTAACGCCTAAATATTTTACCTTCGCTTCTTAGTCATCATTAGGCTGTTTGAGTTGTAATGAGGGATTGTAACAAAGCTTATATTGATTTTTTTTTAGTTGTATCATTTTATCTGGACACTCAAATCTATTACACACAAAGTATCCCACTTGAACACGACAGATATGTTTTCTCTCGGATTTATTTGGAAAAAAAGAACAGGTTAACATTTTTTTTCCTAATCAAACACGACACGATGACGAACAAGCTTCTATCTGCAGGTGATGAACCGAGAACAAAACAAAAACAACAGTAAGAGCCAATGAGAAGGTGGCAGAGAGGCAGCGGTCTGGGCCACGCCGCCCGCTCAAAACTGCTTCTGACAAATCCTTATAAATAAACAGGTGAACTTGAAAACCACTGGGCTGAACTCAACACACTAACGTAGTGGAGAAACAAACGAGGCTGGTGTCTTGACGATGACGGCCTGATATCTTCAAATGAAAGCGGTATCACCACGAACATTTCCAATGAACCAATAAAAGAGACCGTAGCGATGTTTACCCAGAGGGTGGTAGAAGGGCGCTGTGATGTCCACTGCACCACCTTCTGACATTTTGTTTTTACTGGTAAGTTACATTTAAATACCATCAATATTCATATACATCATTGTTCCAAATTTATAAATAAGTGCAGATCCCAAACGGCTAACGCACGCTGTGCGATGCCGCTAAAACCACACAGAACTGGGGTGACAAATGATGGAGGAAAGAAAAAACAAAAAAATTCTGTTATGGCCTACAAGCTGCAGTAATAGTCTTCATGCATATAACAATGACCTGGGCACAGGACCAATTACAATATCTCCTAGATTTTATAAGAGAACTCCAGCCAATTACAGTCAATCAAGAATTGGAAAGAACGAAAACAGAGCAAAGACGTTTGAGCAGGGAGAGAAGAAGAAAAAAAAAACACATAAGATGACAAAAAGGTTTTAGAATCAGGCTGACTCCTGTTGCCGCATCACCATCCTGACTCGGGTAAAATGACATGAATGGACTTTCAAATTTCCCAAGACGCTGTGCATGACAGAGGGCGTGGCCAGAAACTGATAGCTCCCAGCTCTGTCCGCAGATGGCTGATGGGAAATGGATTGTAAAGGATAGGGGCCGTGATGGTCAGACGTTACCATAACTGGATCTGACCATTTTTGGTGACTTTAATCTAATACAAGACCATATATGGACGTTCCTGCTGCTATCTACACCAGAGAAGAATTGACCAGGTCCAGGTCCCAACATCTGAAATGTCTTGGAACAAAGACCTGACGCCTGTTCCATAAGTTTTTTTTCATTTTAATATCTCTTCAAGAATTGGTCACAAACCAGTTGACACCAGTTCAGAACCAGGTCAGAGCAGGTTCTGAACCCTGTACACAGCTGTACCACGTCACTCAGAGTCCTCAGACTCCAGTGGCGCAGTCTCATCCATGACGATCTTCTGATGGTTGGCAGCAGCGGCCAGTGCACGCTGCTCCTGTTCCATGTGCGCCTTCTTGTGGCGGGAGAAGCTGGACGAGTGCATGAAGGTCTTATTACAGGCGGTGCAGGTGTAGATCTTGTTCTTTGCAGCGGAAATTCCAGACTTTGCTCGACCGCCACTTTCCCCTGCCGTGTGTGTTTGCTGATGCCTGGCCAGGCTGGAGGCGTGGCTAAACCGCTTTCCGCACAGGCTGCAGCCATAGTAGCCGGTACTCCTTCCAACACTGCCCTCGTCGTCTTCCGAGGGGGCGCTGCACCGTTTGCCAGCGTGGCCTCCGCGGCGGCGGCGGTTCTTTTTACAAAGTGTATAGAAATTAGGCTTGTCACGGGAGCAGAGCTTGAGACGGATCTTGAGGTCGGATGATGTTTCTGCCAAGTTCTCTTTTTCTGGAGTGTAGTTGTCCAGCAGCTCCTTCACGTGTGTGACTTGGTGTTTGGACAGCTGCGTCGACGTTGCGAAGCTCATGTCACACTGCGGGCAGGCGTAGAACTTGTCGCTGCCAGGACTCTGAATGATTGCCGTGGCCACGTGCTGATGCTTTTTCCCTCTTTTGATCTTACCACCAGGTTTCAGCGTGTGATGCACGGCAGCCATGCTGGCGATAGGGACGCTGTCAACTGGGATCTCTTTGCCTTTCTTGTGGATGAGGCGGTGGCGTGAGAGGCTGGAGCTGTGGTTGAACTCTTTGCCACAGATGTTACATGGATGGATACGCCGCTTTCCGTGGAGCCGCAGGTGACTACCCAGCATCCTGAGTGGTTTAAGAATCAAGAGTTAGTAATAGAAAATTGACAAAACAATACTCTACTAAACTATCAAGGTATTCTTCACTGAATCCAAAATTCTCGACTGAAGAGGGGGTTTTAAATACAGTAACACCTGGAGCTCAGTTTGGGCCAAGACCTGAATTGAAGTTCATCCAGTTACATCTAAGACCTAATCTAGTAAATGAAATAAGAAATGATAGGAATCGAGCAGTACTGACCTGCTGCCTTTGAAGCTCATACCACAGTGGGTACAGGTGTGTCGAGCATCCTGGAGCGTCAACTCCATACCCCGTTTTGCTGGAGTTGAGCTGGTCCTGCCGGTGTGCATCTGCTGATGGCGATACAAACTGGAGGCGTGGCTGTAGGACTTCCCGCAGTAATTGCAGCGATATTGCCTCTCCTCCGGTTCATAGTCGTCCTGGTCAGAATCATTCTCACCATCCAGTTGGCTACTCCCTGCCTCCACCAGCTCCTCTTGCTCCTCCTCCTCTGGGTCGTACTCATCAGAATCCGTCTTAATCTCTACACTCTGTTCCATCACCTCACAGGGGTAGACCTCCTCATACGGGGCAAAGTACGCCTCGTCTGCCTCGATCTTCAGCTCGTCAGCCCCCAGCTCCGACCCGTCATTTTTCACAC
The DNA here is from genome assembly GCA_016785265.1 of Paraplagusia blochii. Lineage (NCBI taxonomy): Eukaryota > Metazoa > Chordata > Actinopteri > Pleuronectiformes > Cynoglossidae > Paraplagusia > Paraplagusia blochii. Next base: position 7,777 of record JAFBJS010000899.1, read on the forward strand.
ACGAGATTGTGAATTTGGAGCCGACCTCTGCCCATTTCACCACATATTCAATGGGTTGTGTGTCCAACTCCACCGTGATGAACTCGGCACCCAGAGCGTCCGTCTCGGCCACTGCCAGCTCTGTCTCCGAGTCCTCCATGTTGAGCCAAGGTGGAGGAGTTGAAGGGCCTGAGAAGAGTGCAGCACTTTCTGGTTAGCTGGGACGTGGACATTAACATAATACACAAGTGTTCAATTACCAACGAACAATAGGGACCAGAGACTGGTGTGAGATCTGGGAAGCATCAATTTCTATTGATAATGGTTACTTACCCAACATCATGTGAGACACTGAGAAAACATTGTTAATATGTGATTTTTATGAATGTTTGTTGTCCAAACTGGGTTTGTGGTTAAAAAAAAACAAATTGCTACAGTCTGAAACAGTTAAAAATAAAATATAATCATTATTACATACTACAATTTAAATAAATTCCTATTACTTGTATTGCCCTACTTATAATGCATAGGTTCTTTTCGTATTGTAGTAATATTTTAAAATTAATATTACTGTCAAAGAAAATCTAACCTTGACACTGGATCCAAACAACTAGGACTGTTTTATTATTAAAACATAGATAGGAAAATTATTAATCTAACAAAGACGATGTAGATGTAAATATAGTGTTAAATAATTTACCGATAGTTAACGTACGTTTCCTGTTACAATGAAAATTCCAAATATGGACGTTAACGTCGCTGGAAGGCGCGCGGCGGCGCTGCAGCTCCAACCAAACCTCGTTCTATTTTGGTGAACAAACAGTCTCTATAATTCCGCAGCTCTTTCGACGTGACGGGCGTAGTTGTCATTAAATCCGTTTCATTTCTGCCATTTTTTCAATCGAAATGTGTTAAATCAAACAGAGCGTTCATATTGCAAATAAAATATCAACACAAAACAAACGTCCCGGCAAATTTATATCGATTATTGGTCCAGGATGAATCCGCAGAGGGAGGCTGCAGGAGATGAACCCATCCTTCAGTATTACGATTTACTCAACAAGGCCACAGCCGAATTCCACATAAAGCACTTTGATGCTGTTCACCACCTGGAATTTTCTCTACGGTTGTAATATTAGCTGGAGAAAGCGATTGACTTTAATTTCGTCAATCTCAAAGCGGAGTTCCGGGGCTAGGCCGCGCTCTGGCGGTGACGAGGAAGCGGGGCGGGATGTGCTTTCCTGACCGTTAAAGTGTCAAAATAAAACCGTGGGCGGACGATTTTGAAGCGGGAGGTGGCAGAACCGAAACACGCTGCAGAGTTTTGTCACTCACCCGAATTCGATAGCGGATGAGAGCAGAAAGCGTCTAAATGTTACCGGCAGAGACCGTCACAATAAACAGGAAGCTGGGACGTGGACACAAAGCATTGTGGGAAGGATTAAATAGTTGCAGAGACCGGATGCGCAGTGTTTAGCCTTTCACAATAATACGTCATAAAAAGAAATCTAATGGTCAAAATCCGTATTGAAATGGTCAATGACAACCCCGATAACCCAATAAAAATAACTGAATGTGTGTTGTGTGCATACATCTTATGAAACTCACGAGACATCATTTTAAGCCTGCATTGGTCAAAAACGAACATTTACACGTAGGACAAATGCAGCTACCACCAGACATCACCGATCACAGATTCTTGTTATGACGATAAAAACCTGAAAAAGTCCTCCTCTGGTTTGGACACCTTAAAAAGTTCACCCCAAAAAGACTCCATTTTAATCAGATTAACCAGTAATGTGGATTTACACTAAAACCTGGGGTTAAAATGTGTTGGCTATAAATGACATTGTAACTTACGGTTACATGTATGAGTCTCTGCCGGTATCAATCTAACAGACTAAAAATACACTGGATATTTGTAGCATCTCTACAAGGTCGCCCTAATTAATTGAAACACAGGTTAAATTAGCTTAAAAATACTTATAATTACATCATAAGGGACTCTTTCTTCATCTGCCTTTGATTTCTACCGTTTTAATATTTAGTTCTTTGGTTTCTGTACCATTGAATTATTTGTTTAACTATGTTTAGCATTACAGACTTTAATTGTATAGTCAACTCGTCCCTCCCTTACAACGTTTTTCATTGTGACCACATTCTGCCTTCCAGGTCTAATTGAATGGAACATATCGCCACCTCGTGGATATAACTCAACAGTACATCCTAGAAAAAGTACATACAATATCTGCTTAACAGCAAACACTTGTTCCTAACCACAGCAAATAAAAAATAAATAGAAAATACAAAGAAATGAAGTTATATGGATAACTCGATGACTTCGTAACTAAAGGACCGAGAGTAGAGGGTCACCTGCACTAGCTACATAAAGAGGGCCGCGGGCCATAGTTTAGGGCGCACAGAGTCGACAACGCCGGTTTGTCTAATCAGTCGAAACACGCGCACACGTACACGCTCATTTAGAAACACAGAAGGTTGTTATACATACGGTGAATACAAACACTTACGACTGAGACCGGGTTTGTCCTGGACCAGGTTCTACCTCGGTTCCAGGTCTGTCACAGACCTGGTTACAATCGTCAGAAATGGACCGCAGCTGCGGCAGAGCGGCAAAACAGTAGTGTAGCCGAAATGCCGCGGCACAAATGCGGCAGAGCAGCAACGCGCGGAACCTCTCGGTTCTGTGATTGGCCGAGGTCGGGCGCAGACTGCTCAGTCCACAGCTGCCGAACGTAAAATGTCTGCACAGGCCGTGATGTGTCGTGAAAACTTCATTTCCGGGTTGACTCCGTCAGTGACGTCAGTTGTCGTTATCAAGCTCGCCTCTTGGTTTGTAGGAATTATTCACATGGTGTAATTTTCACAAAAAATACAGAAAAGGAATAAATAGCTATTTCAATTTCTTACACGATCGATACGATTAACATAAACTAGTGTTATAAACTAGAGTTGTAAATTAAATACAATTTTTTGCAGTAAGCCTAGATGAGCTGCAGAGGGCACTGTACTTCAGTGTCTACTTCGACATTTAAGTGTTTCTGTTGTTTAATTTTTAAGTACATTTCTTGAGAATAGACTCTATTGATGACAACGGCGGGTGAATAGATCAGTCACAGCAGTCATGTCATAATAGTTTATTACTGTAGAGAATCACAGCAAGAAAAAAGTGACGTTGCAGACCCTGGCCCCTCCCTTACATTCCCAAACCACACAGAGACTCAATGAAAATGCATCAGCAGAGCTGATGACATAGTCCTGTCTGCTTAGACACAAGGAATTTCAAGGAACTTACATTAAATGCTGCTAAGCCAGCAAGTAAAAGGTTCTAAAATACGTTTAAATGGTCTTTATAAATATAAGACTCTCGCCGATTCAATACTCTGGCCTCTTCCATCTCAACGTTAACTGACCATTTAAACAAAAAGCTTTACTTATTAATAATTGATTAATAATTAATCAATAAACTGGTTAAACTCAATAAAATCAACTTCTGATAATCTGACCAATCACTCTTGGTACTGGTAAAGTGATCCAACTGTCCGGTGAAGAGGAAGGTTTTTCTTTTCATCCTTATTATTTTATTGCTGATTGGAGGCAGGTGGTCTGGTCGGATAATGTCACAGGAAGTAAAAGGTGTTGTTAGTGGATTATTATGGTGTGTGCTGTAAGGCCATGAAGCCAGAACTAAAAGAAAAGAACTTCACCATCATATCTGGGGGAAAAAAGAAAGAGATAAGTGATTACGTCACATGTCATGATCTCACATCAAAAAAGAAAAGATAATGTTAAAATTCACAACAATTACCTGCATTGCTGCTTTGTGCAACCACTGATCTTTGTCTCCGCCCAATTTCATGCAAGAGAAAAGGTCGCAGACCTTGGGCAAGGCAAGACGCTCCTGAAAACCAACAAATATGGACTTGAATGTCCCGGAACACACTGGGGTGATCGTCACCTTGACTAATCACATATTCATAACATTCCTACCTGAGCCTGACCACGCTTCCTGAGCAACCACTTGTCCTCCTCCGTCCCCTGGTCCTGCTCCTCCAAGGGTTGAGGCTGACTCACTGATCCTGGAGTGAGACCTTGGATCCAATGATCTGGAGCCAGAGCATGGTCAAAGGGTGAGGAAGAGGAAGTGAGGTTCTCTCTGCTCCCCTTTTCCTTTGGGGCCACCCAGCTGGGAAGAGCTGAGGTTAGGGCTGGAGGAGAAGAGGAGCTCTTGGAGGGCTGGAGCCAAGTCTGAAGAATGTTCTGGACCTAGAGGACGGACATGGTTTTAAGTTATAAAAACTGGTGCAGGTTATGCAACAGTGTTTGACATTTTGGGTTTTTTTTCTACCTTTTGCTCCTGTTCCCTGTGATACAGGGTTGACGGGGCTGTTTTGATGATGGTCGGGGTGCTGCTGGTCGTGGGTGTACTATGTTTGCCAAAAGGTACACCGTTTTTGTCCCGTCCTTCCTGCTGAAGGAGCCAGCGACTCAGCGCCTCTTTGCCACAGTTGTCCTCACAGAGACATTCTGCGTATGTGGAACAGAGTTCGTTGGCTTTGCAAATCTGCTGCACCGGCGCTGCCTGCTGCAGCCATGCTTCCAGGGCTGTGGAGGCTGTTGGTGTAGCAGGGGTGCTGGAGGTGGAGCTGGGTGGGGTCTTCAGGCACTTCAGCTGACCCAGGTTCTCAATCTCCACAGCCTTGGTTTTTGTCTGGCAGCAAGAGGAGCAGTCGGCAGCAGGAGTAGCTGCAGGAGGAGAGGTGGGCTCCAACAGCCAATCACTGGATGACCAGCCATTGTTGAATGGCATCAACACTTGACGCCACCGCTCAGCATCTGTCACAGTATCATCGGTCTCAATGGGCGAAGTGATGAGCCAGTCACTGAGCTCCTCCTCCATCTCCTCCTCTTGGCTGTCGGTGAACTCTGATTCATCAATTTTTTCAATTGAGAAGACAGAACTACAGTTGCTGCTCGTCCTCTCCCTGCACACGGGCGCCTTCTCCTTTAGAAGCCATGATTCCAGGTCTTTGAGCTGACCCCAGGCCTGCAGGAAGTCCACTGAGGCCAGAACAGGACATGAAGTCTACAATGACAACACAGGAGGTTAGGCGATCAAATGAGTCAACTTCGAAAAAAATTGAATACATTTCATCTTAAAAAAATAGTAGCAATAACAGTAGAGTTCACTCACCTTTGTCTCCTTACATGACAGCAGCCAATCCTGTGGGTTCTTACTGGACTGGTAGCACACTGGGCCACTGCCTTCAGGGCAACTTCCCAGGAGCCACTGCCCCAAATCATCGTCCTGTAATTTCTGACGACAACATGAAGAACAAAGTTTGTACATGAATAAAAGGGCAGGCGTTGGTATTACAGTGTTGCTCAGTTATTTGTTCAAAAATAATAAATTGAAAACCCTACATAGTATCATCATTGTTAGCGTAACTATTACTGTGTAATAGTGTAAGTGTAGACACAAATCTGTTTGTCACCTTTTGATACCTTAATTGTTTCAAGGCAGTTTTTTTCCTACACACCTTAAATAAAAACCTGCCATTTACACTTGGAGTTTGTCACAAATGAGTAGGATCGTCATGCTAGATAAAACCAGGAGTTACCTGCTTTTTGACAGAGACAGGACACCTCTGAGAAGACTGGCTCTGAGACAGGACACCCTCCACAAGTTGCTGGGAGTAAAAGCAAATAGTTGATTATGCACAGGTGTTTAACAGGTTCTTATACAAAGCACATCATTTAAAAATATGCAAACCAGTAAGAATAAATTAAAGAAAATTCCTCAAGGCATATACATATATATGAGATTTGTTACCTGTGCAGTGACGCTACCAAAAGAGGTGATAGCGTTCCTCAGAGAGCGATTGTCAGCTTGAAAACTCATCTCTGGTGTTTCCTCAGGAGTCAGACTCATAGAGGACAATCTACCAGAAGAAGGAGAAAACAATGAAGAAGAAGAAAAAAAATATTCTTATCCTCACTGTGCTGAACCCTTCAGCTAAAGACTGACCACAAACAGAGCAGTGTGTGTGTACATGTGTATTTACTTCTCCATGCAGCTGGTCAGCTGGTTGCTCAGGTCGTTGCTCTTGTTGTTGTTCTCCAGCTGATAAGCAATGATATCAAACTGACCTTGTAGCTGAGACAAAAGCAAACAAATCAAATTAATTATTTTCTACTGTTCACACACTGACTGTTTGTTTCACCATCAACCCAACAGTAAGTTAGCCTACCCACACTGGACAAATACTTTTTACATCCATTAAGTGAACTTTATCCTAAATATTTTAACAACCAAAGACAAACTGCTGTCCTTTTTCTTACCCGGTGCAGCTGGTGCAACTGCTGCTGCAGTGTCTCTGTCTTTACTTGTTCCAGAAGCTCAATCTGACCGAGCAGCCACACCTCTCTGCAGCGTAGTGCCTCCTGCTGACGGCTCACACAGCTCTGCAGCTCTGAGCGCACCTGACAATCACAGGAGAAAGTCAGTCAAACCACTATGAAGAGCAAAAATAAAAGCATATAGATTCTAAGGGGATCAATACAGAAGAAGAGGAAGAGCAATCTCCGGTAACTTCCTGTAAAAGTCACGCTGGCTAAACAGATTACCTATCTTTAAGCACAAATAAAACTTTATCTAAAAAATTACAAAACTGTTCTTTCACCCGGCCCTCATCCAGGTTTGTCAATTGAAAGGTAAGCAAAGGTTATTTTCCTGTATTGAATAGGCCCAGAGTAGAGTCCAAGAACTGGTCCTTATCCTTTAGCCAAAGTTTCCATCTACTCACCACGAATCAGATCTGTTTCTTCGTCTGTGCTCAACTCCTTTATGAACTAACTGGACTCCACACTGTTCTCTCCCTCTCTTTTTCTCCTGACAGTCAGTTCTATACTGGGATGCCCATCCTCACCGTTAAACAACATGAGTCAGACTGGCATCTCCAGTCATGACTGATCCTGGATAAAAGGTTCACAGACCATAAACCTGCACAATGAAGCAGGTTTAACAGACCCTGATCCTAAAACCCTTTGAGTCAGTTATTGTTGGGCTTACGTCGCCCAGCAGGCAATTGCACAGAAAACTGAGCATTCTGATTCAAAATTAGACTGCAGGATTACAGTCTAACCTAACCTATTAGATTACAGGAAGAATGAAACGCTGAGTCAATCATTAATCTGCCGACTCAGCTCTCTTACTGCAGACACAGCAGCAGATCTCTCACGTTCTTTTTCACGTTTTTATTGTAATGGGGAAAAAGATGGATTCCATGCAAGCAGAGACAGACAGTTATAACTATAAAAGTGGTCCTAACCTCACGGGCGTTCTCCTTCAGCTGCTGCTCAGCCTTCACCACACCAGCTATGGCATCTTTAAGCTGCACCTGGGCCTGTTGACAGACCTTTAGCCCATCACTTACTGCCTCCGCTGATGGCATCCTGCACAGAAAACAAAAATAAACAGACAAACAGTTACTATAATGTCAAATATCAAAACAAACAGAAATATGTTTAAAACTCTGATGTGGTTGATGATGCAACTGTGGTTGAAGTCCAGGTGTTACCTAGACCAACCTTGCGTTTCTATTATTATTCTTCTTTAGTCGTGGTTCTGACCTCAGCTCAATGACTGGTCCAAATTCTTGCAGTTACTTGACCCAGGGAGATCAACCGTGTTTATCACAAAAGACTATTTATGTCTACTGGTTTGATGCAAACATGTAATGGTGTCTTGACGTGCTGCTGCAGGTTAAGTAACACTAATTCCAAGAAAAAACTAAGACCTGTGTTAACTTGGGGGTGTAGTCTAAAGGCGCAGCTACATTTCTGTATCAGCTGTGAACAGTCTATGATAAGAAGACCTTTCGTCACTTAAGTGTGGTCCAATGTAGTGACGTCACCAAAGACTAAATATGAACCACTTGGACAGAGAGAATACAGGTGCTGTAAAATGATAGCATTACATTTATTGCATTCAAAATTGGTAACATAAAGATATTTTAAGAATATTATAAGACCTCAGAATTACAACAGGAAAGAAAGACACGTGGTGACCATAAAACAAGACAAAAACATTGTTAAGTGATTAAACACGGGTGTAATAAAAACATAAAAAGTGAACTACAGGACTGCAAATCTGATAGCATAAAATGGATAGAAAAAGTTATGAAGAAATATTGGATTCGAACCTGGAAGCATCTGGACCCTGTCCAGTTCCTTAACCATTATGCTACCGCTGCCAACACATATGGTTTATAAGGCAGATGTGCATCTTCCAGTGCATCTATTGAGGGACCCTCAGATGGGCTGTGAACTGGTTCACTTTGGACTGTCATTTGTTTTAGGTACAGTATTTCAGTAGTACAAAGCAATCATATAAAACTAATACCTCAAATTGTTCTAAATAATATTTTCTTGCATTCTCTTTTTACTATAAAATACCTATGAGTGACAAATAGTTTAAAAAAATTCCCAGCAAATTGCATAAAAAAGTTGAACATACACCGGACCTAACCTGCTGTTTAAGAAGTTTATGTTCATTTGATTACCAAGCTTCGAACATGTCGCACTGTGTCATCTAGTTATCATCAGTTTGACAAACTACAGAAGAAAAACCTCCAAGCTGTTAACTAATGCATTAAGTAAAGATCACAGTTATGGCCTCAACTTCTGTATCCGCCATCAACTGCTTCTCCTTCCAAATTCACAGGTTAGGACATGTTTTTGTTGATTTTACACTGTCCTGAAAAAAAATGGCGGACCCTTCTCTTCCTCCTCAGTATCCTACCTCATGCCGTATATGATCTCCCAGGCCGGGGACTGGGAGCTGTGTTAGTGCCGGTATGATGGCTCGATTGTCAGGCCGTGGACGGTGAACCGGTGGAACTAAGTTTCGTCGCGAGAGTATCAAAGAATGAGGAAGCGAGAACGGAAGCCAAGCTCCGCCTGTCCGCCATTTCCCTCGTTCGGCCTGCACGTACACGGCCCGGTGGGCGGAGCTAACGCAGCACCACGTTACATGGGTTTCCAATGATAAGTGATCAATTCACTGATAACCGCGGACAGGACTTTAACCTACACAACGTGACATGCAGCTGTTTAAACACAAACAACACCTGTTTATGCAGAACCGGTTGTTGATGTATGTACACCACTGTTTACCGTGTAAGGACCACCAAAAAATAATATAAATAGAGATGAGAAGGTCGCCAATACATGAAATTGACTTGTAAACGTAAGAAACAGCGCCAGCAAAATATGCCGATGTCTCAAAAATATCATATTTGTACGGTTTTTTTGATTAAAAAACGTGTAGAATAAAATGATATAACTTATCAATATAAGTTAATGGACTGGAATGACATTTACCGTGATGTAAAGATTCGTGATGCAATAACTTGTGATAACAAAGCAGACAACTGACATATTCACACACAGAAACACTTTCACTTAAAACAGTAAAGAGCACACAGCGGTCACACTGTGCTAACAGTGCTAACAATATCAAAAACCTCCGTCAGTTTATCTTCGGTGATGTTAGACTCACCGCGAGGCTTTTCCGTGGATCCGGGACTTAGATGTCATATAGAAATTAAAAAGACAAAAACCAAACTGTTGTTAAAAGTAGGTTTTATCTGTCGGCGATTTTTCCACCGACCGTGGAGCTAACCTCACGATGACGTCACAACACAAAAGACAACCCTCTTCGCGTGGGATAGTATCGCGAGATTTGAATCTCCATAGTTGTCATTGAGATCAACGTTGTCCCCTGCTGGTGGTATGTATGCGCACGTTGTAAACACAAAGAGTGAGCATAAATTGATACATGATAACGTGTGATTATCTGCCACTCTACTTGTATCTCTTATGGTACGTTTCCATTATTTAATTATTATTATATACATACATTTAATGAAAGGCCAGAATCTGTGTTTTTAACTTCAGTTTTCACATGCTAAATTCTCACATGAAGAAACAGTAAGTGTTACAGTTTCTGGCGCCGCCCAGTGGGTTAAAGTAGAACTACGTTTTGTCAATAAAATGTGTGATTTGGAGTGTATACTGTACAAATAAAAAAAGAAACAACTTGGGTCACATTTTCTTTATAGGCTTATGACACACAAGTAAATTACCTACACATTCCAAACAATGAACAACATAAACAAAATTTTAAATCTAAGTATTTGAACACTGTAAATATCAACACTGATACAACTTCAGCTTGTGTGCTGATTGGCTGCAAATCAGAGTAAAAAAAAACAACAGGAAACCAAATAGCATGATAGGAAATGATTGAATTACACAGAAACCAGACAACAATACTTCCATAAACCTATTTACTTATGCATACAAGATATGAACAAACGTTTTGCCTTGGGTGTTTACATAGAGTACAGTATATAGAGGTAGTGGGTGTCTGTAAAAACCCCAGTAGTCCCCTGCCATCTCAATAGTTGTTATGTACAGGAGTATATAGCAGTGTACTGTATAAATACCGTATGATAATACAATATACACAGATAAAACCTCAAAAATATATACTGTATACAGAATATTTCTGTATGTGCTTGAAGAAACCAGAAGAATGTTGAAACTCAGAGGTACAGTAATTACATTTGTGCATATATATCTGTATATCCTTGTCAGACCATGAATTTTTTTTATTTGAGTAATTTACACCACAACAAAATTCTTTTTTCTACAGTGTTAGTTTTGTGTTAATGTTTCTGCACACTTGTTTATATATTTATACAGTATTTTACATTTACAGTTTTCACCATTGTTAAATTTGAACATGCATAATACCTGTAAACGGATCATTTGTGAAGAACTCTTGTTCACCTCCTCATGTCTTCTTGTCGGAGGTGTCTACTTCGGAGAGACCTCAGTTCTTTAAGTGAGGTGTTAGAAGGGCCAGCTCCCCTCAGGCCTCCGCTGCATCTCCGCCCTCCTGCACTTGGCTGGGTTTCTTCACCAGTGCCTTCAGTTTGGTCAACTGTTCCGCCAATGTTTCCTTCACACCTTTCTCCAACAACCAGCCCTCACTCTCACTCTCCGGGTTCTCAGGGTCACCCATCGTCTCCAAAGCTGTGCTCAGGTACTTCAGCCCCGCCATGTCCACTGACTTCAAACACATTGACAAACACAAGGTTAGAGACTTGTTCCACAATAATTCCACCCATTATTTGGCCGATATTATTGGCCAAATATTAGCAAGATTGATAACTTTGGTGTTGTCAAATTTGCAGGAATTTAGGCACAGTCCTGGAAAGTTTCCTCAGTTTTGGGGGCAAACAGCTTCATATTCTGGTCAGAAATTTAATGCTTGGATAATATGGACAAAATCATATATCAGTCAATAATCAAATAATCTAACATGTACAGTTCTGGTCCGTTTAAATCAAGATTTGGATATAAAAAAGTCATAATTTGTGTCAGGGATGAGTCAGTCCAGCCATCATTGTCAAGTAGGGATATACTTTGACCTTGTTTTCACTTATACAGTACAGCATTGTTTTAAAAACCATCAGGATAAAATTGTTTCCACCCTTATTTTCTGTCTTTTCAGGCCGACTTTCCCAGAATTCAGTCTGCTGTTGCAGGTGGATTAACACCAAAATAGTTCCTGATCCCTGTTGAGCTTGACCACTGCTCAGCAGCTTAACACGCCATAACCTCTACCTGTACCTGATCCAGAGCACGTCCACTGTCAGATGATAGAAGTTGATGAACCTCTGTATGACTCACAATCAACTAAGATCATATAATGTTTATTTATTTATAAGTTCTCCTAACGTTGACCCAAATGACACTGGATTTGTGTTAATGCAATGACTTTACATTATAAGGCGCTCCATCATTAAAGGGTTAATCGCTTACTTATCAATTATGTTGTTAACGTGGTGCATTCGAGGTCTCCCCGGTTCATTTAATGCCAATCAGCCCTCTTGTTGTAAATCGTTCTTATAGGCCGTCCATATCTCTGTTCTCCGCCGCCATGGGTGGATTCATTTAACTTTAACCTACGCTACGACATAACACACTCGAGTGTGTATGCCTTGCTATGCTAACCAACTACACCTAATTTACCCATTGTTCTAATTAAACTGGCAACATATCCTGAATATCTGTGTTTTTTTGTCCCCGTGTGCAGAGTGCTGATTGGCTGGAGATGCTTGTTGCTCAACTTTTACCTCCAAGAGGATGGTGAAGATGACCAGCACCCCCATACTGGTCATAATGCTGCTGTAGTAGGAAAAGAGTGCCTCTCTGCAGCCCCGGGTCCAGATGTTGAGTTCTTCAATGCGGTGATCGTAGTCATAGTGGGCAGAGTTGTTGGTCAGGTGATGTTGGATGCAGGGACGAGGGGAGCCTGGGTTACAGCAGCTAAATGGAACGCTGTCCATCAGGAATTTACCTTCGACGTTACTGAGGAGGCGACTGGAGGGAGAAGGGGAAGAAAGAGAGAGAGAATAATAAGCAAGGACAATAATTAGGGTTCATCATTTCGGTTTTTCAGGTTGAGAATAAAAAGGTCTGTTTCAAACTTAAGGTGTTTCTGGATCAATCAGAGGTGTCACTGATGGCTTCCAGGGAAAGGCTGCTAATTGGATGAGGAATAATCACCTCAAGAAAAAGAGAGAGAAAGACAAAGAGAGCAAGAGAGCGAAGAAGAGGGAGAAAGAGAGAGAGTGGCATATCTCTTAAACCCATTAACACCTCACCATGAAATAAACCACATTTCTACTTCCTGTGACTTCAGCTGATTCCCCCCCTCCCATCGCCTTCACTCTGATAAGATTGACCTCGGCTCATTGATCGAGGCAGAGCTTCATCCTGCTTTAATCTGCACTTCCTAAGAGATTAGGAACTCAGGAAAGACGACGCTTCCACACGAAAACTTTTCCTCAGCGACTCAAGTTTCAAGAAACTCACGGATACACAACCGTGACACGAACACAAGCAGACACAGCTTCTAATCTAAGAGGGTGGAGAACCTGTCTGCATATGTCAACCTTCTAATCTGTGGTTTTACCTAATATTTGGTCAATGTTGCTGAATTGAGAGTAAACTGATGATATGGATAAGTTCTAATGACCTGAACCCATCAAGGAGTTCAATAAACAAGAGAACGTTAACCAAGACGATAAAGGACGTTGGCTGTACTCACTCTTTGACCTCATTGTTACTCATGTCCAAGTATCGGTTGCTGATCCACTGAACCTCGAACCAGTCTCTAAAGTTGTTGTTGCCACAGCAGCGGAACTCAATCTGTGTCATGTCCAGCGTCCTCTTCATGAAGCAGCGTCCTGGAGTGTCCGTGTCCTTGTAAAACTTGATGCTATTCTTCAAGCCATCGGCCAGAGTCAGGTAGACGGAGAACTGCATGAGGAAGCAGAGCAACGCCGTAAGTAGCAACAGCACGTTGAAGCCACAGCAGCACAGGAAGTAGGGCCTCAGCATGGGCTTCCATTTGGCATACTTCATGGGGTCCAGGGAGTCGTGGCAAACCTTCCCCCCAAATCCATTGACCCCACAAGCCAACAGGCCCACCAGGATGAGCAGGTTGGGCACCAAGTGGCTCTCGTTGTTGTCCATCATCTCGCTCCTTTTACGCATCTCCACCTTGAAGTAGATGCCGAGGCTGAAGATTATGATTCCCACGATGACTGAGACCCAGTAGAGCATCCATAGCCCCTGCGCCAACTTCACCCGCTTCTGCAGGTTAAACTTTACTGGCATGAACGGCATCCTGCCGTCTTGGTTCAGGTAAATACAACGATCAGAAGGGTCTCAGGTTGAAGAACGACGGCGAAGGTCCTGGAAGTCTGTCCCCAGTCTCACAGGTTCATGTTGAGAACGCTCCACAATACGTCTCCCACTTCTGGACCCATAATGCCGAACTGATGATGATGATCAGTCCGTACCACCAGGGGGGCGCCGGGGGCTACCCATGAAACCACAACGCCACTGTCACGTCGATGTTCAACAGTGGACTTATGACAGAGCTCGGGTGTGACTAGGAAAGAGCTTGTCCACGTCAGCCTAAAGCTGATGATCCAATTAAGAGCAGATCAGAAGATCCACTTACTGATAAAGCCTTTCATGCTGAGCTAAGCTGCCCCCCTCACTGGCCCACCTACCTCTGACCTCACTGCATTCCTAATAACCTTTGGTGTTTGTTACTTCAATTTATGATTATTTATTGACCTGTTTATTTGACGACATTGACATAATCAAACCACACGGGGCAGCAGCAGAACTGCTCTGGTTTTAGGATATGGATATGGTCACAAATTACAGTTTCTTTGGTCAGTGAAAAAGGATGAATCCAAGAAAAGGTAACAAATACTGTGGGAATTCTAACTGACTGACCAGAACAGACATAAATACTTTTTAAATGTTTTTATTTTGTAATTCTTCTATTATATCATACATTTCCTCATTTGTACAAGAATTCACATATTAACAAGTCAGAGGTCATCGATGTTCTTCTCAACTCATCGATCGAAAAAAACAAACAAACAAAAAAAAAAAGTCTCCAAGTCTCCGACGTCAACATGTGTTTCCTTGACTCATCAGAAACAAATAAAAACAAACTTAAATAAAAACACCTTTCACCAATCATAAAGGTAGGCAGCAGCTTCTTAAACAAGGCCATTTCTCATGGTGTTAATAAAAAGCTTATCCTGAGGAGAGTCATGTTCACTAATCATCTGTCAGTCAAGCGCTATGTAGGCAGGACTTCCTGTCACTGCTGCTCTGTGATTGGTGATTAAAGACATTTGTAAACAAACTCGGAGGGCAGCGGGAAGGCGGCTGGATAAACAAGGAGAGTCGGGAAGCAAGTGAAAGGCAGCTATAAATGCTGACGGCCAATCACAAAGCAGGAACTTAGGCGGCGAGAGGTGGGCCAAACCATGCTTAAGGTCACAGGTGCTGCCAGTCGATGGTCACCAATGTCTGATTGGCCTCCTGAGCGTGACCGATGACTTCGGCCACACCGTGCTGTCGCCAAAGACGTTCGATCTTTCGGTAACGCTCGTGACACAGGTGAAGGGGATTCCCACGCCTGAAACATTGTCAAAGATCCAACAATTAGTTGAAATAAGGCATAGAATAATGACATGGAGCAAAAAACTGTCAAGAGTAAAAATTCTCTTTCCACTTGAACTAAAGTTGTCTGATATTACTGTGTTTCCCGCTCACAAACAGTGTCTAGAATTGAAATACTATCAAGTGCCTTGTAATATCTATTTATTTATCACTAAAAACCACAGAAAGAGTTGCTAAGAGTACAAGCGTTCTGCATACAATCAGCATATTATCAATGTAGGTAATAAGAATGAGCTGCAATGCTGCCATCTAGTGACTTGTTCAGCAGTCACGATTTTGCAAAACCCTGGCACTGGGTTGTCAGATTTTCATGCTTGATTTAAAAAAATTATATGCTAAAAATCAGGCAGTAGTAATGGCTTATATTATAAGATATCACTAACCTGAATATTTATCCAGACTATCAGCAAATGTCTTGGAGGACATTTTGTCCAAATAATGAATTAAAAAAAATGATCACAGCTGCTTTTTTAGGAGCAGGGTTTTGGCTGAACACTGGACAGAAATTGGCTGAATTCACAATTAAAGCAAAACTGACAACTGGCAGTTGTACCAAAAAACGACTGATCCTTCCACTAGAAACATACGATTGGACAATAGGACAGACTACAGACTTACTTCAGTCCCTGGTCAGTTTCTCCATAGTCATCCAGGTATGGAGGAGGATAAAAACAGCCTTTGGATTTGCCCGCAACAAACAACACCTGGCTCTCTCGGACTCTACAGACGCATAAACACAAGCGCACGAGACAAAACAGCATGAACCTCACTTTTATATCTTTACCCCATCGATGTCAGTGTCTGAAAGTGTGTGTGTGTGTGTTACCTGAGGAAAAGTCCCAGACCGGCACCACAGGTGAAGGTGTGGGCAGTACAGGCACCAACGTCCTCACCATCCACTTCTGTCTGACAGCAGTAACTCTGAGAACACAAGATGGCGCCACACACCAGGCACAAGGTTGGAGCACGAGACTTGTCTCCACCTGAGCGGGGACACCTGCGGACGTGACGTTCAGATTTAATAAACTCACAAAGACAAACTTCTTACAATAGTCTAAATCGCACATGTCAAATGGGAAAACACTGACGTGAAGCTTGAAGCCTGGTTGATAAGGACACTGTAATCTTCTGGAAGCTCTATGAGTCGATTGGATACTCTGGGAAACCGGACGATGACTCCACCACCCTGTAGCGTCTGCCTCACACCTGGATGACAGCTCCACCTGCAGGACATTAGACACACAAACATATAAAGATGAGATAACGTAGACCCGCAGATGAACAAATCAGTACACAGATCATTATGTCTAACTTAAAGAATTATCTCTTTGCACAAATCGCTGAATATTTAATACAAAAATTAGTTGTAATAAATAAAAAAAAAGTTTGATTATCAATCATCCTTCTATGTTTTCTGTGTTCCTTACCTGTGCACAAGTGGTTCCATTACCACACGTTGACTATTGTAAACTTGAAGAAGATTGGGGGGAAGACTGAGGTAACTGCACAGTGCCTCCCACTGACCAGGTCCCGCAACTACATCATATATGAGGAGGTGAAAATAGAGTTTGGGTTTAAACAAGCCATAATTACAATTAACAACTACTTGTTTAAGTAGAAACTAAAAAAAACAAACGGCCATGAAGAGTGCTGTATTTACCCAGGAGCTCGGCAGGGGGAGCTGTAGAGTTTAAGTAGTGGAAAAACAGGGCAGCAGCTCTTAGGAATGGCAAGATGGCAGCTTTGACAGCGCGCCACAACTGCCACCCCGAGGTCACTTCAGGTAATACACTAATTCGTCCACAACAGAGAAAGATTCGAGGTCAGTTTATGTCCAATAATTATATATTTAATGACATAATTCAAACCTTATACAGTAGATTTACTACATACTGCTTGATTTTAACAGTAATATGTTTATTTTTTTCTTACTTTTGCAGGTGATTCTTTACAGTGATGTAGAGCTGACAGGTGAACTCCTCCTCCTGTTCTGATCTTTCATGATCCTGATCCATACACACCTCCTCTACACATGTACATAAACACACACACACAGACATTAAAGAGGGAGACAAGCCCAGACTTGGACAACTTGTAGCTAAATCTGGCCTATTTGTTTTTTCTGCACCTGGCCAAAACCTGTACAAATTATTTATTAACATGACCCCAATAGATGGCGTAAAAAACAGGTTAAAGCATTTGAGCATTTATAGCCTTTATACAATTTGTCTGTATCAGCAGAATCACCTGTGATGGACGTGAGCAGAATCTGAACCAGGTGAGCCACAATCACCAGGTGTAAAAGGTGAAGGTGGGCGGAGTCAACTCCACCTTGACCTGAATGGTCAAGACTGTGCACGGAGCTGTAGGATAACACACTGTAAACCTGTGAAGTGAAAAATCAAACTGAGTTTTAACAGGACTGCATTCAAGAAAGTCCACAATGGCCTTAAAACCTAAACGTTACAAAATCTGTTCTTAACATAACTTAATGTTAACTTTATTTAATTTAATATTGAGAACAGAGAATCCCACTGACCAGCATGTGGAACATGTCGATGTTCAGCAGACATGGAGTGTTTTCATCTTGGATGTCTGAAATCAGAGCTGGGCACAAACACACAACAAACGGGAGATTATAAGAATAATCAGGCTAATGAGTGGAAATCTGTGTGTTTGTTGTCATGTCAACACATGTGTTTATACCAAAAACTTAATTCTTGATGATCTTCAGTGATGCTCCCAGTCAGGTACAGACTTGTTTAATTAAATCAAACATATCAATGCTATTAAGAACCAGGTAACAAGTTTATTTTTATCCGGTGTCTTGAAAACTTCTCACCCCACCCTGTACCTAAGGCGGCCCCGCCCCACTTATCTGCGTAAGCATGTGTGTCGGAATACCTGTAAACAGTCGAATGAAATGTGTGTGTGTCGTCTTCAGTGGTGTTGTGGTCCAACATGCTGAGCTGAACCTAGTGAGAGACCTCAGACAATCATCCTGAAAAACAGACACACACCCAAGCCAAGCATGCAACACACACACACACACACCATCAAAGGACAAGTTGTAATTAAGAGATTACTCTCAGTACTGACTTATCACAGTGCTTAAAGTAACACTCACCTGTCGACACGGTAAACTTCCAAACAAAGGTTTATCCTCATCCATCAGGAGGCGCTCTGCAAACAAAACCAACCGTAGACAATTGTGCTATATATACACAGTATGTATATAAAAAACAATTGCCCCTTGCAATTAAACAAATTTAATCTAGTGACTTTAATTTTTATATACAGCTATCAATTCCCAAACCTATTTAAGGGCACATTACTTGGCAAAACCCTGGTATTATGTTTTCTGGTTATCAATGTCGCAGAAACAAATCTATAAAAATACTATGCTAACATAATTTGGCCAAAATTATTGGACATTATAAATGTAAAAAACTAACACAGTGTGTGAATATATTTTGTGCAGGAATGATTCTGCATGTGTGTGTACCTATACTCTGGATTGTGTAGGCACAGGTGGACCAGCTCATCACTGGGACTCGTGGGTCCGTGTCGTTGGGGTTCAGCTTTAGGGCAACCTTGTATGTGGACAAACTGAAGGCGTTGATCATCTCACTAAGGCTGCTGGAGAAAGGACTCCTAAGGAGATGTTACATCTTCATTAGCATCGCACAGTGACATTAAAGAACAGAAAAAAATCCCCTGATCTGACTGATGGATCATTGACTCACTGTGGAGTGAAGTCCACTCTGAAACCTTCAGGAGGCTCAGGCTCTGGTTCGTCTATTGTACCTGAAATATGCACAGAAATAAGTCAGACTCAGTGTGACGCCACCCACTGGCTGACTGACAAGTGACTGACCATCAGACTGCTTCCTGTAGGTGGAGTTTAGTGTTGCTATCTGCTGACTGGTTCTGTTGATCCAAGCTTCTAGGGAGGGATGATTCAAACTGAGACACAAAGATGAAGAAAGAAGCAAAAAACATTAACACAAAAAACACAAAGCCATTTGTTTTGGTACCGTAATTGACGAATCACTGTGAATTTATACCTGTGATCAGGAGAGGGAGTTCTTGGCAACAGAGGAATCACAGTGTTACTAAGACACTCGCAGAGTGGACACAGGAACTCTCCCTTCTCTACGTTGTAGCTGGTGGGACCTCTCAAACGCTGCTGACGTCTCTGTTCCTTCACCTGCACAGCCTCAAAGTATCTGAATACAAATGTAACATGTTTTCATTTCCACATCAACATCAGGCCTTGTGGTCAGCAACGGAACTACAGCTGCCACGTCTCACCTCTGCCAGCAAATGGCATGCATAATGTGTCCACAGCTGGCCGTGTGAATCCCTAGGGAAAGGTCAGGGCGCTGGAACAGAGGGTCATATGTCTCTGGAACACACAATCAAAAAGACCATCGACAGTCAGTTGTGAACGGTTCCTGCACAACGTCAACGAGAGTTTATGATGAGAACAGCTGACCTGGATTAGGCAGGCTGCGGTGGCGGTTTTTGGACAAAACGGTGGATCTCTGGACAAACGAAGCCAGCACCATTGCTCTGCCTGAGGCTTTCACTTCCTGCTCCTCCTGACATAAGATACATGTGACCAACTGGCGGCTGTCGGCTCCATCCACTCTCCTGGGACCAACGCACACCTCTGAAAGGCAGGATGTATCCAAACCAGGGGAACTGTAAGAAGACACAGCCTAATGATTTTCAAGTGAAGACATTACATATGACCTTGCTGTTAAAAAACAGAAGAATATTCTTAACAATATTAAACAACTAGTTTGGCCAATAATATAATTTGACCAATATACTGTATGTAAGCAAACATGCTAGGTTTGCATACAGTCTACATAGTTGTAAATGCAACATACACAAATGCAAATTTAGGGGTGTTCAATAATAATAATAATAATAACAGATTTTATTCAAAATCCCCTTTCAGGACACTCAAGGACACTTTACATAATACTTTACTTTGTCTGTGCGATCCCTGAGGTAGATGCCTCCAGCTCCTCCAGACTTTGTTGAAACAGTTCCTTGTTCTCGTTGATAAAATGCTTCTGCATCTCTGACATCTGAGCCATGATTTTCTCACGTCGAAGACGAGCCATCTCTGCCTTTCTCTTCCTCTCTGCCTTGTCTTTGTCTCTGGACGACTGTAGGAAGAAGAATTACAGGTGAGGTCTACAGTAGTGGCACCGACTCAAAGTCAGGATGCCGATGCGTGTGGTTCTGTAACCTCCTCTTGTCCCGCCCCTGGACTCAGGGTGATGCTGGAAGTGGATGATGTTCTTTCTCTCATGGTTTTGATGTTCGCCACCATCTGTATTTAACAGAATTTACAATTACTAAAAAGCAACAATATAAATAAACATGGTGGTGTAATGTCATTCCAACTACAATCACCTTCAGGATCCAAGTGATCAGGTCTTTATGAACCTCCAGGTGAGGAGCATTCTGTAGAGTCTCCAACAGAGCCAGGATGCTTCCAGTAGGACTGGGCGATTCCCCAGGACCTACACACATAAACAAAATGTAAACAAGCAGATCACGTAAGTGCATGATCAGATGAATCTCTGCGTAGTTTTGTACAAATCTTATGTCTCTGTTTTGTTACTAACGTGTGATTTTGGAGGTGTAGTTAAATGTGACGTCATCTTCACCGCTGCTGTTTTCCAGCTGCTGCTGCTCCTCCAGCAGGGCCATGCCCACTAGATGGAGCACCTGAGTACAGTGCATGTAACAAAGGTCAAGTTAAACTGTTCACCTGAGCTCTGACTGAGGTAGACACCCAAACCTACCCTCTGCAGCATGGACTCAGTCCAACCTCCTCCACTGGGCTCCACTGCCCACTGCAGCACAGCACCCTTGATGGCCAGCAGCACATCACACTGCAGCAGGTTCACCAAGCTGGCAAAGAGTGGAGAGAGAGGAGGAGGAAGAGGAGGAGGTAGAGCTGGGAGAGGAAGAGGAAGATAAGAAGAAAAAATAGATATGAAAAGGAAGAAAAAACTAAAACAATCTGATTCTGGTGTCTGATGCAGACATATTGATCTGATGTTTCTGCAGAAAAAACTAACATCAAGTCAAGATGAATTTCATCAGTTCACCAGGTCATGATGAAGGTTCTATGTTGCCTAATAAACCTCTTTATCTTTGCCCTGCCATCAAATGCCATGTCATGTTAACTAAAAGATTGTTCTGTATAAAGAAACAGCAGAGACAAGGTCAGTGTCCAGAAATTTTACCTGCGTCTTCACCATTCCGTCTCCTCAGCTTCCTTTGAGCCTCCTCTGCCTGAAAATCAAAAACACACACACACGCAGGCATACAGGTGCGGTTACCATGGGAACGAGAACTGCAGGCGCTTTTCTGGTGATGCAGACGCAGTGAATACATTGACAAAAGCACCTTGGACTGGTCAGCTCTGCTGTAATGATGGAAGTACAGGTTGAAGTGTTTGTTCCACTCAGGACGCAGCTCGTAGAGGCCACGCCCCGTCACACCTGGCTTCCTGTAAACACAGGAAAATGACGTCACTATGAGGGTCACTGCATTGCAGCGTAATAATTATGAAAAGTGAATGGTCAGATATTGCGAAATGTGACCAATGAAGGTATATTTGTGGTTCAGTGCTGTTGTCGTGGTTAAAAAAAATAAAAGAAAAAATGTCTACACACTTGAAAAGAGCAACTGTGTCAATCACTCTCTCTAGTCCAGTCTCTTTGTTTCCCTGAATGGAAGAAAAAGTCAAGTGTCAGCTGACATCAAACACATATTTGTACAGATATAGGAAGACAGGCAGAACGACAGGATGTAGGTTAACTCACATTCTCAGGTAGAGCCTTGACTAGTTCACTGTGAGCCATCGGTCTGATCGACAGCTGGTGAATGATTTCTCTTCTAACCTCGTCAAACGGCGCCACCTGTCCCACACCTGAGATGTAGCGCTCACCTGTGCACAGAGACACACATGAACGAGCAGCAAGACAGGGTGACGTCTGCGTCGACATGATGACACAATTTCTTACCAATGACCATGATGATAAGATGAAGCATCTCCTCAATGAGTGTATTGTTCTGCTGGACAACATCCTGTTGACCAACACAGAGGGGTGTCATTGTTAGTACTGTCAGTAGTGTCAGTGCTGCCATCAGTCAGTGTCAATACCGACCTTGTTGGCCTCTCTGTATCTTTTTCTGACATCCGCCGAGGTGAAAATGTGGAAAAGTTCAAATCGACTGAGGACGATCATCAGGAAGTGGTTTGGATCCATCATGGACGCCCCCACCTGGACACATCAGACACATTTAATGTTTGTATTCAGTCAGTGAGGTTTCATAAACAACGTCAGAACTTTTCTTTCGGTTTCAATTTAAGCTTTGTTTCATTGTCTATACCTGCAGCATGTTGATGTCTTTGTCAAACATCTCCACTCTGCACTTCACATTGTGATAATAATATATCTGAAAACAAAAATAAACATGTTGGAGCCAAAGATATTTAGAATCATAGTGTCAAAGCCATTAGTTACAGATATTGACTCACTTGGTTGATCAGGGAGAAGCCATTTCTTCTCCACATCCCAGCATGCACTTGGGCACAGAGCACCAAGCAACGTAGAGGCAGTTCAATTAGGAGAGGAGGGCTGAGTTCACCCTGATACAAACACACACAAAATAAAAAAGAAGAAATTTTAATTATTCATGCATTCTTCTGAGCCAAATGTTTATGGATGTCAACACTGCATTAACTGGAGAGACTTCTCACCAGGGGGAGCTGTTCAGGGACACGTGAGGCCACTTCAGTCCTGCTCAAGAGGATGTGCAGACCTGCAGGACAACAGCTGGTTAATGTGTTTGTTCTGTGTTGCCCTCTACTGGAGACATCTGACACTGTTTGATTCACTTTTGAATTAAATTATAAACATGTTAACAACAAAAGAATACAACAGGTGTGTGTGTCCGTGTGTGTTTACCAGCCAGCAGTCTGCACACTGGAAGGTGGATGGATACTTTGTCCTGAGACACCTGGTATCTGAATGTCTCCACACAGTGTCCAGCCAGACTTAGGCTGATTGGCTGTTCACCATCCGGAAGACCGCCCTGGCACTGACTGAGCGTGGTCAGACACTTCTTGTAGGCTTCGATCAGGACATGTTCCTGTCAAACAGATACAAAGACAGACATCTGCATTCAGTCTTTTTTTTTGTGCAACATTTTTGTGCAATTCATCATATTGCACAGCTCTGGTCTGTGGCTACTACGCCCAGGACAGACTCACATCAGTGCTGCACCACTCCTGAATCATGGAGATGATGGGAGTCAGTTTCATCTGCAGTGTGAAGGCAGCCTCCCACTCCGGCTCCATCTCTATGTGCTGTCCCACCTGTCTCACCACTGGGTCCATACCCTGATGTGTACAGGCAGGGAGAGCGATCAGACACACAGTTTAGAGACTGGAGTGTGAAAGATGTCCAAAAGAACATCAGAGTTCTACGTCTCACCTGCATACACTTAAGCAGATCAAGGAAAGCATCCAGACCTTCTAGAAACTTCACTCTAAGCTGACAGGTCCACTCAGAGGGATGACTGATCAGGACATACCTGTCCAACAAAGAAGGACAACATTTAAGATCCAGTTGTGATGGTCTGTTGGTGACTGGACGATAAGTTTGCCACATGACGGTGTTTGAAAATAACGTAGATAGGTGGTTACTGTTGGATATTGAATAAATAACTAAAATGATTAGTCAGTTACTGTTGGATCATAGATTCTTACTTCAAATCTCCGATGAGGCTTTGGACTCGTCCAAACTTGAAGGCCTGCTGTGCTGTGTACCGATCAAACTGGAAGCGTCCCTGCAAATCTCTGTGACGCACGTGATCAACAAAGGTCCTGATGATGGTGCTCATAAGGTCCTGTTCTACCATCAACATCCGAGCCTACAGTACAAACAAACACACACACAGAGTCAAAGACACAACAGAGTACAACCAAAACAGGCGGTTAAAGTACAACAGGAAAACTCCTGTTGGACGTTAAGCATAAACACCTGTAGCTCTAATGACATCATCAGACTCCACCTTTCACTTATCGGTTTGATTTCACTCACCAGCGACGGGACGGTGAATATTTGCACAGACAGGTCAGTGATGGAGAACTCACGGTCATGGTCGTCTGTCACATAGTCACTTTGCAGCTTTTCATAACTCTACCAGCAGGGGAGACAGAGAGCAAGCCAGAGAGAGAGAGAGAGAGGGAGAGAGACAGAGGGAGAGGGAGAGAGAGAGAGAAAGAGAGAAAAAGAAAGGTGTGTGTGATGAGGAGGGGGCTAAGACAGTACTCACCATGGTTGGGACTGTGAAGAGCTGAACGGACAGTGACGTCACAGACACCACTCGCTCGTGGTCGTCCTCCAAAAAATCTGTCTGGAGGCGTCTGTAGTTCTACAAGGTTAGAGGTCAGAGGTCACTGCTGCTGACCCCAGAACCCCTTTGACCTTTCACACTGACTTCTGACCTGAACTTACACAGGTCAAAACATCGACCACTGGAACTTGGTTTCTAAGGTCTTATAGGCCTATACAGGGGGTGTCCATACTTTTTTGTCTTGTGAGCTACATCTCAAATGACCAGGCTGAAGTCATCTACCTGGATTGAAAACTCTAAATATATTTACACAGTGAGTGTTCACAGCATCCATCAATCTCAACTTTGTCTCCTACCTGGTAGCTCCATCTCTAGGATCACTCTTCTACCAATGTATCCACTGTCCCTCCTCAGAACATATCATCTGTCTTCTCTAGCTTTTTCTCACCTCATTCCTGATCCTGTCCATCCTTGTCTCTCCTAAAGAGAATCTCAGCCACTTTAACTCCTCCACCTCCAGCTCTGTCTCCTATTTTTTTTGTTTTATGTTATTGCTCAGGATCTACCAACACTCCTTTGGAGATCAACTGGCAGGTCCCAAACAACCTATTGGGCACCGTGGCCCATATTGTCTGCACTAAGAATTATGTCAATATTGAAATCTTTCGCATTTTTACTGCCTTATTATTCTGATTCAGAAACTGTCCACGGCTCAACACATATGTAAATTAATACAAGCAAAAGGATCTCACAGGCAAAGGCAGAGATTTATGTTCATTTCCCATATTTTCCTTCAGTAAAAATATATTTCCATTTGTAAAATATATTTTTATTTTGGTGTGTAGTCAGGTGTGTTACCTTGGCAAACTGGACAGCAAAGATCTTCTTGTACTCCTGGTCCATGAGGAGACTATTCATGAGCAGCTGATGGTAGATGTTTCTGGCTCCTGGACACAAAATCACAAGGCAACTCAAAACTTCAATAGTCCAAATTCTTCACACATCTGTGTGCACATTGGTTTTCACATAAGCATTCAATGTAAACTCAGACTTTTGTTGACATGCCTTTCCACATCTTGGAGTCGTTGAGCATCAGTTTGTCCACCAGTGAGGAGTTCTCTCCTTCTGGACCCTGCTGAAGCCCAACCTGACAAAGAATCCTCCTCAGACCATCTGGAACACATACAGATACAGTGAAGGGAAGTGTTTCACCAAGGAATGATGGAATATAAGGTCCAGGTACTGTACCCGAGTACTGAATGATCTGTCCTAACCACCCCAGGGTCTTCAGAGCAAAACACTGATGAGCGACAACTGATGAGTGCATCACCTCGACACGCAGTGGCTTCGACTGGCGGCTGGTGTTTCTCTGATTGAGTGGTGACAGGAAATTTTAACCAGCGTGACTTTTAGCTGCGGAGGAACCTGTACTGTCCAAGTAAGACATGCAACTCACCACAATCACCGACTTGGCCTGTTCACAGAACTGGAAGTCTCCGTATCGAACTGACTTCCTGCCCTGAACACACACAAACACGGAGTGAACAAACATGCAGAAGCACATGCACTGGATGACTGGATGAATGGCAGTGACACTGACCTCTCTGTCTACAGTGGTTGCGAAGCTCACCGCCTCCTTCTGGCTGCAGTTGACGGCTTTCTGTAGTGTGTAGATGACCTGTTCATAAGTGTGGACTTCATCATTGAACAACATGCAGTAGTAGGTGTCGGCTTTGTCCCTGTGCATGCACACAAACACGAAAAACGTACACAGGGTCAGAGATAAGCACCACACTTCTGGAACAGGAGTTCATATTTCTTTTGAGGTGACACCAGCAGGTGGCTTCCTGCTGCTGGAACCAGCCAGAGACACAGGGGAGAGTCTGCCCCAATATGACATAGTGTGTCCTCATATTTTAATTCTGTCAGGTCTCAGGCTGGTTCTGACTCGGTCATGCCTCATTCACACCAATCACAAATTGTCAATGTTTTATGATGGTTGTGCTTGAAAACATACAGCGGTTCTAGTCCGGCAGGCAAATGTTCTTCTTGCTCCCAGGTCAGCATTTCCACGGCATACTTCAGTATGATGTAAAAAATACTGTGTGCACGAGCCACCTGATCAGCTGGAAGCTGAGAGACAGGGTCCTGGGAGACACACAGATGAAAAATACAGTGAGAGTTTGACACAGAAAGGACAGACAAGAAGGAGACAAAGACAGACAGGTGTCCCACCTCCTCAACGTCTTTACTGCCGTCTCCAGGAGTGTGTTTCTGACAGTAAGGACCTTTCTTCCAGGCTTCACAGTCTCCGCAGTCACAGAATCCTCCACCTGCTGAGGTGGTCATCTACACACAGACATGCACACAGATGATTCTCGGCCATGTTATTGTATTTGCGAGCTCGTAGTGTCACATGCAGCAGTCAGATGACTCTCAGTGTCAGCCCCAGACTCACTGACCTATGACATCACACTCTCTAACTCGAGTCAAACCGAACGCACACACAGTTAAACAAACTCACCCTGTATCGATGGTCTTTGTGAACACTTCCCAGGAAACACTGCATGCAGAGAACACATGTGGGGTCAGCTGCACACTCCCTGAGAAAACACAAACACACAGACATTTTAAAAATGTGCTTCTGCCCTCCAGGTGTTTGTCTGTATATCATCTCTGACTACGCTGTTGTTAAACAACTAATTACACCACATGTTCAGGTAACAGGTTTTAAGAACTGATTTTTAAAACAAGTTTCAAAACAAACAAGAGGGAACCATTTTTATGCAACATGTGGTTTAAGGTTTTTTTCTTAATCATAATTGAGCCTAAGTTATAGTTAGCACAGGGGAAAGGGTAATGTATTGACCAATACTGAGTAAACATTCACTCTGTTATCATCGACTCAAGATTAGGTTATAGTTATGGGGTAAAATAGAAAGTAAAATAAGCTGAAATTACTTCAGGCTTAGGTCAATATGAGACAGATGAATTGCAGGTGTACTCCCGATGTCCACTTTGCACTGAATAAGCATGTTTACCTGCATGAGTAGGTGGGTTCCCCAACCTTGAACACATGCCCACAGAGCGGTGACGGCTGATTTTTCTCTTGAAGCTGAGCCAATCCAGAAGCAGGCTCCTCCCCAAGGAGCAGCCACTCCAGAGGAGCCAGGAGAAGGAGCTGACATGCCAGATCCTCCCTCTCTTCCTCTCTACTGCTGCCGCCACTGCCTCCACTAGGCCCAAGGCAAAGAATTCTGGGGACATATGCTGCTAGGTGATGGTAGATCTCCTTCTGTAGGTCAGTTGCTGCCAGCCAGCTCTGCGAGGCAAGATAGGAAATAGTTGACGTCAATCACAGTAAAAATACAAGCAGAATGCAGTCATTTAAAAAGAAAGTCAACCTTGTATGCTCAATCAGATTGAAAGTGTCCAAATCTGGCCTTAAGCTTAGTTATATTTGGCTCACAAATGTGTTTTAGAGTTGGGCTCCTAATCTATAGCTTCTACATAGAGGCAGAATTTGTATTAGCAGCGATGTATGCGCTGTATAATTTTGTTGTTTGCCTGTGAAAAAAAAGATTTTACATCAAAAAAAGGACCTGCAATCGCCATGATGAGGAAGAAGTATTATTAATGTGTGTTTGATGTCAAATTAAATTTCTTATGTGTAAATTTTAGACTTTGGTTGTTCCACGTTCGATGTTTAAACAAATTTTAGGTTTGTTTCCAAAAACTTTAACAAAACAAATCTGGAGAAGTGTAAAGATTGGACACAGGCTTTTAATTAACAAACAAAATCTTGTTTGACCTGCTCCTCTATCCCAGTTTTTTAATTTGTTACCAATGTGAATTTAGGTTTGTCACTCATCTACTTCAGTGGGATTTCTCACTCCACAACATATTCTTAACACCCAGTTTCTCTGTCTTCAGGTGTATTTCTGGATAGAGTCCACCGTGTGTCCTTGTCTCTGGGCACCAAGTGCATTTGTAAACTGTGTTACTGTCAGTGTATAGACACTGGCTTCAGTGGACAGTTCACTGTGCTCTACTACTTTAACAAGTGTAGAACAAGTTTCATATTTTTGTTAAAGGACCGTATTGGTTTGTTTGTTTGTTTGTTTGTATTGTTAGACACGACTGTCTCCAGGGAGACTGTCTTTCGAGTTATTTTTCTTCCAGTCTTTAGGGCCCCTGTCTATTTTGTCTGGACCAGGTCTCCCTTTCCATAAAAAGGGCGTCTTTGGGTATCTAAACTCTGGACCGGTCGCTGCGTCCTTGTTAAATCTGTCAAACATCTTCTTTCCACTAAACTTATCTCAGGGACGACTGTCAAACTGGCTTTGTGTTTCTGAGAAGCCCATCTAAACGTCTCTGCCTCGGCTGCGTTTGGATGACGAGACACAAAACCGCCCAAATGGCTTCCGAACAGGCGACACAAATGGTGAAGTTCCGCGAGTGGACAATGTCCAGGCCCCCGGTGAGCAGGTCAGAAAGACGGACAAGTGTTCCTGTCAGCTCCGATCTCCGCAGCCTAACATTAACATTAGCGTTAGCATTGGCGGAGGTTCAGCGCAGCCCCGCGGTATTGACCTCTACTTCCCAGGGAAGAACGGCCTGAGGCTCACTGTGTCACCCGACAATAGTGTCTCTAGATCGGACTGATTTCGTAGTCTCTTACCGCTGCGGTGTCTTTGGCGGAAAAGTTCAAGAAATCCGGACTTAAAACTGACGCTGGCTCGGTGTCTGGATCCGCCGCCGCCATCTTTAGCTCCACTTGGATTTACACTGTCTTTTGCCTGCTGCAAGAAGAACCGGAACCGGAAATAAAGAACAGCTGAGCGGGAGGGGCCAATTTAGAATTTCAATAACAACAACAGTAGCAGTAGTGAGAACAATAATAATTTCAATTACTGTTAGAGTTTATTGTATCACTTTTATCAAACATTAAGAATTATGAAGCATTAAATATGTATTCATATTTTATATGTATTTATGAACTCCCAAATATTGTGCATTTAGGCAACACAAAAACACTGAATGCCAAAATAAACTAACATATAATTCATAATTTGTACGTTTTCCGATTCCTTTTTCACCAATTTTACATTTTCTAATCATCAGATTTATTGAGAAAAAAAAACGAAGACAACACTAATTGAGTTTATTCTTCAAAATAATTTATTTGTTTACATATTTACATGTATTAAGGATATATATTTTACATTTTTTCATCCCAGCGCTAAAACAATTATTAAAATAAAATAAAAGTAAATTAGACACAGTACATCTGTTCTTTTAAGAATAAAAAGGTCTATTGGTAGCGCTTTGCTCATTTTTATAATATCTAAAACAGTCTGCATGACAGAGGGCTTATACTGACAAGAGGAGAAAGAACTGTGTTGGCAGATTGCATCTACTGAATTACAGTACTTGTTTGACTGCATTTCTATGCAAACCAGTGCTGACCCATACATTCTGTGTTCCAGGGAACTCTGCAGATCCAACACCATTCAGTTCTACACAGTGAACACCGCATGTGCATGCAGCCACCTGCAGGAGGAGACACAGATTTGTAATTATAGACGTGAGTAAACACAGGAAGTAGAAGCAGAAACTTGGGCACCAGGGTCAGTTTTCACTGCATCACTTATTACAGTTCTGAGAAAGAAGCTACAAATATGGAAGCAGAAATGTTACAGAGACTTGGGTGCAGATATTTCTACATTGTCCTTAATAAAACATATAATAATTCGTATTCAGTACAATCATATAAAAGTAAAGGATTACCGTTGCGTTCCACAGGGACTGAACACTTGGGGCAGCGTTTTGTTGTCTCACTGATCAGACAAAGAGAAGCTTGCTCCCACCTCCCCCGCAGACATGCCTCCTCATTCACCAAAAAACCCTGAAAGTAAAGCAGAGAGCATTAGATAATAACCAGTTTAAGCTCAGACTCCACAGACCTTAATGACATTGATGGGTCAACTTACCTGCGAAACATCACCTGTTGATAGGGAACTTGGTGTTGGACAAGAACCCTCATGATGCCCCTCCCTGCAGTTTCTGCAAAAGACGAAGCCACAACCCATCCGCCTGTCGCACTCAACTCTCCTACTGTCATCTGCAGGGACAAGCCCCGCCCCACATCCAGGTGATGGACACATGAGTCCTCCAATAGACAGCAGGCATTCTTCAGCTCCATATTGCAGGTAACGCTCATACTGGGAAAAAGAGACAAGGTTATGCAAATTAAACATAAAAATAAAATATAATAATAATAATAATGATAAATTGTTACCTGGTTCATGCCCAGTACTCTGAAGTGATGGACTTCTTTAATTAGAGAGTCAGCACAGCCAGCTGCACATACATTCACAATGATGAAAAAAAAAAACCCATAAAATAAGGCATTCCAAGGTCCGGCTAACACAATAAGCATGTTAATTTTTGTGTATATTAGGTCTAGATAGCATTATGAGTAATGTTTGATGTGGAAGTAATGCTGGAACAAACCAGCACAGGGCAGAGAGTAGCCAACAGCTGCATCTTGAATGAAGCTGCGCTCATTCAGACGAGTCTCGCAGTAACGACGGAAACAGTCGAGACAGATTACATGACGCTCTGAACACTCAAAGACCAGGACCACTTCCCTGAGACAAACACATTAAAAATCACACCTTTTTGTTACTCATTTGAGGGTTTGGGTCAAATATTTAAACTCATTATATTCTCATGTTAAGTGTCAAAGTTTACTACAAAGTCTAAAAGTTATGAGCCTTTTTGATAATATTTAAAAAAAGAGTTACATGATGTCCGTGCAGGCGATGCAGGGAACATCCCTGGTGTTGGTCATGATGAGGTCCAGGGCCACAGAAAGGTCGTCATCTATGGTTGGATGAGAGGCACACTTCATAAAGAACTCCTTTTTTATAGACACAGACACAAAACACACCAATCAGGTGACTGGCATTTCCACAACAGGAGTAACAAAAGTGTGTCTGCTCTCTTACTGCTTCACTGCCAGTACAGACATCTGACTGACAAACGCCACTAATCTGACCTGGGAGGAGGATGTCTTCCCAGCAAGATGGACCCTAAGAGACACAGACGCAAATAATATTACTGTGAATACAGTGAGTTACTTTTTGTAATGACAATAATCCTTGTTGCTGCAACTCACTCTGCTCAGTGTGATGGTCGTCTCTTTGCAACTTTTGCAGCGAACTCTCAGTTTTCCTGGTTCCACTGATTTGCAACTTTTACAGTACACAAAAAAAGTATTGCAGCGACGAACACCTGTACACAAAACAACACATGTATTTTAGGTTTGTGAACAGAAATCATGATGAAGATAGATCTACCCATCTGTCCAGAATTTTCTTATAACACGTGGAAGATATGAACAAAGAAGCTTCAATTCAGTGACCTGTTGGTAAACCGGCTTCTGTCCCTTCTGTCTTCTCTTCACTCACTTCCTCCCCAGACTCCCCCTCCTCTCTTGTGGGAGGAAGGCGAGAAGAACTGAGGTCCAGTCTGGTCAAACTGTTCTGCTCCTCCAGTGGAAGCTGCTGAGATGAGATGTGGGACTTGGTGGAGTCTGACTGAGGGAGGACAACGTGGACGGTGCTCTGGTCAGGGAGGTCACAGCCCTGAAGAAAAAAAAAATCATAAGTTGCATTCTTTCTTGTTCATTGTTCCATTGTTTTTCTCGCATTCATGTACCTGCAGAGTGACCTCAGACCCCAGTTCTCTCCCTGCAAAAAGAATTCTCAGGACCTCTGGTGGAACACCATGCTGCCTCGCTACCATCTCCTTCAGCTCAGCCACACTCATGTTCTCCTGCAGCTCCACCGGAACAGCTGCCCCCAGGTTAAACCTGACAAACACTGAGAAGATAGAGGGTCTTGGTCAGAGAAGAGATCGGTGTGACCTGGACCTGGAAGCAGAGGTCACATTGTACAACTGGGGTGCCCAATAAGTAGCATTTACATTAAAAAGTGGTTAAAACTAGGAATAAAATTGTATTTCAGGATGCTAATCACTGTGCTAAGAATGTTATAAGGTGAGAATCATAAAAGTATTGAGTTTGGCTATAGAATATATACATACATAATGTAAAGAATAAATTAGCCAGGTCATATCAGAATCAGAATACCTTTACTATTCCAAAGGAAATTGTTCTTATAATATAAGTTTATATTTAAAGTTTTCAATCTAGGTAGATCACTTCAGCCTTGTCATTTGAAATGTAGCACACAAAAAAGTGCGGGAAACCATGCTGTTGACAACACTGCTATGCTTGCCCAATGAAAACAATGTTGGGCCACAGTAATTGAACGGTATCCCAATGAAAACGTACTAGAATCTTATTTTACACTTATACAATATACAGTACACACATATTATAGACACAATCTACGTGAAAACGTACGTATGTCACAGTGAAACACAGCGAACAGTGCCATTCAATCATAATACAGTAATAACAGTAAGGAAAGTAGAGACAGAGAAGAACTTTACTGCATTATAGCGAAACATTACAAAAGCCAAAAGCCTAGTGTAAACAAACAGTAAACCGGACATCTAGGAAACACAGTAGATTACCAGGAGTAACAAATTAGCAACACAAACTCACACTGTGAGGCTCTTACCGATCATTTCGCTCACTTCGTCCTTCAGGAACGGCGTGTTTACAGAGTACGAGCAGCAACGCATTCTGGGTACCGTAGTTCCAAAACAATTAACTTCCTTATCTGTCGTTCTGTGGACCCAGAAGGCAGTCGCGTTTTGATGGCGTCACGTTACTGCACCGGAAATGGAGGTATTTATGAATTTTAATAAACTTGTTTTTTCTTTGTTTTTCCCCTCTGAGCCGCGGCTGGAACTGTGAATGTCAGAGTCCGGGTTTTAACCGAAATGGCTGAGAATCTAGAAACCTGCGTCCTACAGCATCGACCGCAAGGTGGAACCAGCGCCAACGCCAACGCCAGCGTCGGACCAACCGTGAGAAGAACCAGGGTTTATGTTAAAATTATTTGTAGGATCAGTGGGGTTAAAACTGTAAATTTTACTGCTGTTTTCAATTATGGGGGTATCATTTACTTAATACGTGTATTTCTTATAATTCTACTAACGTAAAGGTATAATATATTTGTATATTGTATATATATTGTACTGTACAAACCATTATTTATGTGCATAAATAATATAGTTAGGCCTAAACATGTCTTTAAATCCTCCATGAACATAGTCAGTAAAACAATGATATGCAGTGTGATATAATCAATAATAATAATTGTTTCTAATTATAATTACAGAGAAAACTTTATTTATTCAGTTTTTGTGGAATAATATAATGTCGCCCCTCGTTTATTGGTTACCTCTTTGGGTTAAATGGCAACTTACTTGCAATAGTTGTACTATTCTACATATTTTCCTTCATATGTATATATAATTTTTATATTCTCAGGTTTTCTAATAATTTTTTAATCTCTGTTTATGCTTTCTGGCAGGTGGTAAAAGTTGAGTCGCCATATTCTTCAGGTGTAACATGTGCCAGTGGAGCGTCGGCTCTGATCCCGTCACACATTGCCGAGCTTCATTTTCTACGTTCCAGGGTTCGAGAACTGGAGAGGGAAAAAGCAGAGCTTTCAACCGATAACCAGAGATTAAGAAACATGTTGGTCCACGGTGAGTTGTTGATCTCAGGTGACCAATCAAACAAGCTTTCCCATGTCTTTAATGTTGTATTCTTCAAGACTCCAATGATTCATTTGTTTCCCCCCCCAGAGATCCCTGCACTGCTGTCCACCATGTGGCAGACTTTAGGCCAGATTAACACTCATTCCAACTCCATGACAACAGGGGGCGCCAACAGCAGTTATGCCCTATATCAACCCTCAGCCAGTGGGCCAGATGGAGATTTCAGCCCTCGGATTCAGCATCAGCAACAGCAGCAGCTACAGGAGGAGCTGAGTGCTGAGCTGTCAGAGTCCTGGGATGAGGATGAGCCAGGAGGAGCAGACTTAGGGATAGGGACTCACATGGGGGAGGAGGCACCAATTTGTAGCCAGACTGATATGGAGGAGCTGAGGAGGAGCTGCTCTGAAAGCCAGTGCACCGCCTCTGGACTCATACCAGGACAGGTTGTTATCCAAAACATACATATCTGTGGACTAGCATAACCTCATGTTAAAGCAGCCGAATGTTAAGCTAAAAGTAAACCAAATAGTCACTAAAAATATTAACAAATAATCTATGTGTTGTTACGTGATGTTTCTCCAGATGAGCCAAGTAGAGGTGTATCCTGGTTCTGGTGTACTTTGTGATCTACGCTCGTGGCAGGCAGCCAATCAGGCACCGTCTCCGACAGCAATGGCTCGGACCCTGCTGCTCGGTGTGTTTGATATGAACACACTGATGAACAGTAACCTCAGAGGAGGGCGGAGTCGTCGGCCAGCTTTCCACCCACAACGAAGTGCACTTGACCCGCACAAAATCAACGCTATCTTTAGTAGGTTGAAATTAAGGTCGATCACATTAGCATATGATGTTATATATGCAAGAATCATTATCAGTCATTGCTCTAATTACGAAAACCTGTAATCCCTGGGATATTTGCAGGGATAAACAGCGGCATATTGAAGTGAATGTCACTAGGTGGCAGCATTGTAGATTTGTAAATTGATTTCATGCTTATACAGCGGTTTGTACAGTACAAAAAATAAAAATATATAGAAATGTATTCTTCAGGAAATTATGGATATTACAAGGGCAATGTCAGTATCAGTTGATATAGGCATCAGAAATGAAGTGTTTGGACAATATTGGCAAAAAGGTTTTTTTTAAAAAATCCAGTTAAAATTAAGTGTTTATAGTACCATTATAGTGATGTTACTAAATGTATTACACTAGTAAGTGGGTGTTATTATAGGTGACATTTGCAGGCTGCCGTCAACCGACTTTTGGCAACATTAGTAAAGTTATCATAAAAAGTTTGTTTAAGCAAATGATTGCTAATAACAGTTGTTTTACATGTTTGATGATGTGAAGTAGTGTCAATAGATAATACACAATAGTTTCTGACATTGCCTGGAGGAAGCTAACATGACAGACACAGCAGGTCAGACTTGATCCCATTGAATTGTCTTATTTGGAAAGGACATTTGTAGAAGTGCAGAGACAAATATTTAAAGCTTTTTGAGCAATGTTTTCATCTCTTTCTTCTCTTCTCCAGATGCCATTTTGGCTCGCTTTCCTTTCGCTAAGAAAGGAGTTATTGGCACCGGAATCAATTCCAAACTTGCCGAGATCCGGTTCCGCTCCCGCAGAGCAAATCGAGATATCCAGTTCCTGTGAAGAAACCCAAGATGACCACACCTACCTCATTACAGGTTTTATTAAAAAGTCCTGAGAGAGGGCTCCAGGAAGAATAGCAGCGAAATACTACACTTGGTGGACCAATGAGACTTTGTTCCTGTGCTTTAGACTCAGGTTTTGTCTTGACATCAGCTACGAAACACAAGGGAATACGTTTTTCAGAACTGGCTAGGTAAAAACTGTGTATTTGCTAAGGCCGTAATAAGTCTCAGATTAACGGTGGGACTTAGTTTGATTAAGCTCCTGTATTACACTAAACTGTGATATTTAATGGTTATGTCAGAAATGTTGTTGTTTGTTGTTGTTAATTTAATGTAAATTAAAAAATAAAATAAACTTCTGTTCTTGTTTTTATTCCTGTCTCAAATGGGGGGTAAGCCGCTTACAGTTAGAAAAAAATAATTTTGTATAAAAATAAAACGCCCCAGCAGAGGGAGCTGTTTTACTAAAAGCTCGAACAAAAAGTCAATAATTTAAGTAAGGATCATCTCCTGAGTCATACCAGTTTCCTCTGAATCACTGAGTGTGAAGAGGAGAAAGGATGAGAGGAAAAGACGAAGAGAAAAAAAGAAGGAGGAGGAGAATATGAAGAGGAGGAGGAAGACCAGGAGGAGGAGCTGCTGCTGCTGCCCATCGCTGTGATTGATATGAATTGGTCTCAGTGTGTGAAGAGCTTTGTTTTTGTACTGAGTTTGGACATGAAAGTGCCGACGGTTTTCTGTTAGTGACAAAAATGACATTTTTATTTCATACTTTCTTTTGCCGCAGATGGGAAAGATGATTTTGTTGAAAAGATGAAACAGAAGCGACACATGGCCTTGGATTTCTTTCAACGACTGACAAGAGGAGAGGCGACGCTGATGGGAAGCTTGAAGAAAAACTGTCTCTAACAGACAAAGAGCAGAAACCATTGAATTATCCTTTATAGGAACATCAATATTTGGAACAGAAAGATCTTTTTTTCTATTCACTAAAATCTTTTTTATGGCTATCATTTGGGGTTAAATGAAGAAGACCAAATACAAATCCAAAGATGATTAAAATTGCTTTTTGCCTTTTCTTGTAAATGCAGTGGATGAGACCAGTTCAAAAAAGATTTAGATCCAAAGAAGTCAAGTTAAAGTTTTGATCAGCGATTGGCTTCACCAAAAATGAAGTTTGGGAGCACGTGTTGCACGCTGAATGTCGGCGGTCGCAGGTTTTCTTTCTCTGCAGAGATGATGAAGCGTCTGCCCCTGAGCCGACTTAGTCGCCTGCATCGTTGCGTGTCTGAGACGGAGCTGCTTGAGCTCTGTGACGACTACGACCGTGACAGTAACGAGTTTTTCTTCGACCGACACTCCGAGGCCTTTAGCTTCATCAT
Organism: Paraplagusia blochii; assembly: GCA_016785265.1. Classification (NCBI taxonomy): domain Eukaryota; kingdom Metazoa; phylum Chordata; class Actinopteri; order Pleuronectiformes; family Cynoglossidae; genus Paraplagusia; species Paraplagusia blochii. Next base: position 45,050 of record JAFBJS010000899.1, read on the forward strand.
GTTGTATGTTCAGCATGGAAAGCTACGCTTCGTGCCGCACATGTGCGAGTTGTCCTTCTACAACGAGATGCTGTATTGGGGTTTGGAAAGCGCCGACCTGCAGTTGTGCTGCCAGCGGCGCCTGGATGAACGCATGTCTGACTGCTTCGTCCACTTTTTCCCAGAGGAGGCGCCGCGGAGCCCGGAGGAACCAAGAAGCCCCTGGCTAGAGAGGATGCGAAGAACATTCGAGGAACCAACTTCCTCAGTGGTAGCTCAAATCCTGGCCTTTGTGTCGATATTGTTTGTGATCATTTCCATGGTGATGATGTGTGCAAGCACTTTACCAGACTGGAAATCTGCAGAGACTCTGGACCAGCACAGGTAGGTGTCATCAAGTCTGATATGACTGAATTATAACCACTTTGCTTTGCTTCGCTATAATTGGTCCCACTTCTCTTCTGCGCCCCCTTCAGGGTAATTGAAGCCGTGTGTATTGGATGGTTCACGGCAGAGTGCATCATCCGATTCCTGGTATCTCGAGATAAATGTGAGTTTCTCCGACGTCCCCTGAACATCATTGACCTGCTGGCAATCACTCCATACTACATCTCTGTGACTGCCACCGTCCTGACTGGGGAAAACTCCCAGTTGCAGCGCGCTGGTGTAACACTGCGCGTCCTGCGCATCATGCGGATCTTCTGGGTGATCAAGCTGGCACGCCACTTCATGGGCCTGCAAACACTGGGCGTGACGCTGAGGCGCTGCTACCGCGAAATGGTAATGCTGCTTGTGTTCATCTGCGTGGCCATGGCCATCTTCAGTGCACTGGCCCAACTGTTGGAGCACGGTCTGGACCTAGAGGCTGGGAATGAGGACTACGCCAGCATCCCTGCTGCCTGCTGGTGGGTCATCATCTCCATGACCACAGTGGGCTACGGTGACATGTACCCTGTGACAGTGGCGGGCCGCGTGTTGGGCGGGGTCTGTGTGGTTAGCGGCATTGTTCTGCTGGCGCTGCCCATAACCTTCATCTACCACAGCTTCGTCCAGTGCTACCATGAGCTTAAGGTCCGCTCTGCTCGCTGCAGCCACAGCCTGTCTACAGACTTCAACTGACCATCGACCAACAGCAGACTTCCATCAACAACAGTCCTTGGACTTTTACTGTGGCAGCAGTGTTGGATTGGAGGTTGAAGAAGGTGCAAGTCCATCAGCTGCCATTGGCAAAATATCATATAGTCCTTAAAAGAAGTCCACTGACTTCTTTTAAGGACACTTTCCCTACTTCAGTGCTTCTCAATTAGCAAGAAGAAAACAATTCACGCCCTCCGCCACCACCCACACTCCGCAGCAATTATAAATAATAGCATTTGTCTATGAAATAGTTCTAGGTTCACATCTGCATAACATTGTATCCTCGTTAACATAAAGAAAACAAAAAGAAAGAGATATAGGTCAACTTACAAGGATGTGCAATTACACTTTATTGTAGTATGGCGGAAAAAGCATGTCCCCCAGGGTCACACGCGCCCCACTAATTGAGAAGCACTGCCCTACTTCAACATCTCAGTTTTAATCATTACTGCATATGAAGTCCATCTACAGACCTTGGTCCTCCGAACGTCACAATAACAGTCCGTTCTCCAAACTTCTATTAATGAGAACATCTGAGAACAGGTGGCTGGCAAGACTTCTTTCACTCTTCACTCACATCTCAGAGGCGTTTGTTCCGAGTGTTTCATTCACTGACCAATGTTCTACCAACTTTCTCGTCTAACTCTGGTCGAGCACTGATTGTTCTCAGGAGTTTTGCACTCACGACACTGAAGACGTGTTAATTCTTGGAACACTGTCATTTGACTGATCATCTGCCGCGGTCAACTGGACACTGTAGAGCAGAACATCCACAGTGTTAATCGACCCATGGCCCTGAGATGGGGCTGACCTCAGATCTGTTCAGCTTAGTCTCAGGTTTTATTTTTGAAAAACCTAAAAATAATGAGTCAACAATCCATTGAAGATGGGAATGGAGCAGCTGCTGATGTATTTTGGTATCTGTGTCATCGGAGTAAAAAAATGTGTAAATAAAGCACAGACAATACCTCCTGTGGTGAGAGGGAACACCAACAGTTTCCTAGGCAACGGCAGCCTTAGCAGGAAGTTGAAGTGTCAGAACATTTGTGGTTTCAGAGCTGCTGGAGTGAGAACACAAATAAACATGCACTGTCTGCTCTGTCTCTATAATTAGTGATTGTCTTTGGTGATTATCTAATTTAACAGGATTTTAATTAAAAATAGAGGACATACTGTATCAACATTCGTGAGGATTCAATTGTTTGTGTTTAGATGAGAGGAGAGAGATGTTAATTACAACTTATCTCTGTGGTTTTCTGTCAATGTCTGTGAGTTAATAAAGGCTGATCCTCTTTATTATCTGCCTCATATCACTGGATTAGCAGGGATTACCTGTTCTCAGCTGCTGTTTTCTCTCTCACACACGCACATACACCTTATTCTCCCCTTGGTTAACCTAGCTAGATAAAGAAAGAAATAAACTGAAGTCATTAAAATACACACCCTCAAACACATCAACCCACTCTCTCTATGTATGTCATCGACACAAATTAAGTGACCTTCATATTCTTCTGTAGCCGAACCAGAACTTTAACTCTCCTAAACCTAATCTGTCTACATCTAATCTAATCTAACAACACCTCCTATAGAATTCAGCAGTAATATTCACAAACCAGTGCCAAAGGAAGTTATATTTTTTCGATCAGGTCTCCAAATTAGGAACCACACACATTGTAACAGGACAGTGTCACTCTACATGCTCAGTTGCCATGGCGACAGCGATGTGATCCTAGAGGTGAGGTTACAGACCACTCACACACTGTGATCATGGAATTTATGCTCTGCTGAGATGTTGCTGAAATTATTGGCTTCTCCACAGTCACAAAACTCACTTTGTTTAAATAAATAAAGCACTGTTTACTTCTACACCAGTGACAACAATTAAGGACGCCGACGTTGTTCCGCAAGACACGAATCCAGGATAAAGTGTGATTTGGTTGTGGAGACTACTGCCCCTGCGGCCAAGCAATTAATAAGGAGATGTTGAGGTTTAATTGATACACCAGTGCTATGAGTGAGGCTTAAAACTCCATAACAACAGTCCCTTCTAAATCAGCCTGAAGTTCAACTCAGGTTGTTGCAAAAACACATTTATTTCAACCATCAGGATCAATCCAGCGTCCGAGAGTTTGTTGAACTGAAACAAGTGACCCAAAAACTTCCACTCAACCACTTTAGGGCAACGTATGTGGGTTAAAAAGGAAAAAACATGTCTGTGTATAAATCTGCATTATAAAATAGCTTACATAATTGTTCTTTTTTTCTTCAAATGTAAGCCTTATGCTTTTAGGTAACAGTGGTTCATTATTTTTCTGACAACATTTAAAATATTGAACTGTCTGCTAATATACAAAACAAATACAAATTTATTACAAATACAAGTAAAGATTAAAACATGTCACAACAGATAAAATAATCTGTGTTTATACATAATACTGTGCTTTGAGCTGAAAATATACTGATTTATTTAGAAGAATAAATTGTCACAGTTAATTTTCTTGTGTGAATGTAATTCACAAAATTCAATTAATGACAGAAAAAATGTTCTACGTTGAAAGTAATGCTGAGTTGTGACGTTCCAGTCTGGCTCTGGTTTATCAGCACTTGAAAAACATGAACTAACCCTCCACAAAATATGAAGAATGATTCAGCAGGAACAGACTGTGTTCAGGGGACGGACAAAGTTCGTACAAACATGCCCTGTGTATCTGTCTGTTCACCTCGGTGCCTGTGTGTTTGAGCAGCAGATACAAAAGTGCAGCATCTCCAAAGTCAACAGTCTGTCCCTAAAACCAGAAGAATGAAGAGCACCGTGCTGCTGTTGTTGCTGCTGCTGCCCCTCTGCTCAGGTGACTGGTCTTTACCTCTCTAACACACTCACTGACCATCAGTCACACACCGAAGCCCACTGACCTTGTTCTTCTTTCTTTTCCAGCTCAGGACTTTCACATCGAGTGTTTTGGCTATGACTTCCTGATGGTTCAAAACCTGGTGCTGCAGTGTAGAGGTCCCGTCCAACAGGCCTGCTACACCAGAGGTGACTTTGACTTGTTTTTTTTATGAAGTCCACCTGGAACAATACATTAAAAGTGGAGATGTACGATATTAGCTTTATGAAGATATTGTCTTAACACCTAATTTCCAATCCTGATATCAAACAATAAGGCCTGGATATATTTATTTAGCGCTTTAATATACAGTTATTTCATAGATTCTCATAGATTCTGTGAAATACAACCCTGAACCAGAAGGGGACTCTGGATCAGGGTTTTGAGAACTATAGGATTTACCATAAAATGTGAACAAAAAAATCTAAAATAATTTTTCATTATCGAAGGAGAACCCAATAACGGTTCTTCCAGGTATTAGATGAGATGATAATATTGTCGGAGAAGATTCAATAAATTAAAAAAGAAATCACATTTTCTCCCATTTGCAACCTTTGTTGGCTAATAACATTCTTATGGTTACTTAGTGAGCTCACTAGCCTCCCCTAGCGCCATTACGGACAGCGACCGTAACCTTTAACAGAAGAGACGATAACCCGCCATGTTTGTTGATTGTTGCTTCCCTTGTGACTATATAATTTATTTTGTTGACGTCAAACGTGTTCTTGACGCCATCAACTTCTGGCAAAGTCTAAAGTTGAAGCTATGCTAATAACATCGCTAATCAGCAACTTATCGGTGAATGAAACGTCACAGGAGGAACGTAACTGATCACGTGACTATTTGACTGTTTTCAGACAACGGAGAGAAAGGCTGCACTAAGCTGAAGAACTGCTCCAAACGTGGGTGGAACTGCTGTAATACCAACCGGTGCAACGCTTGACCCCGTCCAGGCTTCAGGACCAGAATTTTACCCACAATGCAATACAATCTTTGCTATGTTTGGAAACCAATTCAAAGTTGATCTTCAATAAAACGTCAACGTCAGACAGTGTTGTTCAGCACTTATTCATTAAAAGTACTTGAAATGATTTTTATATATTTTTTTACTGATTTTCTTTTCTTGGCATAAATATAGTTAATATAAAATAACTCATAAACATTTACTTTAATTTGGCTTATAAAAGTCAAATTCTTACAAAGATCTAACAAATAATTTATTTGTAGATTAAATTATGTTCCACTTCAGTATTTTGGCGGTCAAATAAGACAATTTGTATTTAATGTATAACAGAGATTATCGCAAGGAAATGTGTACTTTCCTTTAAACTTTAAACAAAATTGAAGTTGAAATGTAATGTTGCCCTCTGCTGGTGTATTAGAGTATCGCACCATAGTCTGCAGATTGAAATGGTTTGGACCTGTTGAGAGGACGGACAGTGGATACATTGGTAGAAGAATGATCCTAGAGATGGAGCTACCAGGTAGGAGACAAAGAGTAGATGGAGTGGAAGGTGGAGAGAGCGAGTGAAGATGGCAATGTTAATTTGCTGTGGTAACCCCTGAAAAAGGGATAGGCTGAAAGTTATAGTTTGCTAAAATGTCAAAACCTCCAAGAAAAGGCTATATTTCACATGCTATTTTTAGTTAAAGTAACTCCAATGCTGGTTAATACACTACCCAGTGTAGAACAAAACATGTTTTGTGTTTGGCAAAAAAGGCAAAGATGAAATCTCTGGTTTGTTTATTTGAAAGATTTATTTGCATTTTTCTGTTGAAGTCTTCAGTACAGTCTGTCACCTGACAGGAATGCATGAGAGAAGAAATGATTGGCTCAAAACAGTCACATGAACAATGTCATCATCATTACCATGGCATCACAACGGAACACTTTAAAAAAACTCCCCAATCCTGGCCCCTACACTACCATACAATACTGACCTCCAACCCACCGAGCCCACCCCCTACCTGACGTCCAGGTAAATCCCGACTTGCGTAAAAGGCCGTCAGAAGAGACGAGCGTAGAAAAGATGAAGATACAATGAAGAGTAATACAAAGATCAGAAAGTCAAAACCCCGCCCACCCCCGGAAGCCCCACCCTCTGGAGTGTCACCTCCCTGACATTCAGAAGACATTTGAAAATGGTCCTGAAGAGACAAAAACAATCAGCAGTCATCAGCGAGTCAACCAAAAGAAGCCAATCACTTCACAGGATCCCGAGCGTCCTGTTGCCTGACTGACCAAGATGCGAGTGGTGAATGTGTTTCCTTTTCTTAACCAGTGTAGCTGAGGCGCTGCTGCACCCAGTGGTCAACAGAAATATACACAGATACATCTGCAGAATATACAAACAGATCCCAACAGAGAGAGGGCTCACTCGGATCTACTGCTGCAGATTATTTAAAGAGTAGAGAAAATTTAACAAAAAGAAACTTGTCTGTCACAGCTTTTACTCTTGTGGGGGGGTTCCATGTTTTCCTGTCAATTCCTGTGAACTGGTTCACTTGATACTTCCCACTGCCTTCCTTCTCTTTGACCTGCATCTTCACAAAAAACGACACAGACTCAGCCCTGCAATTGGCTGCATAAAAAGAAATGCATGCTTCCACAAGCTTTCACAGAATAGTTTCAGAAACCACTGCGTTCCTGAGTTTCACATTAAAAGCCTATTTGAAAAAAAAAAAAAAACTTCAGCAAAGTTATGACATCTTTAAAAAGTCATAAAGGTGGAGTCTGACAGTGAAATGGAGTTCAACATTTGCAGCTATTTTTTAGCTATAAAAATGAAATATTATCTACATGACTAATAGGTGTGTTATGGTTCAAACAAAAAAAAATGGTTAGACGTTCCAAAATCTCCAGTGTGTAAGAGTTGGTGACAACTAATGTGAGCCAACAATATTGAACATCTCCGATCGCCTTTTCATATTCCAAAACTGGAGAAAAACTATCCAGAACTACTACTAAAAAAGGATTCTTAGTTATTCAAAGTCTGACATTGGTTATACATGTTTCTGAACAGATTTATTCTTCTTTCTGGTTGTTCTAGAACCAAAGTGGTGAACTCCCAAAAGGCAAGGCCCATGATTTAAATTAATATAAAAGCTTATTCTAAGAACAAATCAATTGTTGCCAACCAAACAGAGACTGGAACCTTTTTTCCCAACTTCCTGTTGACTTTCTCTGTTCCCATTGGTGAAGATAATCTAACCTAAGACACACCTGTCGCATTGCTGGACAGAAGCATGACTTCTGTCCATTGGTGGGACAGTGGTATTTCAGGTGATGTACTCCTTCTCTCCTCCAGGGGTCTCAAACTGTGACATCACACATCTGCTTGTAGAAAAAAAGTCTCTTGTATTTAACATTCTCCAATGCTAAATAACATTGTTGTTTACAGACAGCTAAAGTTGCACGTATAATTCATCTACTTGAAACAGGATGTGATGTCACTGATTATTGTTGCAACAGCAGATTGCATCGTGGCCACTTCCTGTGTCCTTAGAAGTCAGGTTACACTGAAAACCACCAGTGATTCACTGACACCGATAAAACCAAAAAAAAAAAGAGATTTCCTCTGTGAGGTTCTGAAAAAAAAGAGAACACATTTCTTTCCTAGAGGATGGAAGAAGAGACTTCAGAATTGGGTTGCATGTCAACTGCAACCACTTCCTGTATTCAGAGAAACAAAGTTCAAATTATAACCAGTTATGGTTCCACTCTGACACTTGGAAAAAAAAAAGAGATTCTTTTTGAGGTTTTGAATGAAGCTCTAGGATTCAGGGTTCTCCAACAAAGGTTAGTTAATGATCTCAGAGATGTCATATTATCTAGTCACATATATTTGACAGCAAAAATAAAAACAGATACTTTTTTTCTGAGGTGTTGAATAAAACTAAGCGGCTCTGCTGTTCTGATGGAGGTTTTGAAGTCAGATTATGTTTCATCACAGCAGCTGAATCACTTCCTGCTTTCAGAGAATCGTGGTTAGATGTTAACCACCGTTCTAATGTGACATTAATGGAACTTAACGACAGACACTTTCTCGATGAGGTTCTGAATGACGACGTTCCCAGCATCCTTCCTGATGGAGGTTTTGCAGTGAAGAAACTGGGTCGACTGGTTGTTGTCCTGGACCTGGTCTGTGTGTTCCTGCCTGAGCCAGGTTTACTCTGAAGGTGCGAAGTGAGGACTTCCCACTTGTTTAGTCCAGACTGGTCCTCACAAAGACCAGATCTGCACCAGAACTTTCACGCATCTGCAGAACGGGTTCCCTTCTTTGTTTACGAGGGCGGAGTGAGGGGCGGCATCCCCTCGTCACTGGGCGTGGCCGTGTCGTCACTGGGCTCCAGGCTGTCCTTCAAACTCACTGTGCTGTCTGAGGGAGGAGGAGTGCACTCTGAGTGGGGTGGGGTCAACTCTGAGGCCGGAGGGGCCAGCTCTGTGGGAGGCGGGCTTTCTGGTGAGGACTGTGTTCCATTGGCTGTTGGTGGAGGATCGGGCTTCTGTGTGACAGCGGGAGGCGGAGGTGCCACGGTCAGGGTGTGCTCCACCTTACGGTGGGCCGAGTTGGAGAGGAGGCCACTGTGGAGACTGAGAGATGATTTTTCCACCAAACGCCACTGCATAATGCTGGTGTCCTTCCCACCGGTGGAGATCAGGTGACTATCATTATGTAGGAAGCTGACATTGGTCACATGACTGCTGTGAGCGCTGTATTTATGGCTGGGAGCCTGTGGACACAGAGAATAACAAGGTTTTCAATGATGGCATCTGTTTGTGTATGTGCTCAAAAAGTTACTTCAAGGGCAACGGGACATTATAGGTTGCCTGAAGATGTTCATCCAAGAGGCTTCTTCAGTTCTAACTGACTACTGCGGTTGCCCTACCTCTGGATTGATGATGGCAGTGACAACACCACCACACCTTCTTGCACACAACCATCCTGGTGACTCACCTTAGCAGTGGAGCACGGGTAGGAAAACAGGTGAACTTTGCAGAAGTCATCAGCGAGGGCGATCACCTTCCTGTTGTGAGATCGGATCAACGCATTGATGTCGGTGCCATCCGAGCCTTCGGGCCACACCCCTAAAAACAAACATGTACCATCTTGTGTCATCTTGATGTTATCTTCTAAGTCTAGTTTGGTCGACTGACACAGAGAGAAGGATTGAACAAAATGTATGAAATGAATGGTAACTTAAAAGATGAGGGTGATGATGAAAAGTTAGAAGGATTTACATGAGGGCTAGGACTAATGGGTAAACACGGGTCTAATAATTACTGGGAGAATTTAGCTTAATATGGCTGATCTTAGTTGTTGTGCTGTACAGTCAGTTAGTTTTGTTTATCCCCGTGGGGTTAGTGAGGAATAGCTACGTACAGGCAGTGAGTCACCTGGGTACAGTTAGTAATGTCTAACTAGGTTCAGCTAGCTATGGTTAGCTCTGCTCGGCTGAGCTTGGTTAGGTACAGACGTTGGAGGTCAGTTTTGAGCTGGAAACGTTGGCTCAGTCTGGGCTAACCCATTGTTAGGGCTGTTTATATTTAGTTTGGGAAAAGCTTACGAAGTGTTAGAGTTCAGTCACACGATGCCGCTCAGGTCTCTGCTCCACAAAAAGATTAAATACCAAAATAAACCAGCGTTAATGATAACAGATAAAAGAATATTCAAAGAAAATTGTTTTTTTTTTACTTTTTCAAATTACTTTTATACATAAAAAATGGTCTCTGAAGACATGCAGGCATATTCAGTGATTCAAGACTCATAATGTATACAAAAACTCGAGAACCCTGAGTTCTTAGTAAAGTAGAAATAAAATATTACAGACGCAAGATTCCAAATACTCTCATTCTTTGGGATTTTCCAGAATGTCTCTATAGAAACTATAGTATTCTTCCTATAGGTGAACTCACCAAACACGTGGTATCCCAGTACACAGGTGTACGTGGCCCAGTCGATATCTTTACAATCAGACCGGTTTCTGATCAGATTACAGTTGTTGGGAACGTCCCCTGTAACACACACACAGGAATAAAAATAAGAACCATTAACAACCAGAGCACGGCTGTACTCCGATTACAGACAGGGAAGTAATCAGATTACTAACAGTAGAGGATCTCGTAGTCTCCAGAGTTAGACATTATGAAGTTGTTGTCAGGGGACCAGTCCAAGTGAGTGATGTAACTGGAATGTCCCTGTGAAAAAATCAAACGCACAACTGTCAATGTCTCATCACCACCACTACCATCATTATCATCACTACATCCTCATCATCTCACCGTGCACTTTCCATAGCGACTGTACTTGCGTCCCCGCTCAGACACGTTGTACAGGTAGATGAAATTGTCATGTGACCCAACAGCCAGCAGAGTTCCATCTGTAAAAAAAGGAAAATTATGGGAACTGTAGTTGACATCCGTCAACTGTGGCTGGACGGTTCAAACGTGGACTCACCAAGAGAGAAGCGCATCACTGACAGCTGCTCATTACCATCTGTGTGGATACCAACCAGGTCAGTGGTCTCTGCGTCCAGGACGTACCACCTGACAGCGGGGGGTGGAGACACAGTTACATCAGACATCTAAACAAACTTAAAAGACAAGACGATCTATATATATAAAAAAAGACTCACTTTCCTGAGTGTGTTCCTATGGCAACCACAGCTCCACTGGGATGGAAATCAGCACAGTGTCCATGTTCCTGTGAAACAGAGCTGGGATCAGTCATCTGACTTGATGGACAGAGAGGGAGACGAAGACGGAGACTCTCTTACCTCCAAGGTGCGGCTCCACTGCAGACTGTGTTTTTTGGAATCCCACAGACAAACAAGTCGATCCTGAGCGCACGTGAGGAACAGGTCTCTGGAGGGGTGAGACGCCAGACCCCACAACTCATCTGTGTGTCCCTGAACACAACACATCATATTAAAATCCTTAGTTTATTTCCACTGTCATCAGTCCGTACAAATGAAGGGAGTTGAATCTGTTATTTAAAGGATCCCTCAAACCCCTGGTCTATACATCTAATTAAAAAAGTGTTTATACATCACTGTAGTGATGCTTGTGACTTTATGATTCAACAAACATGTTTGAGCCACAGGCAGTACCATATATCAGACAGTGTATTAATAAAATCTACTGACACCAACATGAAAGACTAGAATAAAGGTTAGGTGGCACTAGAGACAAGTGTCCTCACCTGAACTTCCACCAGGAAGCCATCATTGAAAGTTCCTCTTAGGATGAAGTTACGGGAAGTTCCAACTAGGAACTCCTCGCCCTTCCCCTCAGACACTGCTCTGATGGCTCCGTACTGATCTGGGATCTGAGACACACATACACGTATGGCTTATTATTGAAGAGACTTTCAACTTTGAACATGCAGGTTGACTTGAAAAAACACAACACAAGACAGATCCCTCAGCTCCAGGCTGATTCTTATACAATATGGATGAGTATTTTAAAATGTACTGTGTGGTAAAGGTCTGGCGACCGTGTGTAAACCGCACCTCGATGTCTCGCTCTGCTCTTATCTCATGGTCCCACAGGATAATCTTGCGGTCTTTTCCTCCGCCGGTCAGCAGCGTGCCGCTCCTCATCTCACACATGCAGAAAACGCTGCCCTCGTGAGCTTTGACCTGCCGAGCGATTTGGAACGCTGCAAAGACACAGTTTTGTTTGTGTGACACATAAAAAAATACGATATCATCATAAATTTGCTTCATCACAACCTGGTGTTGGTCCGAGGCCTCTCACCTCTGGGTCCTTTTCCAGTTGTTGTCTCGTTGGGGTTCCTGGTCCAGACCAGCAGGACTCCACCAGAGTCTCCAGTCAGAATGTCTCCTGAGCTCAGGAAGGACAGACACTGGATGAACTTTGGCTTTTCATATTTCTGGGAAAAAAATGGAGAGCATTGGACTTAGTTTGGTGTAAGATCAAGATCAGTGACTCCCAATCACTCCTAACCACTATGGTTATAGGAAAGGACTTCCATAAAAAGGCATGAAAACACAGGTAGTGTTTTTGTTCTTACTCCAAAAATCCCCTGTTTACGAGCCAGTGATGTTCCGGTCCAGGTCCAGAAGAAAATATGGGACTTCCCACAGGTAACTATGGTGTTTGGATCAGTTGGATGAAACTCCACATCCAGAACCACCTCATTTGTCGTCTACAAATTAAATAGCAAAAGTCTTAGTACTGTAAAGAGTTACCCACACCAATATCTCCCAAAAAAAGAGAAACTCTACCTTGATTTCTGCTATTTTGGACTTTTTCTGCCAATCCCACACGGTCAACATGTGATCGTTACAGTCGTCGATCACACTGAGGTGCTGACCCGAGTCCTGGAGGGAGAAGTTACCAACATTTCAAACTGTGACATCAACACTTGTTTTGTGTGACTCTTAGCAGATTGGTCTCATACAGTAAAAATCATGGGAAATAGAACAGTCTTCTGCTTCTCAAAGTGTGATTCAATAAAAGAAGAAATTATGTATCTTGGTGTGAGAAGGAATGTTCTACGTTAACATGGAACATTCTGCTCACCGCTTTAGAAAACGCCAACGAGCCGACGCCTCTTTCAAATGTGCCCATACCGATGACCTGCAGCGTTGCGAGACTGACGCTGTCCCAGACACGAACATGAGGCTGCAGCGGCTACAACAAACATGCACAAAATTTATATTAGTGTAAGGAATATGCTTAGCTGCAAGAATGATATTTATCTATAAAAAAAAGGTTACATACCCGACCATCCTTGTCCACTCCTGCAATCTGTCCTGTTGCAATGCGGATTTTATCGGGATGGATGGCTAGACTAACAGGTTACAAAGACATGTCAGGTGATTAGTCATCACAGACTCATGGGATGGGAAAATGTCTGTTGAGGGGGGGCGTTCTTACCACTTGACGCAATCAGTGTGTCCGAGGTAATGTCTCTGAGTGCGTTCCTCGTAGTTGAAAAGAACCACAACAGATGCAATGAAGTAAACAATCTCTCCAGTTGGAAGGAGGTAAATGTTGGCCCTGCAGTCTCTGCCACGGTAACCATACCTGCAGGAGGTCAAGGAAACCACCGCAAAACATGGAGATTTACCAAAAAAAAACACACCAGAAATCACTGATGAAAGAAATCCTGATCAACCCAATAAGGAGTCTGTTATATGTATAGCAGAATATTATTTAATATTTGTATTGTTGGTAATTTAGGTCTTGAGATTTTGCTTATGAGCCTGATAGACTTCATGGACAGCTCTAAGGACTTTTCCAAGGATACACCCATTCCAGCTTCAGGCGTTCTGGTGGCAGCTCAGTTCTAACGTCCATATAGTTCTCCACGTCCGATGGGTAGAACATTGTGACAGGTCGACCACGGATGAACATCTTAATGTGGTTTCCCTCTGAGATAAGAGCAGATGAAGTTACCAACAAGGTCCATTCACATAAGGCTGCAAATCAGCTCATGGCACAAAAAGGCAAGATTTATGACAAAGAAAAAAGGTGAAAAAAAGCAACACAGCTGGCAGGAGACTTAGTCAAAGAGAGAGGAACTGACATCAGTGAAACAGGAAGTTGCTTTTTGGTCTTTTTAGAATCGTTATTAAAAGATTTCAACCAAAAAGACCAAAAAGAAGTACAGAACATCAGGGACCATTCATGGTTTTTTCAGTACTATTGAATGTCCTAGTGCAACAAAAGATTAAACACCTGTTTGACCATATATGGAAGTGAGAGGAGCCAAAAAGGTGACATCACACGAAGCATTTGACACAGCCGAATAGAGAGAGCGGGAGAAAGAGTGGGACGGATGCTTTGAAGCAGAGACACTAGACAAACAAGCAACATGAACGGGTCGGAGCAGAAACAGGAAGTATTCCTCAAATGGTTAATTGTTGTTAGCAAAGTCATTTTTTTAACTGATAGTCTGTCACGGCACGAGAGTTTTTGTTCTTCTAAACATCTTTGCTGGTGTGCTTTCATCGTCATTGTGATTATAGTTAGTCAACAGTTATTAATCGGTTATAATATTAGTAGACAATATTGTTTAACTGGTTGCTAGCCTGGGGCCTAGTTGGGGGCTAGTTAGCTCAATATGCGCCTCCTTGTCTCAATCATGACTCACCAGCTTGGCTGTTTTTCTCTCGGGTTGACATTTTAGCTGCTCAGAGACACAGACACGGTCACTCAGGATGGATCCAACAAATGGATGAATTCACAACACGAAAATAATTGGTGATGATGACATTAATCAACACAATTTATAAAAGTGTAATTACCGTGACTGACCACAGGGTCTCTGTGTCTGAAAAGAAACAAAGGAAATTTATTTGTCAGACTCAGACTTGACTACTATAAATCGATCCACAATTTTAACTTAATCCTTTTTATGCATTTCCTATGTGAATGAAGATATGTCCAACAATGAAGCTGTGTGTTCAGACAATGACTTCTCAGTTCTACCACCAGAATACTGGGAAATTCCTCCGTGGCTGCAGCATCGTCTCTTATTCTCTGTGTGGGCTCTCCGTGCATTTTTTAAGCACTCGCTGTTCAACACTGTGTCACTATATTTCCGTCATAACGGGGACATTGATCGATGTGTGTTGATTATAGGTATTCAAAGCACCGATACCTCTCTGCCGTCTTCACCACCTTAGCAAGCAGTTTGGACGTGGAGGCAGCTTTCACCAGTTTGTTGCGACTCTCCTCCGAAGTTTCCCAGGAACTGTGAGACCGTTCCATGCCTGAGGAAGAGGAACGTTTCACGCTTGCTCCTCTGAGAGAGAGAGAAAACAAATAGGCGGAGAGAGATGGAGAAAGAGAAAACCAAAACAAGTTTACGCACGCATAATGGTTTTGCAGGTTTACAAAGAAAGATGACACCAACTCCACCAACACCAAGAAGATTCAACTCAGCTGAGGAATTTTCAGGTTTTCAAGAGGAATAAGTTAGAATTAATAAGCAAATATGTTAAAGCTTTTTTATTTACCATTATTGAAACAACAAAAAATATATCAACCAACCTAAATGGTTAAATACTGACTATAACTTTTCCTTTCAACTTTTTAATCTACCCCTGTTCTCTCCATCTTATGTCTCCTACCTGGTAGCTCCATCTCTAGGATTATACTTCAACAAATGTATCCACTGTCCCTCCTCTGGACATGTCCAAACCATCTCAATCTGTCTTCTCTTGCTTCTTTTACTCCAAACCTTCCTGTCTGTGTTGTCCCTCTAATCACCTCATTCCTGATCCTGTCCATCCTTGTCTCTCCTAAAGAGAATCTTTAACTCCTCCACATCCCGCTCTGCCTTCTATCGTCTGCCTATTACTAGTGTCTCTAATCCATACATCACATCATCACTCCTGAAAGTTCTCCACAACTGTTTCATCTTATCTGCCCTCTATACTTCTCTCCTCCACAGTCTCCACTGCTCTGGAAAGTTGATCTTCAGAACCTAATCTCCTTGTCCACCTTGTAACCTCACCATTCCACTGTTCTACCTTTCATTCAGACACACATACTCTACATCTTACTATGACTAAGCTTCAGTTGTCCCAGAGAGGTGCAAACCTCCACCTCTCTGGGTTCTCTTCGAGTTGTTGCCTACTCACTATAGATCACAATGTCATCTTCAAACATCATGGTCCACAGAGACTCCTGTCTCACCTCATCTGTACTCCTTGATGTTGTGCTATTCTCTTACCACACTATGACAATTAGGTGCTTATACAGCACTAAACAATAACATTGATTTTCTAACCATACAACTTGCAGGTCTGACACTTGAGGCAACAGTTTATCTCTGGGTTGAAAAAATTCAATTAGTAAAGAGGTTAATTAAAGGAAAGGCATTAGGGTTAAAACAGGGTTAGTCAGTTTAAAAACAAACATTTAGGTTTCCTACACTCTCACATGAGTTAGGAAGAGTATCAATAGTCAAACATCTCCAGATTGCTGCGGGAAAGTCTACGTTGACAGTAGAAGCAGAGTTACAGAGAAGACCGGCACAAACCAAGACAGGGAAATGGAAGGAGTTTAGAAAACAACATCTTCAGAGTTCTATTTAAGGCCATGAAGAGTAAGGAGAAATGAATGAGCGCTATGATCTCCACCATTTAGGTGAAGAGTCAATGAGAGTTCCAGGGTCCTGGAGAACCTCACAGATCTCCAAGAAACTCCCAGATCTCCACCAGAGTATACAGAGGAACCCACAGTCCTTCTCATGCTTCTTGTCTGCTTTTACTTTTTTTTTATACAGGGCCACCTGTAATGATGGGTGATACAGATGTATCTGAAGCAGAGGAGGACCATGAGACCAGAAGGAGGATGGGGTTAGTGTAGGCAAGCAGAGGGTTGTCACGGGAGTACCAGCAGGAAGTTAGCTCAAACTCAGTCAATCAAATCAAAGTGAAACCTTTTCAGAGGGGCCTGGCCTTTACTGGTGTCACTGGACTGGGCTGGTCTTTGTTGCTGAGGGGTTTGGGGGGTGGAAGGAGGGACAGGGGAGGAGGGAGAAGGAGTCACATCCTTGGGGTGAGGAGGCTCCTCTCCCTCCTGGATCTTCTCCATCTCAGAGCGACCGTCTTTTTTCTTGTCAGATCCACTGTGGATAAAACCAGGACTGTGAGATACAAGGTGTAGCTGGACCATCGATGATCCGCAGGTAGTTCATCGGACCAGAACCAAATTCTTCTCTGAAATCTTAAATCAGATTTCGCCTGATTAAGACCGAAGAGTCATCAAAATGATGTCAGTCTATAATTTGACTATTCCACTTACACATAGCGTTTTTTTGTTGTTGTTTGTGGTAACAAGGAATGTCTTTAAACTTTATCATCATATAATGACAATAATAACTATCTTTAACTTAAGTATAATAATTATAACTGTGTATTACAGAACTTTGTTTACATCCCTTCTATTTATCATACGAGTTATATACATTTTTACCTTCCCTCCAGTTGTTCTTAAAATATATCTTATTATGACACACTGAATTTGTCAGCCAGCCAATGGACGACAGGACTGGACTGTCTCGACACCAACAGGACACTTCCTTGTTGGGGATGTCACTCAGAAGAAAAAAACATTAAAAGATACAACTTGTCAACATTCTTCTACCTCTTGGCAGCAGATGACACCGTCTCCTTCCTGGTGACTGAAGTTGAGTCACGTTTTCGTCCTGGTGTCCCTCCGTTGGTGATACAGGACATGGAGTAGGCTTCACGCAGTGCACCGCCACCTGTGGGGGACGCGATTAATGATGCGGAACCGTGTTAAAATTAGAGTAGCATGCTAAAGTGAACTAAAGATACCTTTCCCTCCGTGTTGCTTTTTAGCCACCGCAGCTGAAGCATCCTCAGAGGCAGCGAGGCGACGAAGGACGTCCGCAAGCGCCGCCTTCATGACGGTCAACTCGTCCTCCTGCTGCTGGACACGGAGTTCCAGAGCTGAAAGACGGTCGTTGACGTCAGAGACGCTTGTTGCGGACATGCTGTCGTCTGCAGGAAGACACGATGGTCCGGTTACAGGTAATCTGATTACACTGTCATCTGCAGGGAGAATCATTCACTCTATTACAGGTAATCTGGTCAAACCACGGTCTGAAGGTATACTGGATTATTAGATTACAGGCAATCTGGTCAAATCATGGTCCAAAGGAATAGTTACAGTTACAGATAATCTGATTATCACATCTGCGAGAAGAACTATTTATCATCAACCAGGTAATCTGGATACACTATGATCTGCAAAATGGCATGACAGTGGGATTATATCGTGTCTGTGTAATCTATGCAATGTAGTCTAATAACAGTACGCTGTCCAGTGCCTAAAGTAATTTATCCTGTGATGAATTGACTGAGGGGATGTCAGCGATATGGCACGACTGATGGATTTATATCATTTCATCTTGTGATTTTATGAAAACACCATCATTTGTCGACAGAAAATGAGATTACAGATAGAGACATATATTAAAATATAATCTGACTGTGGCATTCATATCATTAAAAAAGTAATAATCTTATAAAAATGCAGTTCTGTGGACACAGGTCAACCGCACACACAGTAGCAGAGTGATCTGGTTAAACTGTTACGAGTTTTCATTAAACCTCACTCTGACTGACAACAGGATGTGGTTACAGACACACACACACTCACACACATGCACACAAACACACACACCTTCATCTGACATTATTAAATGCCATCTGATTACAGACACATCTACAGACAGACTGGTAACCCAAGTCCACAGTCAATTGTAAGGAAACAAAGAGCAGCCCAATGCCTTAAGGTTTTTTTAGACGCTGCCTTTTACAGATGACTCCAGAAGAGTCAGATTAGATTTGGATTTCTTTAGTTATTCCGTTAAACAGTTGGAGTAGGTAATCTGATCACCTTTCAGGTGTAGTAAACTGAGTAGGTCTTAAGGGGTGATACAATGATTTATTCACTGGTGATCAACTGACATCCAATCTTTCTACCAACAGGTTATACACTTCATAAGTCAAAACAACCTTTGTTGGTCCTAAGGATTTGTCTCTGTTTGCTGATTATACATTACTACGTAGTTTTCGATGGTTAATCAGTAAACAAACGTTTATCAGTGAATATTACCTCGACTTAACTCTGTACTGTTCTGTTGTTGTCCCACTATTTTGACCAAAACATTTTTACCACTTAACTGGAACCTTTTGGTACTCACAAATATTGGAATGTTCTTTAATGGTCTCCAGTAGTCAGAGACTGGACTGTAAACGCTGATTTATTGACTTGTCACTGCTTTAACACTAGTATCAACTTGCCTCAACAACCGTCACTGGTCACCAATAATTCACTCGTCTTTAGTGGTCTTCTTCATTCCGTTCTTCTTGGGGTTGGCTTCGACACGCCGCTAAGTTCTACCAGACTAAACCAGTCTCAACTGATCTGTACCAGTTTCTATTAATTTATTAGTCCCTATAGATCTTTGCTATTCTTCGCTTTGGGGGGAGCACTTGCTTCTGCAGCTCTGAATGTACCAGAGGGGCGGGCACACGCTTGCTAATAAATACACCAGTGACACGTGTAAAGCCGCCGCAGGCGCGTGCGTCTTTGACCGTGCGCCCGCGGGCACGGTGATGTCCTGTTGACCCGGAGAAGCGAAGAAGGCGCCGACTCACCTAAACTGCCAGTGAATCCGTCCATTTTCCGGCAGAAAAGCGGGAGTCCGCGCCGGAGGCCTGCAAAGGCTCAGCGCACACTTCGGGCCTCCGTCCGGGTTTTTCCACCGCCGTGGAGGGAATAAGGAGACGAGAAAAGACGAGTCTGTCCCCGCCTTGCTGCCACCGTGTCTGTGTCCGCGTAAGGCCGAAGGTGTGCGGCTTGGTATCGGCTGGGGGTGGAAGGAGTAGCGGCCCCAAGACAAGCGAAGAATCGAACGGAGGAGAGAGAAGCTGCGGAGCAGCAGAGACGACGGACCGACGCTGCTGCGCTTCCGACTCCGCCTCCCTGGCAGCTCCCGCTTCCTCTGCAAGCGGGCGAGGAGGAGGTGCAGGGGGTTCTCACCTCGACTGGACCTCCTCTGATAGAAACCCTGTCTCAGCTCCTGGAGTTTTCGTAAATACTAGTTTGTTTTAATGCACACGTGTGTGTTTTCCCAGTTTTATTGTGTATTGAGGACATTTGTAAATTCTTATTTGGGACCAGGAGAGGGGGCTTAAACTCTGACTGAGCAAACAACTCTCCGAGCAATAAAAGCTTTGGATGTGTTGCGGCTGTATGTGTCAGGTTTCAGAGCTGCTGCAGTGATTTTGCTCTGACTCTGCAGCGACCCCCCGTGGACACGTCTGGAAGGACGTGTGCAGTTTGCATATGGAAAAATATAAAAAGATTATTCAGTGTCAGAATGTTGGTGAAATATTCATCTTTAAATGTTTTGACAACTCTACCAAAACACCCCTGGGACTCATTTTGTGTTTAGGAATGTGCAGAATACGAAAAACAAATCTTTTCATTGCAGGAATGCAATGTGAAGATTTTCATTGTTTTCATTTTTCCTTCTGGTTAGTGAAAATGTTGAGGTTTAGAGATCGTATAACTGAGACGTCACATTCAGATTCCATATTTGACTGAAAACACACTGTAGAAGGAATGTGTGGACTGATGAGGAAACCACACTACTCTGAGCTGCACTGCTGACTGGGATTCGGGCACGACCAGATTCATACAGTCCAGATCATCATGAAGACATTACAGTTATTAATTCCACTTGATTAATTATATATCGTTTTCATTAAAACACATCTGTTCTTCAGTAATAAACAATGTTCTAATCGATGTGGACTTAAGGTCAAATTAAAAACCCAGGGGCTTTACACTCTTTTTTTTCAACCACAGACCTGCAGAGACTTGAATCTGTTTTGACTCAAACAAAATTTTTTTGCAACTTAAGAAACAACTCCAAACTTCAGACTGATTCCATGGTGTGTTCACCGCACACTGCCTCAGAAGCAGACAGTCCTTGGTTAATTCTCAGTGGAAGAACGAACAATAGTTGCCTAAGATAAAACACCTGATAAATATGTAAATGATTCAATTTAATTTTTTTTTTTTGTATTCAAGACCAGCAACTTGGTTAAGACTTCACTCAATACTCTTTAAACCATCTTTTTCTTCAGAAATGGAGAGAAAACCACCTGTATGAAGACTTCAGATCATGTCACGCACTTCTCTCTTACTCAACTCTGACTTGGTTTTCACTTCAGTTGTAACCTCTGCCTCAGATTTGAGTATAACTGTGAGACTGAAGATTAACCAGCGACATTTCTGATGCAATGGTGATATAAATCAGAATCCAAAAAAATTGTGAAACATTTCCATGTGTTTAGACAAAATACTTACTAAAACAAGAATTATCTTGGAGTTAATACAGCAAAGACTTAACAATTTAACAATCATGACACAGAACTCACCCTGTTTCACAATCATAAAAAAACAATTAGAGCACGTCAAGACTTGTCAAAAAAGAAGGGAACTGAAAAAAGGGAAACACAACTAGTAACATTTTTACTAATTATCTTACAGGATAATGTAGGTCAACGCCTCAGACGAAACCCATCTCAACAGAGTTGATCTCTAATGTCTATTTCATAGACAATTTCAAAGGGAAAAAAAGAGGATATTGACGCAACAGTTTACGAAAGTGGTTTTAAATTGTTCCTGAATTCCTGTCAAACCCTTACGTTAAATCAAAGATAATCCAACAGACCAGGTGATCCCTCACCATTTTCAATCAATTGCTCATAAACCAGTAACTTAAGAGATCAATAAGTGATTAGGTTGAACAAAGCTCAAGGCAGAGCAAACTTTTATTTGGAAAGTATAAAAATGTAAAATTCACTTTATAAACAGAAGTTTCAAAAACAAGAGTTTTGACATTTTGTTCACAAAACAGAAAAATGTACTCACTCAATAACCATTCACTCATTCAATCACACTTTTTTAATTTCAACTCATTCAATCCAAACATGATCTAAACCTAAACTCAACTAAACCTATGTGCCAACAAACTTAGATCAATAAAAAAAAACAGTCTTCAAATCTAATCAAGTGTTTAAAGAAAAAGTTATTATTTCTCAGCTGACACAGCAGGAAAACATTCTTTAAAAATAACTGATAGATTGATGGCAACGTCTGGTCCAGAATGAATGAACTATAATTTCCTGTGTGTGTAACTGATTCTGACGTTACATACAGCCTCCTGTGTTAAAGGCACTGATCAGTGATTAGGCAGCCAGGTCGCAGATCACATTATACTGGTTTGTAAAATGTAAAGACCGTAAGAAAAAGGGTTAAAGATGTTAAATTCTAAATAAAAACAGAAGTAGTCTCAGTCTCCACAGGAACAGTGCCCGACATAAGAAGGCACAGTAGAGCCTCCCTGCTGAAAGTATCAGCTCCAAGAAGAAAAAAAAAAAAAAATCAGTAAGAAAATTTGGTCTTCTCAATGTCAGAAATTAGAGTCTTTGCCAAGTATATCCCCACCATCTGGGCAGAAAGAGAACTGAGCATCAGTGAAAGTGGTAGAGAAGTTCAAACAAATATGTAAACATATCTTTCTTCTAACCCATTTTTTTCTTCTAACATTTCCACCTGTATGCATCATCACATAAATACATTATCATTAGAAGTAATAGCTGCAATATTGTCACATCATCTACTTATCAATAAACACAAAGACCAGTATTACTACAATCATCTTATGTCATGCTGCCCCCTAGGGGATAAAAATTATCTCACACACCCCTTATATTGAAAGCTATTGAGAAGCTGACAATACGTATATTTCTACCTGTATGAATCAAAGACTGGGTAGCAACCCTCAGGTGCGTCACAAGATTTCTTTTTTTGGTCGTTGGGAATCATGTTTTCAGGGTTATTTTTGCTGGTTTAATTACTGTTTTTCCTGTTTAGAACTTGAGTAATACTTATTGGTCACATATCACTCAGTCAACAATGATATATCCTCATTGATGTTTAGTAAGGGTCAAGGATTTGTAAATGGAGTTAATTGACTAAGGTTATTCACAACCTTTAAAATTCACAACCCAGTAAAAAATATTGGTACACTTCAGTCCACATGTTCAGTATATTCTATTGAAAACAAGGTGTGGCCCCTTGTCTGTACCTTAACCAAAGTAACCGCATTGTATTTTTGCACAAAAAGCAGATATTTGTGGACTCACGCCCTCTGCAGAAGTAATGCAAGTTTCACTACTTTGACTTTGGCATGCTCATACCTGCAGCAAGGAGATAACAATGAAGACGATGGCGACATTGTACAGGTTTCGAGTCAGCCAGTCCTCCAACGCCGCAATGCATCCTTTCTCATAGATGTAGTTGCTCCACTCACCCTGTACAGGATGTAGACACACAAAGTTAGATAAACTCTTCCTGTTTCCTCCGAACGTTTCCTGCTTCCTGTGATGATTCCAATGGAAACTCACTGATGGTTTGGTTCTCACGTCATAGCCACACTGAGTGTTTACCACCGAGTCCTGACACCAAAAAGAAACAATAAAAATACAACAATGTTCATCAGAAGTAGCGGTAAGGATTTGATTCTATTATTGATATTATTATTATTGATAGGAATGAACAACTAACTAACTAATTGTTTGGAAAATATCAGCAAACGTTTATATCAGGCACACAAACCAAACTGTGATGCTTACAGCGGGATCAATGAGGCAGCATGAGAAAGGCACGCCACATCGTTCTGTGCTGCGATTTGTCACATTACAGCTAAAGTAGGCGTTCAGCTCCCAGTCCTTAGGCTCCTGAGCACCACAACAGTGGTTCTGTTAAAAAAGGGGAAAAAAAAAAAATCAATCAATCTGAAAAGTTTAGTTCAGAAAAAAATGTAGTTACTGAAGCAGTGATGTTTACCATCCTCTGCAGTGAATCAATGAGGTTCTGCAGGTCGATGTCATCTCTGTATGCTTTGACGTTTGCCAGAAAGAAGTCATTAATCCATTCCCTGACCTGACTCTGGAAGACGACGGCCAGAACTGCTGCTGTCAGCTCCAGGAAAAAGATGAAGCCAATCACGCCAGAAAACTAGAACAGAAAAATCAAAACTCTTAAAAAATCAAAACTCTTCAGTAAAATCCAATGATGAAGACAAGGTGTTGTGGGATTGTTAAACGTACAAACTTCAGCAGACAGATGTTTTCTCTCAAGGCTCCCACACAACCAGCAAAGCCCAGGATAAAGGTGACTCCACCCACCACCAGAACCAACCACACTGGATCAAAACCATGCAACTGGGTCACCTGGGTCAGGTCCAACAGGACTCCCTAATGATAACAAGACAGCGAATATGTGTTTGTTTACATGGCAAAACCTCCACTGTGTGTGTGTGTGTGTGTGTGTGTGTGTGTGTATGCATAAAGAAACCTTTTCACTCCAGGCCCAGAAACCCACAGCGATGAAGGCCACTCCTACTAACTGTAAAGAACAAACAAACACGTACACAATTCAGTATTATTCATCTAAAACAAAAAGAAAACAAGTTATTTTAAAAGAATATTTCGCAACAGCCTTCATTTTGACATAAAAAGGTCATGAAATCATTTCCTGTTAAAGTAGCCACACCCAGGTTTCACAGCCAAATCTTTAAATAGTTAGAGCATTAGTGGATAGAGCATGGTTTGATAGAGAGATAAAGAGGAACTGAGAAAGTGTGACAGATAAACCTCAGTCAGTCAAATCTAAATTTTGACGTGGTAACTGGCATTAACTGCAAGTATAGGTGTGCTTGCGTGTGTGTGCATATTTCTTACCCAGAAGAAGATATTGTAGCTGAACATCAAATATTTGTAGCAGCAGCTCACCTCAGCATTTTCATACCGATAATAATACATCTGTCAAAGGAACACAGCAAGGTCCTTAATTCTGTGCCATGGAATGACATTTATGTTTGTCACACACGACTGAAATGTATGTTCTAAAACACTTACATGCTAACTACATCCATCAATCTCCTACCTGGTAGCTCAACCTCTAGGGATCATTCTGCTGCCAAAGTATCCACTGCCCCTTTTCTGAACATGTGTAGCTTTTCCTCTACACTTTCACGCCTGTGTTGTCCCTCTAATGACTTAATTCCTGATCATGTCCATTTTTGTCACTTTTAAAGAGAATCAAAACACCTTTAACTCTAAACCACACTGGTCTCACAACTGTCCTGAAAACAGCGCGAGAAGGACATTGATGATACACTGTGGGAACCCCTGAAAAAGGGGACAACCAAGAAGGAGACTCCAATCAAATCCAAATACCAGTTCAGCCAGTAAAATACCTGGTTGGTCTAACCAGTCTTTTTATCTAATCAGTTTATGGAATGATCTGGCAGTACGGAGTCTTCCGTATGATAGATAGTGAAGTCTGTGTAAATACAGTAACAAGTACCAGTCTGAATCAGTGTATCCTCCCTTTAAAAGAAACACCGTATGAGTTAGTTGCAAGTCATTGTGATTAACAATCCAAGTGTCTGTTCAACTAAAAGAAACTAAATTCTTTAATATAGATTCCTTTGATGAACCTGGTTTAGGATCATAAACAGCAAAGTAATAACAGACTTAGAACTAAGTCCGTCTCAATAGCAGTCTAACTAACTTTATCCTTCGTCATCCTGACGCAATAGGCTGGCGTACCTTGTACAGTTTGAGTCGGATATTCGGTAAAAGACTCAAAATCCCTTTTTAATTAAAAAAATGTAAAGAACTTTGACGTTTATTTACGTTTTCTGCTACAGGGAAGCAGCTAAGGCTAACGCGAACACGATAAATACTTGCAACAGAAGTTCCCGTTTCTACCCAACCTGGACTCAGGGGGCCCGGTTTTGTGGTGCGGTTCGGAATCGTTCCCCTTACCTCAAAAACAGTTCAAACGTCCAGGTCCAAAAAATTGAGGGGATTGAACAGGTCCAGAACTTACAAACAGACGTACTGAAGCGACCGCGACACTTTTTCTTCCCTCCTATATGAAGTTTTCACATACACACTTGGAACGTTATACCGCCACCTGCAGGACAGTTAAATCATCAACACAAAGAAACCCATGTACGCCGTTGTAATACAATCTTTGTTCCTAGTTTACACCGTTCTTTCAGATGTTAAATATGAAACGATAGATTGGATTTGTATAAAAAATGTGTTATTTATTCTTCATTTCCTAGTCATCAGTTGCCAGCACTTTTTTTATTCATTCAAAATGTACAATACTTTGAACAGCACAAAATAATGAAACTGATGATTGAGGAATCCTGGGAAGGGACGAATTCTAAAGTTGTTCTTCAGAAAAGTGTATCTTTTTGTTCAAGTCACTCATCTGTGTTTGCCACAGTCTGCTGCCAAACAAGGGATGTTTCAAGACAGGCGGAATGTTTAACATGGCAAGGTTAGGCTAGGCTTTGCTAGGCTAACGAGACCACCATTGCTATATTGGCCTAGGCAGTTGGCATAGCAACTGTTACGTGAGAGCCAATAGCTGAAAATGTAACAGAAAATTGTTAAACCACTAACATTGTGCAAGTCATATGAACAAATAAATAGGTTTGACGAGGACAAGACAGCACATTAGCTAACATTTCTCCACACTGTTTCTCCTTGGCCTTAACACCATTATTTACATGTTTCGCATGAGTGGAGAAAGCAATTATTGCAAACCCTGGAAGGGATACTGAGCCCAATTGTTCCTGTTGTTGTGCCATTGTTTTATATTACAAAACAGTGCCTGGGCTATTTTTTTCCCAATCTGAATAGTGAAGTACATCAAGTAAAAATTTACACCTCTACTTTCTGATCTAAATAGTCAGTGTTGGTGTATTATTTTCCTAATGAAAATTTCAAAAAAAGGACAGTGCCCTCACCTGCCCAGTGGCACTCATCTTCTTTTAGAGTCACAACAGTAAACATCAGGAAAGTAACATTACTGCCCCCTTGTCACTTGCAAACCTTAGACCGTGCCTGAATGTTTTAACAAGTTCTAATCTATTTGTTGGTTCTCGACAGTTAGTACAACAAGTGCTTAATAATACTGCCCCCATGGAAACACAGAATAATGGCCTTCCCTCTAGCAGTGGTGCCTCTGCAATATGGTATGTGGGAATGATCTGGCTCTGCCAGCATCCGTTTACCAGAGAGGCTTTCGTCCTGTCTAACTGCTGAACACCCAGTTCCCCGAGCAGTACAGACTTCTTCTAAAAGTTTTGTGGGCACTTCCAGGCATTTTTTGCCTCCAACCTGTTGCAGCTGCCTGTTTGTTGTGCTTCTTCCTCGCCTCTGTCAGTTTGGATACAAAAGGAATCTTACCCAGTGTTAAATGCCACCAGGCAACTGGGGATTCCAACTGCCAAACACAGAGAGT
This sequence comes from Paraplagusia blochii, assembly GCA_016785265.1. Lineage (NCBI taxonomy): Eukaryota > Metazoa > Chordata > Actinopteri > Pleuronectiformes > Cynoglossidae > Paraplagusia > Paraplagusia blochii. The sequence continues at coordinate 71,978 of JAFBJS010000899.1, forward strand.
TGCTGAAATCAGCGCTGTGTAAAATCCTTTTTACATTGTTTTGACTATAACGCCATGAGTTTATATTTCAAGATTGTCCATTCTTTTTCTTCTTCTTCACTTTCTGTCTCTTTTCTTTCTTCTTCTTAGCTTTTTCATTTTTCTCCTTCACCCTTTTACTCTCTTCTGTTAGTGGAGTGATAATTTTTCCAACCTCAAACTCCTCCTCATCATCATCATCTTCATCGTCGTCTTTGGTGCTGTCACCGTCTGTTCTCACCTGGTCTTTGGCGCTCATGGTTTGTAGTTGATTTAGAAAGCAGGTTATTTGTGTCAACTCCGTTTCGAAATCCCGTTTTAGCTTCTGCTTGATTTTTAGCTGCCGCAAAAGACTCCTTTTCTCTGTCCTCCAGGCAATTTCTTCTGCCAAAGCTTCTTCCCTTTCCTGCCGCAGCTTTGCAATCTCCTGCTCTTTTTGAACTCTTAGAGACTTAATGTCACCCCGCACCAACTCACTGAGTCTCTCATTGAACTCAACCAGAGAGAGCTCTAGAACCTCCTTCTCTAACATGGCATTGTGCGTCGTGTTCTTGTCCTCTTCGCTCTCCTCCCCATAGTCGTCGTCTTTGCTTCTCCCGTCTGTGCTGTTGTCATCGAATTGGTGGAGAAAGGAGTCGTCAAAATAGTTGTCCCTCATCGGGCTGGCCATATCATCACCTTCATCCTGTAGGGTGGGACTCTCACTGTTTAGTCTGCTGGACTCAGTGCTGGCAGTAGACGTCATTTCTATCAATGTGTCTTTGTTATTTTATATCATTTAATTTCATCTTCTCTTTTTCTGCATCTCTTTACCCTTGGGCACAACTAAGGGCACTCAGCACTAGTTACTGTTACCTGGTAGAAAATGATGACCCTGACATAAGGTACTACAGATGACAGTGTGCCTTTGATGTCCCAGCAGACTACTTTCAAGATCAGTAATGGCACGTGACATCATAATAGTGGTTACTGTGATAAAGTCTGGCTCTATCTGGGTCAGCACTGCCTCGTACGAACTAATGGCAATTTAGTCTTTGTATGAGGTGTGTATGAGTTAATAGTTTAGTATTAGAGATCATTAGGTGTGCTGTGATAAATTATGTGATTTCACTTAATTGGGCTGAAAAATTTGTTTATTTATTCCATATAATTTTTTGCTTGTCAAAGCATGGAAGGAAGAACAATTTAATTTTTTTGTATGCAAAAGCAGATGGCTGTGTAAAATAACAAGCTGTTGAAGATCTTTGTGTCTTTCTTCAATTCCTGCCAGTATATCGGCATTGTCTTGGTGTCTTGGTCTTGGTGTTATCTTGGTGTTTTAAACCAGTGAATTATTGTGGCATGGGATTTTAATGTTCATGTTTTAATGTCATTAGGTTCTGTTTTAAAGGGTTTTTAAACTATTTAAAAAATAGAAAAATCCAATACTACATTACATAACAATGCATTTGGCAGATGCTTTTATCCAAATATCCCGACTAATCAGCTGTTTGTACAAAATACAGCTATGGGAATGCAATTTATTTCTTACAAAACAATCTTTTCCTATAAAGCCCGAAGCTATTTTAAGGTTTTTTAAACTTCTATCCTTATTTTTATTAATTATCAGGTACTACATTAAATTACAATGCAATTGACAGATGCTTTTTTCTAAATATACTGATATCTGTTTATACAAGAAATACAACTAAAGGAATTAAAAATGTAGGATTACACGTTATTTAGTTGCAAAACTATCTTTTCTCTTAAAGCTTTGAATCAAGTTCAAATCTGGTTATATGCAAACATTTTTGGTCAAACTAAGTTAAGTTTAGTCACTGCTGGTGTTCCACTATGTTTTACTTTTTTCAACCTTTTGTTAGAGGAATTTGTATAAATATATGTTTGTATGTATGTATGTATACATCCTTATCAAAACAGGCAGAGAGAAAACTGGAAATGTCTGATAATATTGGTCAGCCAATATTATTGGCTTTATATTAACATACACAATGCGTGGGTTTTAGCCGTATTTGCTTGAATAACTCATTGTGTCCCAAGTCCTTTACCTCAGTTTTTGCAGACAGCTGCACACTTTCATATTGGTTGACATCAGAATTGGAAATCAAGGCCATATTGGCAAAAAGTTAATATTGGACCTATCCGAAGCGATAACCCAAGGTTTAATGCAACAAAGATCAAAGCCTGTGACATCACAAAAATCAAAGGATAACTGGTGCAGGTATTTAGGTGATTATTAAGAAGACCCCCCCTCAGAATTTCACATGTTGGAAATGGAAAAACCCAAAAGGAAGCAACAATGCAACCTTACAAAACCTAAAAAACAGAAATGACTACCAAACGTCTAAAAAAAAAGAAAAGCCGTAAGTCTAAGGCATCAGGTGGTGAAGGCACACCTCCTGAGGCGGCAGCCAATAAGCCTGCAAATTTTGAGGCCACACCTGCTAACAAGCCAACCGCTGAAGGCGTTGTCACTGATGCTCCAGCGGGCAAGGCAAACACAACCACCCCTGACATTACAATGTGCACAACAATGTCAATGCTACGTCTCTTGGACACTATCCATTACTACAGAGATAGGTTTGACTACCCTGACCTGTATCGGCAGTGGAAGGTTGTTAGTGACGAGCTGGTGGTAGTAAGAAAAGAAAGGGAGAACCTCAGGAATGAAGTCAAAGCTGCCGCCGAAGCCAGGCAGAGCGAGAAGGATGCCCTCTGCCAAAATATCAAGGAGGTCGCGAACGCAGGTGAGTGTGTTAACCTACAGCGATGTGAGGCTCTAATGCAGCTACAGATGCAGTTCAAATACCACTACACCAAGATAGACCTAGACCTAGACGGCGAAAAGACTGACAAGATCACCCACCTAAGAAATAGGTTTAAAGAACTCACCAGACCCAAAGTCAAGAAGACACTGAGGAAAAAACTGAAGAGAGCATTTTCAAGGCTATTCGGCTGTTCATGAAACCACCCCCAACCTCCCAAAGACAAAAATGTTGATCCTTGCAACCTTACGCTGTCTTTGATTAGTTCCTAGAGCTCCGCCACGTGCCATCAAACCCACAGCAGGGGGCAATGGGAGAGTGTTCAACATCTACATCTTTAGGAGCTATCATAGCACTTTGAAACCTGACCAAGGCATCCATCAATGCAGCTCTCATGATTGTGCAATCACAGATACAGTCAGTTCATTGGTTTTGTCAGTGAGTCTTTTGAATTGTTTGTTTGTTAGGAATGCCCTTGGAACTGAAATGTCTTTGAATTCCTGAATTGATTAAAACAACATTATGAAATTCGTGGTATGGAAGGACAATGTTTCGCCAAAGGGTCCAACCCGGCATGCATATACTGTATGTATGACATACCTAGCATTATATATACACATATATGTATGTGTATATACATTGCTAGGTTGTGTACTTTATATATTGTATCTATATGATACATATATTGCTATATATCATATATATACAAATACAAATTAATTGGTTTTTAATGTTGTACTGCTATGCTGTTGTGTGCATAGCTTGAGTTAATAAACAACAAAGCTACCCTTGTAGTCTGTGTCATAAATGTAATTTCTTATAACATGATGGAGTTTTCTATGTTTGTGTTGTGATGGGTGTTTCTGTTGATCTTTTGGTAGTCCTGGTTGGTTGTTGTCTCTGTCAGTACGACTGATCTATTGTCATGTTTTAAATTACATGACAACATAAAGAATGGATGACAGCATTTGACACCTTGCATAAACAAACAATTGTTAATCTGCATAACAAGAACAAGATGAAATGGTGGAGTCAAACTCTGAAAGTTCATTTTAAGAGCAAAAGAGATGATACATCAGCCTGCCTGACAGCTTCATTACACTGTAACGTAGCATATCTAAAAACAAATACAATTGGGGTGAATATGAATTCATTCATTCATGCCTGTCCTCTGACTCATGTGTTTCCTTTGTTTCACTTCATCAATTATTTCAGGGAATTCCAGCTTTTGCGTTCATCACTTTGACAAGATGAGATGTCAAACCAACACACACAGACAGATGACAGACGAGGTTGACCTTTACCGTCAGTGTAGCAGAGGAGGTGTTTCTGATTTCATCAGAAATATACAACTACAGCATCATGCTCAACGGATGGACTGGTGGCATCTTGACAGCAGGTAGGCAGTGAAATATGTGTGGGGAAAACTGGAACTTATTAAATTAAGAGCTCTGATTTTCACTGAACCATTTTAAACCTCCGTCTGTTAAATAGAACAAACTGGGAGGACTCCACTGATGACATGAGTGATGCTGTCGGTCCGCAGCCTAAGAGTTGTTGGCCACTGGACTTGGCAACTGCCCACCATTTGTTTTACTGATAACGCAAAGGAGGTGAGGGCAGTTCTGGGCTGTGGAGAGGAATTCCCAGATCATTGAAAGACTTTGGCCAGGGCAATTAGGGAGACGGGTAGGAAGTGTCTAGGTATGTCCTCTGGGCAGAGGAAGGAAGACAAAGAGACCTGGTGGTGGAGTGGTGAGGAGAGTGTTCAGAGGAGGGGATTACAAAGTTCAATTTACAACAAAGGTGATCTGCAGACTTTGAAGTAACTACAGGGCAATAAAGTTGATGAGGCATACAATGAAGATTTATGAAAGAGTAGTTGAGGCAAGGTTGAGGAAGGACGTATAGATCTGTGAGCAACAGTATGGTTTTATGCCTAGAAAGGTACTATAGATGCATTATTAATGGAGTGGAATGTTAAGTACAACAAAGGTCAGAAGGAGCTGCATTATGCTTTTGTAGATTTAGGAAAGGCCATTGAGATGCTACCAAGGGGGGAATTGGTGTTTTATGTGAGAAAGTCAGGATTGGCAGAGAAGCATGTTAATAGTGATGGACAGATTGACATATTAGGGTCAGACAAGAGTCTCCATGGACGATGACGTTTGCAGATGACATTCTGATCTAGTGAGAGTAAGTAGCAACTCGAAGAGAACCTACAGAGGTTGAGGTTTGCACTTCTGGGAATGAAGGTCAGTCAGAGCAAAGCAGAATAGATGTGTAAATAAAAGGGAGAACAGTGGGATGGTGAGGTTAAAAGGAACAGAGGTGGAGAAGGAGCAGGAGTTTAGATACTGGGGATCAACTGTTGAGAAACGTGTCATGAGTGATCTGTGATAGAAGAGAGTCAGCTAAGGTGAAGGGAAAGGTTTACGATGATGGATGGATTAGAGACACTTCTAATAGACAGAAGACAGGAGGCAGAGCTGGAGGTGGCAGGGTTAAGGATGCTGAGATTCTCTTTAGTAGAGACCAGTATGGACAGGATCAGGAATGACGTGATTAGAGGGACAACAGAGACAGGAAGGTTTGAAGAAAAAGTTAAAGAAGCCAGATTGAGATAATTTTGACATGTTTAAGGAGGGACAATGGATACACCTGATAGGTGCAGAGATGCGAAGAGGAGATTGATGGGTGCAGTGAGAGAGGACAAGGAGTTAGTTTGAGTTATAGTAGAAGATACAGAGGACATGGTGAAATGGAAAAGGTTGTTTGCCTGTGGCAACCCGTGAAGAAGGCACAAGCCAAACGGAGGAGGAGACAAAATCGGCAAAATCAGATCTTGGCAAAAGCTAATATCAGAAATGTCAAATAAATTTAAATATAACTGACCCAAATCCCCACTTATATATGTTGTTGTTTTCATAGAGTCAGATTTATAGCTTTGCACTCAAAAACCTCTCTCCTAATGCAGGGCAGTACCATTCTCCATTAGCAGCTGGACCTTTGACCTATTGGAGCATAGTTGAACATTCCAGTCCCATCAGTTCGACAACATATGGATTACATATACAAACTTCAGCAGCTACCTTGTCCATACGTAAACGATGTCGTCTGTAGGCGTGTGACTAAAAATAAACTTCAGTAAAAACATAAAAAAGGAGATAGCGGAAATGAAGAGAGGTAAAAAAAGAGAAAGGATTAAGGAAATTGACAGCAGCTAAAGCCAGATGTTGCCCTGAAACGACAAAGCTCTAACGCCAACGTATAAAGACACGAGTCACGTGACCAACACCTGTCACTCGGTCCCGGCGTTCAGCCCAGCAGAAGGATGGAAGGCGGGAACGGCGCGCCTGTGCAGCGGATGGAGTCCGTGCACCGCAGCATAAACTGCACTGACTCAAACTGTAGTGACCTGCCCGTGGAGCTGTCAGCAGCGCCGTGGACTCATAACGACTCCAATCTGGATGCTCAGCCCCGGCTCATGGAGCCACGATATCTCCCCTCCGCCGCTCCGACGGTGAGTATCCCACTCTTTTCTCAAGGGAACATCACTGATTAAACTAGTATTTATTATAAGTTCGGTTAAAAAGTAGTTCCGCTCTTGTCGGAACTTCTTTTGGAAAAGATGTCCAAAATGACTGACAACCTAAACAAAAAAGTTTGGTTGTCGCATCTTACTAAGATTGAATCTTTTTAGACCAAAATAATATCTCTTTATTTAGGTGCATTATATAAACACCATATGGAAAAAAGACATTGGAAATTCTCCATTATCAATGTAATTATCGACCTCCATTAAAATCGGCCAAATTATGTCTACTGGGACCGCCATTTTAATTGCAAGCAGCATATACAGTTAAATCTCATTCTTAAAAGACTCTTATTTCACCCAATGTGTTCATTTGTACTTTTTTTAACATTTCACAGACAGTATTTATAAAGCCATGTAATATATTAAATATGCGTCAAGCTCAGTTGAAATCCAAAACAGACGAAGTGATTGATTAAATTGCCATGTTTTAAATCAAAACGTTTCCGATGCGACACTACAGCCACAAATACAACACATCTAATAATATAGTAATAAACAAAGTAATAAAATGTCATGAAGTGTATATTTCAAGTTATTCCATTAAATAATTTTCCCAACTAACTGTCTTTATTTTGGCATAAAAATAAATGTTGATTCAAAATGTGTCATATAAATATAATCATATTATGATGAGTGTAGTTAAACAATGTTTTCTTGAAGTAAAAAGAAAAACATCAAATGAAAATTATAGAAATTGCATCTCAATTCAAGCTGTATTTATTTAATCAAAGACTCATTTATTAAGTAATCCGTGGAAATATATGGTTGATTATGACAGAAGAAAAGCTAACATGGCATGTGTTAAATCAATTTAGCATTAAATAATGTTATGGCCAACGCTGTTCTGAAAAGGACATTTAAAGGTGATCTCTACATTGTTCTAATTTCTTTGAAATTGTTTTTGCTAATCTGCTATATATATTTATATTAATTATATATATGTATATATATATATATATATATATATACTATTATACTTTATCCAACACATTTATTCATTACTATTCAATTACATTATAGTTAAATATAATATAGGAACCCTGAAATAGATGAAAGGATACTGGGACAGAGTGAAGTAGAACAATAACTGCGTGTAATTGTGCTGACAAACAGGATTATTTTGTTCCTGGGATGCATCAGAATTTAATGGCATAATTTCCATAACAAACACACAGATAGACAAGGTCCGGGCGGGTGGGTCACATGGACAGACAAGTGCCCTCAAATTTCATTCAGGGGTGGTTTTAGGACATGAATGTCCACATTTCTGCATGCATGAGTGGAAATAACTTAATAAACTGACATCATCTGACCTGCTGCGTCATGGTCAAGTTTCTCAGCTGATGTTCTCTGGCCAGCGGGTTTCGGACATCTTTCATGGCTAACATCCTCTGACTGGCTGTTTATGATGCTCTTAATGAGAGTGCTTTATTAAGAGACTGCTTTCACGTTCCATTAGAGTTATTGGTGCAGATGAGGTCATTACTTTTTGTGACCTGTTAAAATTACAGAACAACTTACTTTATGGCTCTGTGATTTATACTACATAAGCGACTTTTAATGCAAACACTGGCCTGTGGGAGTGAAAAACAATTTATGTTGATGATTTTTTGTTAAAAACCGTTAAATAAGAACATTTTCTTAGATGTACTTATTTGCAGGAAAATGAGTGATATAGGTTTATGTCATGGTTTTGCTGATACAGCCAGGATGACTTGGTCACCAATTTAATATACTTTTATATAATATCCAATTTGTTTCTGTTATATTCTGATAAAAAGGTTAGATGTAACTAAAATATTGTTATTTGAAAAATAGACAGATATGTTAACAGTTTGCCTTTCAAACCATGAAGGTTTTCACAGCCCACCCACATCTTCTCCTTGAGATGTGATGCATGCCTGACATTGTCCTCTCTGTTTGCTGCTGCTGCACGTTGCTGTTGAACAAACACATATTGATGTTTGTATCCAGGTCGTCTGTGCATCTGCCTGAGATCCTATTGATCCAACATCGGCGTCTGCTTTGGTTTAGGTCCAGTTCTGTCTTTCTCTCTCCCTCACTCTCTCTCTATTTCACCGACTTTTCCACAAAAGTTCCTTTGACATAGCCTAGTTTTTTCACAACTCGTCGTCAGTCGGTGTGCAGTGTCAGGAGTTGAGATATTATTGAGTTTGGGCTGAAAAGGTAGGACAATCCTGCTTTAGCTGCCTACCAAAGGCTACAGAAATTCAATTTTGGAGAATGTATCCATGATTTTGCAAAGGGACAAAGGCTGCTTCATTTAGACTGTGCCATTCAGTTTGTGTCATTAAAATAAGAAAAGGTGGCATTCAAACACCAAAGTGATGAAATCATAGATTTGAACCAATTTTTCTGGGCTTTGATGTAAAATTGCTGTTTTTCTCTATGGGCTTAAGCTTAGACAACCAGACTGTATGTGGGGTGGGTGGGGGCGTCGGGGATTGAGGGATGGGGGTTTGATGCTGTTAGTTTGATGCCGCCTAAGTAATCGATTTGAGTGAGGATCAAACGTTGACCTGAATCAGTTCAGTAATGATGGTTGCATAAGAGGCCGTGACACACAAACACATACGTACAAATGCTGACACACACACACACATACCCATAGACAGGTAGATGGGTTAGTAAATGGTGATGGTTGTCATGTGATGCAGAGGTTCATTTGACTGTAGCGTGGGAAGATTTCAAGGCTGACTGATGAAAAGAGGACGTGCACAGCCCCATGTACGTGCATGTATGTTCTCACACCTCGCCCTTTAACTCACATCTGAAGACATGCATTTCCCAGGCTGTTCCCTGGAAAGATTTGCCAACAATACTATTTCTCCAGTCTCTGCTGAGGTCTCGTCAGTCTTGTTGTTATTACTTTTGTTTGTGATAATAAATACAATAATTCCTTATAAATTGATTCTTGACTTATGGTCTATACACAACATCATAACAGAAAATCTCGACATTGAATTGAACTTGTTTTAAAAAAAATATTGATTGCATTCATCAATGCTGACAATGTTGTTCACCCACCAGCCCAATAGGTGGCACTGATGCACCTAATGTTTGTTTGCTCAGGAGATACAATCATGGCATAAAAGAGATCGGCAAACAAGCAGTTTTAAAAAAAACGTCATAGGGACATCAATGCAATGCCTTTCCTTTAGAAAGGCATTACTGAAAGACATAGACAGATAAACAGTTGTTCACTTGTTCATTAGTGAACAGTACACCAGCACAATTTTTATTCTTCCAATTGACCTTTTTCACCTGAATCAACAATAATATTTGTCAAATTGTCTTCTGTTTGTATGGTCTGCTGCTTTCTAGACTGCGCAAATCCTCTTTTTACTTCACATTTTCGCTCCCCTGCTCAGAAAGTTGACACAGAAATCTGGATACCAATATTAAGTGTGAGAGTCTTATTACAACCGGCCCATCAGACCACAGTGATGTTTTTCTTTTATCACTTTAATTTTCTTGGACTCTTTTAAACTGCCACCAGGTAGATTTTTGACCTTGTAAAGGTTTCTGGCCTGTTGCTTTGGCACCACTGTCACAACACGTCTGATTCCATCACTGTCAGCATGTCCTTCACCTTCCGCTTTTTTTACTGTTGGCTTTGACGGAAGTGGCTGCTGCAAATAGCTCTGAGCGCACAACCCTTTAAATCAAAACACACTAGATGTGACTCCTCTGTGTGTATTTGTGTGTGTGCAACATTTGATTATGTTTAACGGGTCAACGCTGCCTCAGCTGTGAAACGGCAACTTTGAACAGCTTGTCATGAACAGTTACGGTCTATACATGGACTAAGTGGGGCAGCGTGATGATGCTGCAGTGAGCATTAAAATATTTTTTCTGACTTGACACTTGGTTCTTACATGTTTTATAAGCAAAACTCATTTCACTTGACAGCCACAAAGATACAATGGAGCCTATGAAGCTACTCAGAGAAACCTTTTGGATAAAACCATTGGATTAAAACTTATAATAATTGACTAACACTGTATTGAAATAACATTAACAGAGAAAAATTGGTATATGATCTGTGGGTCACAGCATTAGATACTCAATAAGCATTTGCTTAAGATACATTGCTATACATTGCCATATGAATTCTGTGATAATTTAATGGTGAGTATTAATTTCTGTTTGTAAACAAGACAGTCCTTAAAAAAGGAAACCGCTGCTTTGTCAACTGATCAATTTGTCTAATAAAGGATGGTGATTTTTGGGTTATCTCCAAAAGTGAGACGCTGAAACACTTCGATTGTGTAGATTTAAATAGATTTTAATGCTACCCTAATACATCAAATAAATCTTCACCACAGTTTCTGCACATTTTGATGAAAACATTTTTCACATTATTAGCCGTGCATAATTTCACACATGGCAGCAAGTCATTTATGTTGTTAACATGGTAACAGTAGACGAGATGAAGGGGTGTGAGTCATAAAGACGGGAGATAATTAGATCCACTGATTTACACGACTCATGGACACATTAGCCATGTGGTAGTCAATGTAGAAGTCAATAGTTGTTAATGATAAGGAATCTATGCTGATGCAACAGTGTCTTTCTGGTGAATATTAATGGAGTTTCATATTCCAATCCCTTCATATCCTTTCATGTCACTACTGACATTTTCAACACAGATTTTTTTTCTCTAAAGGTTCTGAAATGAATTGAAATTCATTCATTCTTTGTTTACACAAACACTATGTGTAATTCAGTGTTTCATCCAGCAGGTTGCAATAGTGCCCAGGGTCCCGTATCCCTTCCCCACAGTGGACGTCCCTGACCATGCCCACTACACCATTGGCTCTGTCATCCTCGCCATCGGCATAACCGGCATGATTGGCAACTTCCTCGTCATTTACGCCTTCAGCAGGTAGTACTGCAGCCACTCACAGTCGTTGGTGTACTGTACTGTACTGTTACCTGTACTGCAACTAAAAGGATATGCATAAAAATGTTACAGTAAGAAAAAAAAAATGCAAAAGGAAATGCGTTGGCCGGGAATCGAACCCGGGTCAACTGCTTGGAAGGCAGCTATGCTCACCACTATACCACCAACGCACTGATTACTGTGCATTCCACAGGAATGAGATGACTGCTCAGAGACACAGACACACACCACCCCCACCAAATGAGAGGGAGTCCTGTTGGCTTTAAATGCAGACAGGGGGTGGAGCGTGTCCATGACTGCGTGGCTTCAAGCAAAGAGCAGAGTCTGTTTCCTCTGATCCTAAATGTTTCTCTATACTCCAGTGTTAGGCAGCAGGGCCCCATTACAAATGGAGTCGTCAAAGTCTAATTTAAAGAACAATTATGGTTTTGAATGGAGGAATCACCTTTACTGCTCAGCTCCAAAATTAACCCTTTGTCATCAGTGATGCATTCATCATGGTGTAATTTGAGGGAAGAATCAATAGGAGGTCCGTAAAGACTCTGACTGAGTGCAAATGTTAAATGGCTTTTCTGCCAGTGTTGATTGATGACCATCCACAGATGGAGTATAGTGATCATGTCTGGGGAAACTTAGGGACACACTGACAGTCAAATCAGGTGGTAATCCTTTCAACATTACAGCAGAAGGAGGATCTGACAGAAGACATCAGTCATCTCTCACCCTACCAGCTGCTGCTCTTTTGTTGGGAAGCATTTCCCTTTATGAACATTATTGGAGTACATTCCACATTCCTGTGCATAAAAATAAACAACAGCACATAGTTGCAAAAATGCAAACGTGATCCACATGTTTTAAGTTGGCACTTAAATGTTTCATTTTACTGAAAGTGAAAAAAACAACATTTTCATCCACAACCATCAGTCTAAATTATAGTAGATCTACATGTGATTATTTGTCTGGTTTCCCCAGGAGTCGCAGCTTGCGGACCCCAGCCAACATGTTCATTATTAACCTGGCCATCACTGACCTGCTGATGTGCATCACTCAGACGCCTATTTTCTTCACCACCAGTATGCACAAGAGGTGGATCTTTGGGGAGAAAGGTGAAGTCTCCATAGAATACATGTGTCCAATGGTTTAAACAAACAAAAAACTGCTTATGAAAGGCTCAGTCTATGTTCTACATAGAGTCCAGGAGTGAATCAGTGGTACAGTATCCACTGGTATCTACATCACAATTCATCCAAGATTTTTTCTTCCGTCACTAGATTTCTGTCCGTACACTCAAGTGTACAGATGTGTTTTCTCTCCTCCCCCGCTCACAGCTTCGTGTTTTTCTCCTGCTGTACAGTTTATATAATAATGATGTTCTCAGCAAATATATTCACATAGATGTTTGTTCTAATCTGACCTCTGCTCACACTAAGGTCATTTTAAAATGACATTCAGCCAATTTCATGGGGGGTTCCACTGCTGGGCAGCTGTTTCATAACGAAATCTAACATCTGAGGAAATTAAATTGGTTTCCCACTCACTCTTCTAATTATATGTCAGGTAAAATACAAGGATTCTTGTTCACAGCTACAAACAATGTACAGTTCTACTGAAGAAAATCCAACTGAGGGAATTCACACACCTTGGTGCCTTTAGGCAGGGCACTTCGTTCAATAAAACTGAAAAACAATGCCTCAAAAACAGTGTCTTAAGCCAGAGCCACAATTGCACGGCTGAGAACCAATTCTATTATAGAATTCACTCACTTTGCTCTATGAGTTTGTATGCCCACTGTACTTTTATAATTTAAAATTTCTCTATGCAGCCTGTGAGCTGTATGCATTCTGTGGCGCCCTCTTCGGGATCTGCTCCATGATCACACTGACCGTGATTGCAGTTGACCGCTACGTTGTCATCACACAACCTCTGACGTCCATTGGAATCCTGTCAAAAAAGCGAGCCTTCCTCGTCCTTCTCGCTGCCTGGCTCTATTCCCTTGGGTGGAGTCTGCCTCCATTCTTCGGCTGGAGTGAGAAATACCACACACGTTTATGTTGCTAAAAGTTGCTAGAAGTTTAGTGTTTTGGTCATATTATTAAATATATATATATACATATATATATATATGTATATATATATATATACATCTATTGATAGAGATATTATTCACAAATTTAAACAATCCTATTTATATAAAATATTGTTGGTAATTATGGCAGCTAGTTCACTTTTATAGGGAAACAGAAATTTACTTGGAAATTTCTTATTGTTGAAGTCTGAGCAGTTCCTTCAAGTCAACAGGGGTGTGATGTCTTTGAACACTGTAACAATCAGGTTTGTGTGTGTGTGTGTGTCATTCTCAGGTGCCTACGTTCCAGAGGGCCTGTTGACTTCCTGTACTTGGGACTACATGACATTTACCCCCTCAGTGCGAGCCTACACCATGCTCCTCTTTATCTTTGTCTTCTTCCTGCCCCTCTTCATCATCATCTACTGCTACATCTTCATTTTTCGTGCCATTCGCAACACCAACCAGTCAGTGTTAAACTATCTATGTTTGATTTATCCGTCATTAGATTTTTTTAGAATATTCATATGTACCAGATGCATCCTCAGGTGTGTATGTGTGTTCTCAGGGCCGTCGGGAAGGTAAACGGCAGCGTGCACAGTCACAGCAGTGGTCGGAACTTAGTGAAAAGTCACCATCGTCTCCAGAACGAGTGGAAAATGGCAAAGATTGCTCTGATCGTCATTCTTCTTTATGTCATCTCCTGGTCACCGTACTCCACTGTCGCCCTCACTGCCTTCGCAGGGTAAAAACTCTCTCTGATTTTGAATATTTTTATATATACCAAATCAATGGGACTTAAATTAAATGGAAATATATATTTATATATACTGTATATATATGCACACATATTTATATACATAAATTAACCTATGTAAAGACTTGGTCACAGTGTATTCTTTTTCTTGTTTTCCTGCTGCAGATATGCGGACATGTTGACGCCGTACATGAACTCTGTACCAGCCATTATTGCAAAGGCTTCAGCGATCCACAACCCCATCATCTACGCTATCACACATCCCAAGTACAGGTACTGAAATGGTGATTAAAATGTCTGTTTTAGTATCTGAGAGTTAGATACAGTGATACCCAAACACCATGCTGTGCATGTTGGGGATGCACGTTCCTAATGTGACGCAGTTAAGCAGAGCAATCCAATATCTTAAGTGAAAACACATGGCATAAAAAGTGAAAAGCGAGAGAGGTCGTGTGCCTACGTTTGTAAATTGTGAGTATTATGCAACTAGATGATTATTGTATGTCATTATCTTTACATTTTTGTGATCTTTTGTTTAGTGTTTCGCTGTGAGATTTTCTCTAATGTAAAATACCTTTCATGGATCAAAAATGGAAGAACACGATCTCTTGGAGCTTAAGATTTTTTTGCATCTGGTCTGCTACAGTACTACAGCCATCTTTTATCATTGAGGTTAATTCAAAAGTCTTTTTAAGATATTATCAATAAATATGTATCTTTTTAATCTGATCTCTAAGCTGATGGGACATTACTTATTTATCTGCTCAAGTTTGAACTTGTAGTGCAGTGAGTTGTTTGAACTCAGTAAAACTGATCCCTACTGGAGGATCGATCCCATCAGAAAACTCGAAGTGCTTTTTCACACATCAGCCTAACAAACAACAATTCAATTAACCTGAATGTTTACTGGACTGGAAAAAGTATTGAACACGGGTTCAAAGCAGGACACCAGTTCTCAATTGTTAACAGCTTTAGAAGCTGGAGGATTAAGAAAACAAAAATAAAACAGTTTACAAAACATTATATCTTTCAACTTTCTAGTTGAGGAATGAAGTCTGATGATAATTTTTAATAAACTGTTTGCACAAGCACACAAATACCACCAATTTCATTGCCTGAAACCCCTTAAAAACACTGTTTTATACCTTGTTACAATGTTTTTGTCCATAACTCTCGATTTTCCTGATTTTCTGCGTAAGCTCTGTTTTTTTCCTTCTTAATTTTCTTTGTGGATTTTTCTTCTCTGCATGGATGTTTCTGTGCTTTCTCCTTAAGTTAAAATACTCCTCTCTCTAGGGTTGCATTGGCGAAATACATCCCCTATCTTGGCGTCCTGCTTTGCGTCCATCCTCGTGACCTTCGCTCAACTAGCAGCAGTTTTGTTTCCACACGCCGCTCTACTGTGACCAGCCAGTCGTCTGAAATGAGTAACCAGTACAGGCGCCACAACGCCGGCAAATCTCGCCTGTCCTCTGCCTCAGATAGTGAATCGGTATGAAACTATAATCTGTTTTTCTGCAACTGTGTCCACTGCAGCTGTATTACAGCAGTGTCTGTGTTGACATCCTCCACAGGGTTTGACTGATACTGAGGCTGAACTGTCCAGTGTGGGCTCCAGGTCTGCCAGTCGTCAGGTCTCTTGTGACATCAGCAAGGACACCACTGAACTCCCCGGCTTTAAATCATCGTCCAGTTTCAAGTCCAAGATGAAGAACAACGACTCTGGAATCTTTGAACGGGTAGAAACAGAGTTGCTTTAAAAGTCTTTCTCACACGAAAGTAGTGTTTTTTTTTTTGCTCAGGCTCCAGGCAGTTGTAATGCCATTAGAACAAAATCACCAAACAACAAACTTGAACATCCCTCTTTTCTTTTGTGCTGAGTGTAAAATTGATTTCTCTGTGGATTTTGGTTTGAGAGAGTGGATGTTTTCAAAAAATGAGTTTTTGTGTTTTTCAGAGTACAAAAGTGGATATGGATTGGGGTTTGATTGGTCATTGGACAGTTCTGTTGCTGAATATTGTGTGTCCCACATCTTGTGAAGTTCTAACATTTGTGGTGCAAACTTAGACCCCAATAATTCTCCCTTGTTCTCCAGATGTCCTGTGACAATGATTTCTCCATGACAGTCTGTGATGCCAACAGTGTCTCAATTGTGAGTACGGTCTGATTTATTAATTTGTTCATTATTCATTTGTTTGTTAGCAATAACCACAACATGTAAACCAAAAAAGAAAATGTAAGGAATTCAACCAAGTTGATCAAAACATGGAACTCTGGATAGTGATCTGACCTAACCATTTTCTTTTCCCATCTGACAGAACACGGATGGAACCAAATGCTCTCTGGGTCGAATCCCTAGCATTGTGGTCACTTCTGAGACCAGTCCTTTTCTACCTATTGGACGGAACAGCTCACGTACTGCTCGTCCAAAATCCTCCAACAATGACAGTAATTTAACATAGAGTTGAGGGTTGTGTAAATGGACCAAAAAATAATATTTTTTCCGGCCTTTTCGAAATAATCGTCAACACAATTTTTGTACGAATGTCCCTGCATAATTCAACCACTTCCGTAATCAAAACAAAATCAAAGGTAATTTTTGTCACTGCTTATGAAAGTCAATACAATCAAAACAATGTTTTCTTTACAAAAACACAGTAAACATCATCAAACCCAGATACCTGCAAATGCACTTTTGTTAAAACAAAATTAACTTCAAAAAGTCCTAAAGTTCCATTCTGTTTTCTGTTTATTGTTGTTTACATTTTACTGTTTATTTTTGAAAAGTGATCATGGTCAAGTGATGTGATGTGATGTTGGTGATGTTGACAATTTATTCTTTGATTGATGAGGTTCAGTTTGAACTAACCTATACAGATGTTATAAATGTATTGTACAAGACTTACTTCATCGACCATATAACTAGAGAAGGTTAGCATGTCAACTGGCATATTTGACAGGAGTTGGGGACGAGATGATAGAAATGATAGAAACAAATTCTAGCAATTGCAATTGATAGATATTGGCTTTAAACAGCCTGAATATGATGTTGACTAATGATGGTGAATGCTAACTTCCAGTTCGTCCAAACCTAAGGTTAAAATCAGGTCAAAGTAAACTCGTCACGCTATAAGACATCCTTTTTTAATTACCTTAGTAATGTGAACTTTTTGTCTTTGCACATCAACGGTGATAATGTGCTAAAACAACAAAATGTCTCTGAAAATCCTATTTTCAAAATCTGTCATTTATTTTTCCTTATTATCACTCCTTTTTTTAAATAAATATTTAATCACTGTGGACTTGAATTGATCTGATTCTTTATTAAATAATTTTCACTTGCATAATTTTTTCTGTTCAAGGTAACGTAGGTGGTTATATATTTCTAACTTAACGGTAAGTATAGTCATGGAAATCAGGCTTAATCTATACAGTTGTAACACAATTTGCACCTGATGTATGGTACGTACTCTACTTGTCCCTGACCCTGAAGCATACTCCCACTCTCTGCCTCTTTAATAAAAGCCCTGCTAATGAATCGCTACCTACGTATGATCCTGCGGCCTCACGGCTCTTTTGACCGGGTCGCTCCCCTTATAGCTCGGACATCCCGGTATGTCAAGACCTCTTCCTGGAGGAACAGAGTTAGAAACGGGCGGCAGGTATTAACTTTTACCCGAAACTTCGCCATTATCTTCCATTGTGTTCTATTTATTCCGTCCGTAATATCAGCTATCAACAGGTTGCACCGCCCGTCTGGCTCTAGGCAACGAAGAAAACTAACCCACAGCTGCAGTTTATTGGTCTAAGGGGCTCGGCCAGGGAAACTGCCGAAGTAAGACGATATTAAACCTATTAAAACGTCGCTAATGCTAATGGAAATACCTGTATAATTTTTTAAGTGTTCGTCTGTTTAATTACACGGCGCGGCCCTCCCGCTGCTCAGAGTAGAGCGTCAGGTGGGCGGAGCTTTCTGGTGCCATGACCGCCACAAGAATTTTGATATACGCTATTAAAGCGTTAGCAAAAATGGCGTCGTTCGAGCTGGCCATCTTGTTTTTTTGTACCTGTGGTAGGTATAACGCATTTTGCCCACATTAGCACATACCTCAATTAGTTGCTACTGTATTATGTGAGTGAAATTCAGGGTGAATGTTAATTTGTCTAAGCTAAACTATAAATTCTATAATTACCGAACCGTTATTTTTTTTATTTTTGAGTCAGAACAAATGGTTGTTTGTCTTTATATGGAGCCCGACAATGGACAAACGATATGAAGATATATAATTACAGTAATCCTTGTTCAGGGTTTGAACTTTAGTTAAGAAAAACAATAAATGTTATCAGGAATGATAACTACATGTTCTGAGAGATCCGCTCTAGACCAACATTTACTCCAAAAATATAATCTGTAAGAAAAGTAAAGGTAAAAAGTTACTAAATAGACACCAGGCAGTGACAGTGCAGTAAAATCTGGCCTCTCTTGTAATTATATTTGTCCCGCAAGATGATATCAAATGTGTATTAGAGCAGGCCTTCCATTATGTTGTTCCTGTTTACTGGGATTCGTAGCATTAGTGATAAATACTAGATATTACAACACATGAATTTTTGGTCGTTCTTTTGTTGGCCTGTAAAATATTTTCTTTGAAGAGGAACTCAAAAGAAAGGGAGAGAAATTTCATAATAGTTCATTCAGCTTGACATACTATTGAGAACCTGATAACAATAAGAAACACATTTCATTTCTCATATGTTATTAATATTAACTTTTGGTTGTTCCAGATATAATGCATACACAAAACTAAGTTGTATTTTCATATGAAAAAAATCTACTTTAGAGATCTAGAGAAAGGGGAAAATATGATAAATTGGCATCAATACAATCCAATCCAGAGAATACATCCTGTTGTACTGTGTTTTTATCACATACGGTAGGTAGCAAAATAAAGTGCCTATACTGTACATCTATAGATTTATATACCTATTAGAATTTCAAGCGCAGCTCATCTGCATGATTTACTCACCCAACCTTTAGCTGGAGAAGCTGTTGAACATGATAGAGTGCACACACTACATACATGTGCATACACACCATCTGAGTGAGTACAACACTGTATGTGTGTGTTAGTACTGTAGACGCCAGCTGTAAAAATAATAGACTAGCAACCTCACGCACATCTATTGCTGTCACTCATCTAAAAATATATTAGGGAAAGACTTATCAACACTGCCCCAACAGATCATTAAACAATGAACAGATTATTTATGTGGGACAGTGTCAGCAGCTTTATGGTGTAATTACTTTGCTCTTAAATAATTTCATTAAACCCCTGTTGTGAGGTTAGTAGCTGTAGAGATGGATATGAGAACTGGGCCTTCAGCCTTGTATATGGCTGACATTTTCAGTTTTATCATGCTCACTTCAAACCCGTGCCCTTTCTGTTTCATTTTTATCATCTCTGAGATAATGACAAGTGTCCTGGCATCAGGCCCTGATTGGGTTAGAGGGAGGACCAGGGCATTAGAGACAGGGTGACAGGGGGGGGTAGTCGGAGGGTCCAGAATCTGCTGGTTCTATATTAGCTACAGTGAATCACGGCAAGCCTTGCATACCAGGTGTCCTCTTTCATGCCATATAAGTCCAACCACCCCTCCTTCACTGAGGACCCCCAGTGCCCTGCCTCACCCAGCCTCACCCCCCACACAGAGCTGTCTGTGTCTATTCTTAGGCTGTCACCTCAGCT
Organism: Paraplagusia blochii; assembly: GCA_016785265.1. Lineage (NCBI taxonomy): Eukaryota > Metazoa > Chordata > Actinopteri > Pleuronectiformes > Cynoglossidae > Paraplagusia > Paraplagusia blochii. The sequence continues at coordinate 91,856 of JAFBJS010000899.1, forward strand.
CGTCTCAGCAGGCACGTCTCTTCTTATTCTTCTTCTTCTTGACCTCTTTGTTATTCTGTCAGAAGGTTTTCTTGATTCTTGTAAATTTTCACCTTCACTGGCTTTGTACCTCACCTTTCTTACCTGTCTTTATCCCTGTCACCATCTTCCATAGGCTCCTCCGTGCCCCCCTTCCCTTCAGCTGCTGCTACTTTTTCCCCAGGACTTTGCTTCAGTTTTACCGTCTTCTGCCATCACAGTGGGAACTTTTTCCGTTGCCTCTGACAGAATGAGCGCCTACACTGTGTCGCTTCCGGGCCCAGGGCCATGGGGGTTTAGGATGCAAGGAGGGAAAGACTTTAACATGCCACTGACCATCTCCAAGGTAAGACACCCTTAAAACAATGAAATGATTTAGTATGTAAAAATAAGTGAATGTATTACTAAAAAATCTTTTTAGTGCTGCTCTTGGTTCTCTTTTGGTAGAAGAATCATTTCATCTCATTCAGTTCAATCATGTAAAAAAACACTCTATGATGATAGCATTACCACATTCTTACACAGGCCTCTTATTAAGTAATTTAAATACCAGGCTCCAAAAAAGTGATTTTAATGGCTGAGATATAGGAGCTTTCAATCGACTATTGAAGTTTGTAGTGAGTTTGTTTGACTATATGAGATCTAAACCTCCACTGACTTTGAATGAGATGATGCATTTACCGCGGTGGACCAGCAGGGGTGTCCTGGCTGCCAGGACTAGTCAGAGGCCTAAAAGTAGAGCTGGTGTTGGTTTCACACCATGGCCTCTGTGTATAAACGGACAGGTTTCCCTGTGAGTGCACACTGCTTATTTAGAACAGAACTTTCTTGGTGCTGGATTTTTTTTATAAAGAATGAGTATTGTTTACTTACTTCTGGTTGGTTTTGGTGAACTATGGTAAAATTTAAGTGCACCTGTGGATACATGTGAGGTAGAGTTATGTCATATAGTTTTATTGGATATTTTTGTCACTAGATCCCTTTGACAGCAGGTGTAAAGATTAAGGTGAGGTTGATTACATGGCATACTAGAATTAATTAATTTGATCCCACTGATTGCCATACAGCTCTCACCAAGGTCCTACTAATAGTAGTTGGAAATACACCCAGTATTATAATAGCCCCAATGTTTACCCTGTAGGGGGAATTAAAACCAAGGATTTTTAACACTAAAATCATTTTTTATGGAAGATGTCCTCAGTAGTGGGGTTTGTATTGGATGTCCAGTGTGGAATCAGTGCTGATTATTTTTAAGTTCATTATACAAACCCATCTCTAAGAGACTGTGGAACTTTAAAGCTTCTCAGACAAAAGGTCATTGAGGACCTGGAATTCAATAATCTTTCAACATTCAATGTCACCCTCACTGATATAAGCGCCATGTGGCTTCTGGATTTAGCCTATGTTTGCTCATGTTTGCATGAGCGTGGGACAATAGACGGTGATGTTTCCTTTTATCCCTCAGTATGTGCTTTATCACCCCGTCAGGTGCAGGGGTTTAGAACAGAGCAGGGATAAAAGTGTGGGATTTAACAGACAGATGAGCTGGAATCAGATGGAATCAGATGTGATTTGCTTGTATTTGGCATGTGGTGCTGAATGCCCTCATTTCCTCTTTGGAGATTTGTTAGGAGACCCTGGTATCAAACCCCAGTCTTTGAGATTCAAACTGAGAGATGACTCAGTCTGACAACATTCTCATTTTACATTATATTAACAGGAGCAAGGGAACAAGGGAAAAGTTTGTCTTTTGTTTATACTTAAGTGAAGCTCAACTAAACTAAGACGTGACAGGTATCCTGTCTAGAAGTTCACTGTAATGTAGAGACACTGATAAGAACAAGAACCTATTAGATGCGGAAAGCAGGTACAAACTGCTGAAAAGAAGTCTAATCTAGTATCAACAAAGTGGCAGCAGGGCAACATCGTTGCTCCAGCGTGCCTTCTCCTTGGGCTTCCTCTTGGTCTCCTCCCAGTGGGACAGGACTTTAAACACCTCCCGTAGAAAACTTATTTCAGCCATTTATATCAGGGATCACGTTTTTGGGTCATGACCCAAAGTTCATGACCATAGGTGAGTGTAGTAACATACTGTAGATTGAGTGGTAAAATTGAGAGCTTCACCTTTTGGTTTAGCTCTTTATTCACAACAATGGAGCAATGGCCGAATACAGGCGCTGTACCAATCCCCTTGTCAATCTCCCTCCCCTCTCTGGTGCACATGACCCCAAGACCCCACGCCCCCTGAAAGCCTTTCTTAAAGTCAACAAAATACATTTGGATTAGTTGGGCAAACTCCCACAAACCCTTGAGCACCCTGTGGAGGTGTAGCGCTGGTCTAAATGTTCCAGGACCAGGACAAGAACCGCAGTTGGTACTGCAGTTGGTTGAGGTTTTAAAGGACAGCTGGGATTTTAACACAAGACCCATGTTTACAACGCAGGTTCTTTTACCAACTAAGCCACAGTAACTTAAATGCAAACGCACATTTTGTAGATGCCCGTTAAAATGGTAAGTGAAGTTAATTCTTGTAATTTCAGAGACAAACATATTGTATAACCCAAAACTCTATCATTATATCCTACATAGAATTATTTATGGCAGCCTGATACTAACATGTAGCAACATCTTGCTTGCACAAAACCAACATGTGCATGCGAGCTGAACTTTAGCAAACACACAAAGCTGATCTCATTAAGTTTCAAAGTGTGTGTGAAAGCTGATTCTCTGCTGTAACTTCCCCTGATTTGACTGCGCCCAGTTACAGCACAAGATCCTCAACTGTAGAGAAGCTGGACTAGAGCCAGGCAGATTTTTAACACAGACAGAGCTGAGTCTTAAGACTGAATATTGCCAGGACCTCAGCAACCATGGTTAGATTAATGGAAAAGTTCTCTGTCACCACCAGGGAAAATCCCAAAGGTCAAAGTTTGGACACTAGAGTTGGCTTTTCTTGGGACATGTCCAAAAGATTAGAGTTAGATGCAACTGAAATGTAGAAATTTGATGATTTTAGTGACGTAACAGCTGTGAAGGGTTAACGTTAGCAGTAGCAGGCGACACCTCAGGTGTCAGGCCTGCAGTGTGGCAGTGAGCATCAAGAGCTGCTGACAAGCAGGAGGCTGTTAATAGCATCTGATGGACACAAACACACCCACACAAACGTGTTGTTATCAGTTACCTCACACATACTGTACACCAGCAGACTCAGTCCTGACACATAAATGCATCAGTGATGAAAAAAACGCATCACAATTTTTACTTCCCTTTTACTAATGTCCTGACGCCACTTCTTGTGTGATGCATATATGAAACATGATGCAGGAGGTTCACATTGCTGGACTGTCCACCTTTGGGTTTGAATCCCTGCCACATCTTTGGTTGTAATGAATGAATTTACAGAACAGACCTTTTGCACAAGACGAGTAAGTCTTTGGTTTCTGGGCAGGATTTAAATAAAAGAATTAAGGAGGAAATGGATAATTAAACAGATTGGGAAAAATGCAGATTATTATGGGGTGACAATGTGGCACTGTAGCTAAGTGGTCAAAGGGTCTGTCTCATAAACAGAAAATCCTGGGTTCAACTCCCAGCTGTGCCTTAAATAACTAAAGCTTTTGGGGAGACGCTCGGCCACACTTAATCTGATTTTTTATAAACAATGTTTTCCATAATAACTTCTCAAAAAAGAATCTTCATGTCTCTCAGTGCTGTTCCACTGAGGAAATTCACCTGTTTTAGCCATGTCCACATCAAATACATGTCATCTATACCTATGAATTACACCTCGAGGTTTTATATTATTTCCTAAAATAGGAATTGCTCATATAGTAAAGGCTAGGCATTTATTTAATGCTTCTTGAAATTTAGTTTATATTTTATTTTTACTGTAAGTTCCCTGAATTTCAAGAGATACTATACAGGGAGGTTTAGAATATAATATGATTGAATGTATTTGTACAATAGATGCTATATATTCAATACACCATTGCCACAGCTTTTAGTGTGGCAGTGGTAGAACAACGGTTTATAAAAGCTCAGTGTTAGTGTTAGTGTAGGATAGGGTGTTCCCTCAGATTGTCATACGTCCTGTTGCTAAAATAGGTTCTTCCGACGGACCAAACATTTGTGCGTGAAAGACTGACGGAATGTGGCTTGGACAGCTGCTTAGGGTTAGACTTAGCCAACACCTGTGTGTTCAGGGGCTACCAGATGCCAAAGGGTTGCACACCAGCAATGTTGGTGACAGTTTTCATGGTCCAAGCAATGTGTGTGTTTGAGAACATGAAAAACCCTGTAAGAATTCAGGAGAAAGGAAAGAGCCTCCCAGATGTAGCCAGATATTAAGAGTCAGATAGGATGTCTTAGGAAACTGGTTGACATCATGGTCCAAGGTGTTTTTAGAGGACCTGGAGAGGGAGTGCTGTGAGTTCACAGAGACTATGGTATGTGTTGGTCAAAGTGGCTGTTACATAACCAGAAGGTACTTGGTTTAAGGTTGTATGTTGAAGACCTTTAAGCTAACGAAGGGATAATGATGAAGGGCAAATCTGAGGCAAATTAGTTTACAGTATGTGTAAATACTTATGGAAGGAACATTTTATTATTTTTCTCATTTCAAAAAAACATTGTTGGTAAGGCATCAGATTTAGTGGGATGGAGCTCAGTCGTAGAAAGATTGTTGGGCTTGACCAATCAAAGAGTAGAGGCAAAATAAATCACTAAACATCAATTTATAAAATGTATTTTTGCTCCTCTGGTTAGTTGAAGTTTTGGGATTTTTGTTTCTATGCTTTAAACCTGTGCTGTAAATACAGAACATATTTATGTTCACCACTTCCCCTCTCCATCCCTCTCTCGCTCTCTCTCCCCTACCAAAATATATTTTCAGATTAAATCCACCTCAGTTATCAGACAGATGTACCTGTTGATTCATTATTCTTCCATTTGCATGATTACCTCCTGGAAAACCCACTTTTCATGCAGCTTTTCACAATTTAGAAATTCAGGTCATGGTGTTCACTGACCTGACGTCCACACAGTGCAGAACCAAGTCTGGGGATTACTGGAAAGGGAACAAACAAATTTCATCTTTTGGTCTTTTCGTACTTCTTTCATGTACAGAGAGTGATGAAGACTTTGATGTCAAATGATGGTTTGAAAATGGTCTTTTAGGGAATAAGTATTCCAAATCTTTGCTTGCACAGATCACTCCTGGGAGTAAGGCAGCGCAGGGAAACCTGGTTCAGGGTGATGTCATCCTGGCCATCGATGGAGTCAACACTGATGGGATGACGCACCTGGAGGCCCAGAACAAGATCAAGATGGCCACCTACAACCTTGCACTCACCATGACAAAGTAAGATAAAAAGTATCACCAGGACTTTACTGACACTATGAGCATCCTTTGTTGAAACCCCTAGCAACTGATGAACACAAACAAACCCAGATGAGCTTCTAAATCAGGGGTCTCAAACTTGCGGCCCGTGGGCCATTTGCAGCCCATGGAATGATATTTTGTGGCCCCCACCTTGATGTGAAAGTTGGATTTATAATAATATTTTATAGATTTGTTCTCCACAGGATTGACCATTTATGGTCAATCCTATATTTCAAAACCCTGATCCACAGTCTCCTTCTGGTTCAGTGTTGTATAAGACGGAATCTATGGGAAACTGATTTTTATATATATTTTTTAATTCAACACTGAAAGCTTATTATGAGTTTGATACCCTTGGTCTAAATGATTTTAAAATAGTTTCATTTTTTGTACATATTTCTTTATTTATGAATGGTTGCCCATAAATAATACCATTGATTTTAGCTCATGGGAACACAGGAGCTGCTGGTCCAGCTACTGCCTCTTGTGGCTAGTTTGGGTTACTGAGGTGAAGTAGAGAATTTCAGGGAGTTCACTTAAAGACATATAGACTGTGCTATATTGGATTAAATTTTGGATGAACTGGTGATTCTTTAGCTTCAGTTTCCAGAGTGTCAACATATGGTTACATTAATAAAAGTTAGTACTTTTCTAACTCTGTGACAACCATCACATATAGCAGTGAAAGAGAGAAATTTGTCGACATGACATTTGGCCCTCTGAATCTTCCGTATCTGTTGACGACTGATTGGACCGTGATAGGTTGGTTGAGGAAATGAATGTGGGTCAAAACGTGAGAGCAGAACGACCATGTCCTGGTTTTCATCACATGGTCTTTGATCACCTCAGACACATGTGTCCATGTTTTTAAAGGCCATTGGTCAGCAGGTACAATGGTGTGTAGATGGGAATAGGAGGTATGATATTTGACCTCAGCTTGACCATGGTGGTGATGAAAATGGGCAGAGTGAAAAGAGGCAACACAATCATCCATTTTATTCTTCTCCTTCAGTACAAAATAACAGTTCTGATGATTTTGATGATGGTCTCTGTGATTGTTGGGAACGGAAGACCTTTTTTTCTCTCTTGTTTCCTGTATCTGTGAATGATATTTTATGAATTTTATATCGAGGTAAATATTTGGCCTTATTTTGATTGAGTTTTAATTGTTTGACTAATGTTAGCAATGGAAACATTTTGTAGCTCTACAGTAACCTTGCAGGGAAATCTTTAGTTTCTGTTCATACATTTTATGTCTTTAAGCCTGTTGTGTTCATAATTAATTGACGTGATAGTGTACCTCCAGGATTTCCATGGAGATTTGCTTAGTTAACGTGTACAGTTAAAAGAAAAATATAACCTACTACTTTATGACCCAATATTATGCATCAAAATTTCCTGTAGTGAAGGCATTTTTTTCATCTCTATATTAATTCTCTTCATCTCCATTCTTCTTGACCTTGTGCTCTCCAGAGTCTCTGCCTTAAGCTTTGTTGATCATGTTTTCAGCTGTTACGTTTAAGCTTTTCTTTTTTCTTTTTTTCCTTTGCTGCAACATTTTTCTATAGAAGCTCTGAATAGGAGGTGTTGACACAGAAGCAGCACAGATTGTTTGTTTGTCTGTTTGTTCTTCGTGGCCTTCTGCCAATCAGTAAACATTGCACTGTCCTACATTTTGCCGATATATTCTAAATATATAATGTTATAGTTCAAATTTTTTGAAGGAGTTTGTTTAGATAAAGATAAAGATAAAGATAAAGATAAAGAATAATTCAGAGAAGAAAAGTAGTAATTCTTTCTTATCACTATTATCTTCAGGTGATGAAATGTTTGGTCTAAATATTCTTTTGTCTTCCATCTGGTTGTCTGTATTTTACAGAAGCAATTTGTCGAAAGGAAAAGAACAGAATACTCAGTCAAGGCCACACAAGCCTGCTGACAATACAGGACAGAATTGTATAAGATAGAATACGTTTCTTTGTCACACAAAAAAAAGATCACTAGCAAAAACTTAGATAATATAGAAGTATTTATTAAAGAATAACGCTGGTTTAGTAACTGAACTGTCTCCAGAGTTGATGATTTTAGCGTAAATTTTCTTTATTGATGAGGTAGCAAGGTAGATTATCAGAATCTCTGTTTAATTGATTTTATGTTTTAACAGGTTTGAATCTTAAAAGTCCTTGGAAACCCTTCCATGACACTTGATTTGTTGTCTTCACAGGTCAAAGCGTCCTATTATGATGCCCCCAAGAATGGACAATGTCATTCCCATGATTCCTCACCAAAAGGTAACAAAGAGGCCCTTTCTCATGCTGTAGAAAACAGTAAAACCTCAATGTATTTTCAATCAAAATCATAACCATAGAAATGAAATCAAAGATGGGCCTTGAATTAAGAAGGATATGAACAGGCATCATTTGAGGCTTCGTGAGGTTATGTTGTTAATAAATCAATGCAACACAATATGTTATATTCATGGACAAATAGATTATTACAGGATTTGTTTAGGACACATACACAAAAGAATGAAGCTGCATGGTGCTGCCACCTGGCGGACATTATTATTTAGTTACTAAACTAAAAGCGATAAAACAGAGATTCTAATCATTAAATAAACATGTAATGATTTATCATTTGAAATATTGGCAGCCCATTTAATTATTATATAGTGTCATCTATCATCAAGTAATTCTTATGATCAGTTATCTGCTCCCTCCTCCTCCTTTTATATGGAAAGTGTCCATTGGTGCAAGTCAATGGTGTGTCAAACAGCAGCACCTCCTGCAGGCCTATAGGGGCAGACTCTCCAACACACAGGGCACACAGCCCTGGACAGAGGAAGCAATATAACTCTCCTATTGGCCTGTACTCAGAGGAGACTTTAAGAGAGATGGCTGCCATGAAGGAGGGCCATGTAGTGGGGTACGTACAGAGCACGCCCACTAACTAGGAGATGCATGAGGTCAGGGTTGAGGTTCAGGCCAAACTTAAACTTGTGTTTTCTCCCTCCAAACAACACATGTCTGCTTTTAATTTCCGTCACGCAAGGGAGCGTCATCAAGAGTACGCGGCAGCATCTAAGCCTCTGAAAAATAACACCACATTTGATCCAGCATGCCAGTCTCCATCAGCCACAGGTCTAACTCTGATGTGAGATTATTTGTATTACGCTTTTTTAATCCAAAGGAAGAACAGAGCTCATCAGAACCCATTTTTATTCACATTTTAAGTTAAGAAGCTCAAAAAAACATGTGATCAAAGAGCACAATGACTGTGAAGATCCATTTATTAATGGTTAATTGAATTTCCCGGATGATCCCAAGGTTTGAGACATAAAGCAGTTTCAAGCTGTAAAGTGGAGAAGGGGTATCTGTCCCTTAGGACATAAAGGGAGGAGGACAAACCTCTGTCCTCGTACAGAGACTTCTAACTCACGGTTGCCATAGCAGAGCTTCAGAGGGCGGTACAATCCACCGCTGCCAAAGCATTAGCTTTGCTACAGCACCTCTTTAGAACCCCTCTGGTTTAGGTATGAACCATATGTCCTTGTGCATCGCCAAATTAGGAATAATAACGATAAACATTGTATTTTAAAGTCATCGTAAAGACACAACTGGGAGTCTGTAATGGCTTAGCTCCAGGACTTGACACCGATCCGTAGTGGTGACTCATTTTAGATGTCTGCGTAACTTGAACTAATAGATTATAAAACACACTTGCACTTTAAGCATCTCTGTGGAGACTAGGTGACAGTTTATAATCATAGCATCATCAACAGATCATTCCCCAAACACTGGCGTACAGTTACCCAGCATGCCATTGGGGTTTCCTGGGTTAGCAGAGTGATTGGGTTACTGTATCACAGAAGACACCAAGCACCTGTTGTGTATTCTGGCTGCTGCAAAAGGTCAGGAAACCTGGATGCACAGAACTCACTTAGAAACACATCTTTGAGGCCACTCACACACACACACACACACAGAATTTCAATTCTTTTTTTTTCTTAAAACATGAAGACTACCTAAATAAAACACAACTTTGACCAACACTTCCTAGGTGTCGTTGTCTGGAACAAACATTTCACATACAATTTCAAAGGCCTAAATAATTTTTTTAACATAAAAATATACTATACATTCTTTTTTTTTTTTAGAAAATAACCTATTTTCTGGTATCTAAAAGTCTTGACAATGTATTCCATGAAAAGGACTACCTTGTAGTCTCCTTCTTTTCTTTTGTTTTTCTTCTTTCTTCCTCTCCTTTCTTTTTACTCTCTGTTTTGTTCATTTTCTTTTTTCCTTGGACAGGTTTTTACTCCACCTCCTCCCAAGTCAGTATATCTCCTCCTCCACCTGAATGTTTTGTTTGTTTGTTTATAATCAGCATGGTTCTTTTTTTGGACTGTGTGCCTCGCGTCTTGTTTTGCAGCACTTCCATATGGCGTACATTTGGGGTGTATTCAGTAAAAGACAATAGATCTCAAAACAAAGAGCAGCGTCCTTAATCACTGGCATTTTCTAAGCCATTTGGAAGTGCATTTTAGGCTGTAGTACTGTTGCTAACCAGCTGGTGTATTGCTGGTTTAACTTCCATGCTTCTGTTGGTGTTTGTTGATGGTTTTACAATAAATCAAAAAGAGAAAACAGCAGTTGAGAGACTTCATGTTTCCACTTTGATTACGTCGACTCTGTTGGCATTTCTCAGCTGTCAGTAAAGGTCACCATCTGATGTGTTTACACGAGTATGTGTTTGTGCGTGTGTGTCTGTGACATTTTATGGTTAAAGCATGTGAAGCATGAGGCTTTTTTGTAAATAATAGCGATTAGATAAACATCTGCTGTTCACACTGCTGTTGGTGCGGTGCGTTCGGTGTGCCTGCTGTGACGTGGTTATTTATGTGTTTACAGTGTGTCTCTATAATGAATGCAGACCAAGGTGGAAATGTAAATATATATATATGAGCTGGTATGAGCTTTGTGGTCATATTTCACATTTTTATAATAATAATATAAGATGTTGATGTAAATATCAAATTATGAATTCATTCATTTTAATGTTTTACTTAATTTGTAATATCTAAGTTTGGATAAGGGAGATTTTAATTTGGTTAAATAATAGTATAATTAATAATTGGTTATTTTCAGATTTACTTAACTGACACTGACCACATGAGGCAGTATAGGGCCAGGAGGAGAGTGTCTTTGTGAGTCCAATCACTAGTTTCTTTCTGTTATCTGAAAAAAAGTTCTAGTTTTTAGTTTTTTGGGGAAATTGGAGCATTTTTTAAAATTTTTCTCAACAAAAGGGTTTTGCTCACAGCTCAGTCCTTCAGTCAGTCCTGTTCTGGTTTGGTGTTTAATTGGGACAACGTTGCCACTGCAGTGGTCGGTTTAGAATTCTTCTCTCCCTCATGCTCTCTTTTTCCTCTTTCTTTTTCTTCTTCTCCTTGTTTGTTCACCTCACAACCCCACCCTCACACACCTCCTTCACCTTTCCTCGTTCACGCCCATCACTCCTCACTCCTCTCCCTCTCCACCCAGCAGTGCTGGCTTCAAATCCAACCTGAAAGATTCCCCACTCACTACCAGCAAGCCCATCGAGGTGAAGGGTCCTGGAGGTAAAGCCACCATCATCCACGCGCAGTACAACACGCCCATCAGCATGTACTCACAGGAGGCCATCATGGACACCATCGCCGGGCAGACACAGGGCAAACCTCACGATGCTGGGTAAGAAGTTCTGCTGCCTGAACCTGAGTTAACTGAGTAAACTCCTCTGGTTCCATCTCTCTCCAAACCTCCTCAACATCTGTCTCTCCATGCATGCTCCTTCTGTTTTTGTTTGTCCTTCAGCTCATCCTCCAACATATAGTTTTCTCATGAACTTTCACTTTCTTCTTTCTGTCTTGTCTTTCTTCATCTTTTCAACCTACTGTGTAGCATTTCTCTTCTCCTTGAATCATCTGGTCCACCTCATCTCTCTCCATCGGTAAACAGATTTGTTTGAGGAGAGAAACACTTTGTCTTCTTTACTGGTCCTGTTAGCGACTGTTGATGGTTACTTCTTTCAGAGATGTTACACTACAGGTGCTCCTGTGCACAGTGTAAACATTCTCAATCTTCAACTTTCTCCAAACCCGGTTCATAGATCATGGAGTCTTTTGTTATTTGTTGCAGTTTTTGGTATCGCTCCTTGTGGGGAGTGGGGTAAAAATTTTCTCTGTGGTTCATCTCTCTGTCACGTGCACACAAATAGCAGAAGAAGCCAAAACAAAGGGTTCTGTAAGTTATCCTTAGATATTGGTATAAGGTACAATCAAATAGCACTGGGGATTCACCCAACAAAAACTAACAAAAAAATGCAGCAGAATATTTTGTTGGCAGCAAAACCACACTGATCTGCCCTTTTAAAAAGAGTGCCTAGAAAAAAATTCTCAGCTCTGTTCTTCCTGTTTCTAACAAAGATGAACACAAGTAAAAGGAATCCTGGTGTTTTCACTTCCCTGTGTCACATCTTGTTGTGCTAATACAAATACAGACTATATTTATTGTTGGGCTCAATATTGCTTTATTTTAAAACAAAATTTTGTCTGGAAATAGTTACACAACTCTGTTTCACAAGCTGCTCTAACGTTGCTCCTGTATTGCCCCCTTGTGTTCATTCTCTGTATTTTGTGATCATGGTGGCGGGGCTTATGTATAGTCTACCTGGTAAAGATGGTTTTGTAGACAGTGCAGTCTACCAGGCCATTTGCAAGAGGGATGCAGACCAGGGTGTTGGTTTCAGCGACGATCGTCGCAGCATCAACATGCAGTCCAAGTCTTTTCGAGTCCTGGCCCAAATGACTGGAACTGAGGCTGGTAAGTGTTTTTTCCTTTTTCTGTTGTAACCCTTACTCAATATATTGAACAGTCAAAGCACCTGCAAACTATTTACAGAAATAACTTTGTTTCGTACTTTTTTAAGATGTGAAACACTCTTCTAACATGATGTGCCTTAAAATCAGATTTTACAATATTTTTATTTATTTTATATAAACATGTTTTGTCTACGTCTTTCAGTGCCGCCACAGGAAAACCAGCAGGAGGAGCCACAGAGTAGCAGGTAGGCGTGTGGAGTAACCCCGCCCTGAAGCTAGAGCACTTGGTCACTCTGCCTCCATGCTTCACTCAGACCAGCCTTCTTCACTGCAGCTCACTGCTCAACTTACAGTCACTCCCTGTCTGTGAGGTGCTGTAGTAATACAGCTGTGTTATTCACTCATGTTGTTTTTCTCATTACCTGAGATCTAATCCTGACCTTTATCACCTGACACTTTCTTATTTGTCTTGATCTGAATAGCAGCTGGCAGACTTGGAGTCGCATGACTGCCATCTACAGGCTTTCTGAAAAAAAAGGCTGCAAAACCTTTCGAATATGGATTTTAAAGATGTATTCCTTTCTTTGTTTTACTGCATTTTATCAAATATTTCAGATGCTGGTATGATTTCACTAGAAAATTCTCTGTTTCATTTTATTATATTGAATATGTAGAACAAAGAGCTATATTTGACCTTAATTTAGCTCTTTGCGATATATTTCAGCTAAATCTGACGCTCCAAATTATACATTTCCCTCAAGTATTATACAGTAAGGTTTAGATCCAAGTGTCCTCCTCCTTCCCTTCCTCTCCCTCTTCTGTGCCCCCTTCTCCTCCTCCTGTCTGAGCAGTGATGGATGGAGCGCCGTTTCATCTATGCTTTTATTTAATCATCCCTCCATTAAGCTTCATCGATTGCGGCCTCTTCCTCCCGAAACACGAACAATCTCGTCACACTTTATTTATTGAGCCATGACTCAACCTCAGTCGCTGAGGTCACCACTACAACCTTTTTTCCACCAATAAGACTGCAGAAGGTTTTTCCTAATAATAATTTTAAGGAGCTGCTTGCATGTCAATTATGAAAATAAAATTATTATAACATTATTAGAAATATTAAAATGAAATTATGTATATAAATTTAAAATCAAATATATATATTTATAATATTCATTAGATTTACCTATATTTTTTTGCTTTGGTTACATTTAATAA